>CM023621.1:20099737-20329737 GCA_013358685.1 Antennarius maculatus | reverse complement strand
ACTCGGACTAATCCGGTTAACTTAACCCGAACCGATTAAACCGAACTTCAGTTCGGGTTCAGAACCAAAGGGGACGTTTTATTGTTTAAATTAAAAAGTTCTTCCGCCGCGTTCTGCAGATTTATTGATCCGAACCGATCGGTGTGTTTTAACCGGACCGGTGTTTGTTTGTTTGTTTGTTTGTTTGTTTGTTTGTTTGTTTGTTTGTAAACACGTCCGTCTGGACCGACTCGTTTCTTTTTTTTTGGGGTGAAATCAGCGGAGTCACAAGAAAGGCTTCTGGTTTCCACGCGTTATTTTCTGCGGGTTTTTTTACAGGGGGGGGCACAAATTAACGGATCTCTGTAAATAAGAACTAAACTAGTAAATAAGAAGGCGGGACTAACTAATAAGGCCGTCAGATCCCTCCGCCGGACGCGCCGCGTCCAAAAAGTTACCAACAAACCGGAACCGGGTCGGTTCTGATCGGAATCTTCTGAAACTCGTTTTACTCCCAGACGCAGATATTTTCGTGCACGCGCTGCGCCGGTGCGTGCACGCGCGGAGGACGCGCTGCGGCGCGCAGCCTCGAGTTGTGCGCGTAAAAACCGGATTCCTCTTCCGCCGGGCTGCGGGGGAGCGGCGGCGTGTGCGCGCGTGGGTGTGCGCGTGCGCGACGGGGGAGGCTCAAGGGAAGTCCTGCGGATCAGAAGTCCGGTTTGGAACGCACCCCCCCCCGACCCCCCCCCCCCCCCCCCCCTCCCGGTGTCCGGGGCTTCAGCAGCATTCCACCGGCCGGCGCCTTAAAACGCGCCAAGGTCACGCTGATACCCCCCCCCACCCCCACACGACCCCCCCACTCAGAGACCATCCACCGGGCGTCCATCACCCGAGATACCGGGAACAGCGTGTAACGAAAACACGCTCCACGTGCTGCAGAGGAGGCCCCGGTCACACCGGGGTGTGTGTGTGTGTGTGTGTGTGTGAGTGTGTGTGTGTGTGTGTGTGTGTGTGTGTGTGTGTCATTAGCAGCATCTGACTTCAGCCAGTACCCGTGCGTAACGCTCCGTTCTGTCCGGTCCGGTTCTGTCCAGTTCGGTTCTGTCCGGTTCTGTCCGGTCCGGTTCTGTCTGGTCCGGTTCTGTCCGGTTCTGTCCGGTCCGGTTCTGTCCGGTTCTGTCCGGTTCGGTTCTGTCCGGTTCTGTCCAGTTCGGTTCTGTCCGGTTCTGTCCGGTCCGGTTCTGTCCGGTTCTGTCCGGTTCTGTCCGGTCCGGTTCTGTCCGGTTCGGTTCTGTCCGGTTCGGTTCTGTCCGGTTCTGTCCGGTCCGGTTCTGTCCGGTCCGGTTCTGTTCGGTTCTGTCCGGTTCTGTCCGCAGCTGAAACTAAACAAATTATTTTGAAAATAAATTAAAAAATTTAAGCAGAAATGCAAATTTCTTTTAATATCCTGGAGTAGAAGCTGAAACGTGAACAAACAAAATCAAGTTTTATTGATGAGGCGTCGTCATGGTAACGGACATTTCAACGCGCTTTGATGACTGCGATGAAGATGTTCTGCACACGTGACCGAAGGCGTGGCCTCCTTGTCTCACCTGTTGCTTCTGTAACCGGGGGCAACAGGTTGTTGTTGGTAGCGCTGACTCATCATGAGCTTCCTGTCGTCTGATTGGATGAGTTTGTTCTTGGTTTTTCTTTTCATGACGATGCGATGAAGGACTTCCCATGATGCACTGCTGTCTTCCTGCTCATCAGACGAAGGCCTCTGATTGGTCATCGTTGCCACGGTGACGCTGTGATGAGTGTTCAGGTTTTGTGGGCGTGTCCCAGGCTCCGCCCGGTCGGGTTCCACAGGGTGAGGGGGCGTTAAAGAAACGCCGTCGGTTGGGTCGGATGTTCATCAGCTGTTGTCGTCATTCTGACGCCTCATTGGTTCAAACTGGAAAGTCGTCTTAAATGTCCTTTTGTTTGATGTTTCGTTTCTGATGTCACTTCCTGTCAGAGAGCGAATCAGATTCAGATGGGATCCTGGTGGGCGTCGACCGTCGGGTGTCAGTCGGATGGGTTCTACCCTGATTCATTTTCTCTTTGATCTCTGTTTGGTCACGTGACCCCGCCTCTTCCTGTGGGCGTGGCCTGTTGAAGGTCATGTGTTTGACTGGTGCAGCTGTTTGTGTGTGTGTCTGTAAATCCCAGATTGTTTATAAAGTTGTTGATGTGCAGCCGTGACGACCGTCTGGGGCCACGCCCATTTGATCTGGGGGGGCGGGGGGCAGATGAGGAGGAAGAAACGCTGACAGGAGTCAGATTCTGACTCCTGTCTGATTGGTTTGTCTTCCTGTTTGCCGCTCCTGGTGGGCGTGGCTTCTTTCAGGTGTTCACATACCTAGGGGGCGGGGCATAAGATAAAGAATGAGATGCAGGTGAAGCGGAACCTACTTCTGAGTCGTTTCAGGTGGGTTTAGAGTTTAGTTGCCCCTCATTTAAAAGCCCTGGAGGCGGGGGGGTCGTCGTTGCCCGTCCATCGGACCGCCCCCCCCCCCCCGGTAAATCGGTCCAGCTCCGATGGAGTCGCCGCTCCGCCCCTCCAGCGGCTCCTCGTCGCTTTATGGTCCCACAAAGAGGAGGAACAGAACCGGCCAATGGTTCCGTGGGGGGGTCTTTGTGCTCCGGTATGCGGCGCTGGCCCGGCGCCCCCTCCTGATGGGGGGGGGGGGGGGGCTTCCAGCTCCTTCAGAAACCAAATCAACAGGTTTGTTTTTTCCCACGTTTGAACTCTTTTGGGGTTCGTTTCTCCTCTTAAAGCTTTAAACACGTTTGATTTGTGGAACTTTTCGTGAAACGTGTCAGGAAATAAAAAATCCGATCCTGGAGGGACTTTTCTGGACGCTTCCAGGTTTTGTTTCATCCGTCTTCATTCATGAATCACAAAGCAGCGCCAGTTTATTACTACATGTTTGGAGGCGATGTGGAAACCCTCCTGTTGACAGAACTGAGTATGATCCTGCTTCTAAAGTCGCCGTCTGGCTTTCAGTCGGGTTTTTAATGCAGAACCGAACGATCAATCAAATAATAAACCTGAACAACCGGGTTCAATAAATGTTCAAGGCTGGATTAAAATCTCTCACATGTGTCGCGAGTCGTTTCTGGACAGATTCCACGGTAACACAGCTGTCAATAAAAAATGACATCATAAAGGAGGTGAAGCAACGTTTGCTCCGGTGGAGTTTTGGGGTCATTTGTCTAAAGATTAAAAAGAAAAAAACCAGATTTATAATTTATCTTTGCTGTTGTGAAACCAGCGCGATGCTGAACGGGACCCAAATAAAGTCCCTTCATCATGTTTGACTAATCAATTTCACCAAGAGAATATTTGCGAAATAACCTTTTATGTTTTCCTTTATTTTCTGTAAACCCACTTATCCCCCTGAAGCCCCACCCACTCACCCTTTAAGCCCCGCCCTGTCTTGTTTTACCTGCCCATCCCTTCTTTTATCGTTCTTCCACATTGTTCAACTTTAGACCCCCGCTTCTATCAAATCATTGATCCTTTATCGGTTCAATATCCGCTAGCAGCGATTAGCTTTTTGGACTGATGTGAGAGGAAGTGTTTAAAGTTGTCCGAATGAAGCGTGACGTGATCCTCTTGTCCGTGTTGTCTCTCCGCTCAGGCGTCGCCTCAAACCGGTTTGGTGAAAAACCTTAAATAGTTTTGTGAAGCGCGGCGGCGTCCTGCGGGCCCGAGCGGCGTCCCGCGGGCCCGAGCGGCGTACTGGCATCAAAACCGATCGGCGGTGCCACATCAATGAGTCACCAGAGCAGAAGCTGCACCTCGACGCTGCCCTTTGACCCTTTGCTGCCTGCTGGTGGTTTACCGTGGACGGCTGCCATGAGCGCCAGTCTGTCCAAAGCTCAAACTTCACCACAGACGTCCCGACAGATCAGGAACATAAAAACCCAACGGCGGAGCGGCGCGGCCTGAGAGGGTAAGTCGGTCCTCTGCTCCCTCGGATCTTTGAGTCTGGTTTCTGGTGACATGTTGGACCGCGGTTGTGTTTCAAACTGGGTGGCAGACGGAGTCAATCTAGACGGTGGTTTTTATTCCGACGGGCTGGTAAATACTCTTTTATGGTCACGTACGGTTAGAGAAGCGTCCACCTTTCTGGCTGCGGTCCGGTTCCGTTAAAAACTCGTCTTATTGGTGCGTACCGCGGTGCGTTTGACAGACGCTTCATCGGATCGGTTCCTGTGAGTCTATCCGGCGTCATGATGACCCAACGACTCCACCCAGTGTCCGTTGGCGTCTTCGGGTTCTGCTCAAGCCAAGTCCGGCCCAACCCGCTGTACGTCACCCACAAGCCTACGAGGCGTTCAGGTCTAAACCCAAACTGTGAAATTTGGTTTAAATTTAACAAAAGCATCTTGAAGTTTCTTCAATAAAACTTTATTGGTCTCAGGTTTGCGTCGCCAGCAGGTTAGCCCGGTCGTGATGGTTTAACGAGGTTTTAAATGTTGACCCACATTGCCGTTATTGGTCCATGTCAATCATTGGCCGTTGCCGTTAGCAGCCAGCAGATAGTGCGTGTTCATGTGTGTGTTCATGTGTGTGTTTGTGTGTGTGTTCGTGTGTGTGTTGGCTGACTCTGGTGTGGTTAAATCACACGGCAAACGGAGGATTTAATCTAACGTTAAACTCCCTCCGTTAAGTTAAAAATAAACTTTTGTCTGAACGCTGACATTTAGGGACTCGTGTGTTTGAGTGTGTGTTACCATTAGCAGCTGTTAGCAGCTGTTAGCCTGTTGTCACGTTTCATTCTTTAAATGACAGAAGGTAATTGACAGACGTTTGCAGCGTCCAGTCGCAGGTCGACAGGTTAGGGTCACGCTGACCCGACCCAACAGGGTGGGACACATGTTGACCAATGATTTGCTGGACTTCGCGTCTCTTTGATGTGACGTCTCCCGTCTTCAGTCAAGCTGTCCAAACTTTTACGAGAAATAAATATCGTCTTTCAAGGGATTCAAAACGGCACCGCGGGGTCGGACACGACTCTGATGTCATGCTTTACAGGAAACAAGAGACTTATGGTTTTATACAACCAGCGATCAGTCTGTCAGTACCGCCTCTACCTCCAGATGCATCATGGGTCCTGATGGGGGGGTGCCCACACCTGGTCCACCGGGTGGTCTGGGGGTTGGGTCCTTCACAGTCTTGGGTACTGGTCTAGAGGACTTCCCTGCCTCCAGCGCCGTCCAGTCTACGTCCTCTGGATGTTGCGTTCTGGTCGTCATTATTGTTTTTCCGAAGTTTCAGGATATAAATTTAGGATTGGTTGAATTACAGAATGGTTGCTGATCCTCTGAAGGTTGTGATCTTGAAAGAAAGACTTAGTTGAGGGACCAAAACTCAACCTGGTTTATATATATTTGATTAGTCGATTAAAAAACAGGGGCGGGTTCTCTTAACTTGGGCCTGAAACCTGCTCTTGAGTGTCTCCAGCCGTCAGGAAGTCGATGGACACTTCAAGCGTGGAATTAGATTGGCCCCCCCGGGTCCCTTGGTTTAAATGCAGGTGAAGTTTCCCAGAGGAACGTTTCCTGGAATAAAGGAACATAAATCCGCGTCCCTTTCTGTTAGATCTGGTCCACACGTGCGACAGCAGGATCTCTTCTACTCTGACTGTGAGTCACTGAGTAAAGAAAACATCCCATTATCTGGTGTTTTCATGTGGATCCATGAGTGTCCTTGAATAATAGCAGCAGGGCCGTCATCGGACTGGAGGAACTGAACCCAGCCGCCGCTCGATACTGGAAGACGACCTGATGCAGGACTGAACCAAGACGATCAATAACAGGAGGACCTGTTTTATTTCATCTGGCCTTTTTTTCAGAAGACACACTGAATTGATCTGTAAATGAATTAACTCGTCTTCCTCAAAGTCCCCGTCTGTGTTTTGTCAACTGCGTTCACCACCTTGGCAAGAAAACGTGTCGCGTTCCGGGAGAAAGCTAAACAAAGATCTTCGGGACGGACCTACAGTTAATACCAGGAAATGTGAGCCCAGGTCAACGGCTAGGCTAGGTTAGTTAGCTAGCAAATGAATGTGAGGTGTGGGTGATGTCATCTAGAAAGTCCATCAAGATGTGTCGGTTCAACGCAACTTTCATTAAGCTGCATGTAAAAGTTTGCTGATGACTCTTTGCTGGTGACTCTTTGCTGATGACTCTTTGCTGGTGACTCTTTGCTGGTGACTCTTTGCTGAAGACTCTTTGCTGGTGACTCTTTGCTGAAGACTCTTTGCTGAAGACTCTTTGCTGATGACTCTTTGCTGATGACTCTTTGCTGAAGACTCTTTGCTGATGACTCTTTGCTGATGACTCTTTGCTGGTGACTCTTTGCTGATGACTCTTTGCTGGTGACTCTTTGCTGAAGACTCTTTGCTGATGACTCTTTGCTGGTGACTCTTTGCTGATGACTCTTTGCTGGTGACTCTTTGCTGGTGACACTTTGCTGGTGACTCTTTGCTGATGACTCTTTGCCGGTGACTCTTTGCTGGTGACTCTTTGCCGACGACTCTTTGGCGACGACTCTTTGCTGATGACTCTTTGCTGGTGACTCTTTGCTGATGACTCTTTGCTGGTGACTCTTTGCTGGTGACTCTTTGCTGATGACTCTTTGCTGGTGACTCTTTGCCGACGACTCTTTGTTGATGACTCTTTGCTGATGACTCTTTGCTGGTGACTCTTTGCTGATGACTCTTTGCTGATGACTCTTTGCTGGTGACTCTTTGCTGATGACTCTTTGCTGGTGACTCTTTGCAGGTGACTCTTTGCTGGTGACTCTTTGCTGGTGACTCTTTGCTGGTGACTCTTTGCTGGTGACTCTTTGCTGGCGACTCTTTGCTGGCGACTCTTTGCTGGTGACTCTTTGCTGGCGACTCTTTGCTGGTGACTCTTTGCTGTTGACTCTTTGCTGTTGACTCTTTGCTGACGACTCTTTGCTGACGACTCTTTGCTGGTGACTCTTTGCTGGTGACTCTTTGCTGGTGACTCTTTGCTGGTGACTCTTTGCTGGTGACTCTTTGCTGGTGACTCTTTGCTGAAGACTCTTTGCTGAAGACTCTTTGCTGAAGACTCTTTGCTGAAGACTCTTTGCTGATGAGTCTTTGCTGATGAGTCTTTGCTGACGACTCTTTGCTGGTGACTCTTTGCTGACGACTCTTTGCTGGTGACTCTTTGCCGGGGACTCTTTGCTGGTGACTCTTTGTCGGTGACTCTTTGCTGATGACTCTTTTGGACTAACTAGCTAGCATTGGCTATAGTTGCCTCTGTAGCGACGGGTAAAGACACCTGTTTGGCTCATTGAGGCAGACCCGCCGTCACACAAACCTGAAACTGTTTTCCTTGAAATCCGATTCATTTCTTCTAACACAGACTCTGTATGCTTAGCGTAGCATCCTTATCTTGCGGCGTGTAGCGTCCTTATCTCCTCGTGGGAAGTCATCCCCATCAGAGCTGCATGTTTGTAGCGCCGGAACAGCCGCTCAAGGTTAAGGCTCTCCCTGCGTCCTGTCGGCGTGCGATCCAGAGTATTCTTTTTATTTTAAGGAGCGGTGATGATGTCATGTGACTTTAAAGGTGATGCGTTCTTTCTCTGCCTATTCACAGGACTCGCCCACACCAGAACATGCACTAGAGGAACCATCGTATTCGTCGCCCTTTCCACAAGTACAGTCGCTTCTGCCCACCATGACCTCCTCCCCCGGGCTGGACGCCCACCCGATGCCCCTGCCCCAGCTCCAGGAGGTGGACTCCAGCAAGTCAGAGAGGCCCAGTTCCCCCGGACTCCTGCCCAGCGTCTACAGCCCCCCCCTGGGCATGGACGGCCACACCGTATGCATCCCATCCCCCTACACGGACAGTAGCCATGACTACAACCACAGCCACGGACCTCTGACCTTTTACAGCCCATCGGTGCTGAGCTACGCCCGGCCCCCCATCACTGACAGCCCGTCGTCTCTGTGCTCCTCCCTCAGTCCGTCCGCCTTCTGGCCGTCCCACAACCACCCCAACGTACCCTCACTGACTCTGCACTGCCCCCAGCCCCTGGTCTACAACGAGCCCAGCCCACACGCCCCCTGGCTGGAGTCCAAAGGCCACAGCCTCTGCTCCATCGGGTAGGTCTGCTGCCCCCGGTGGCTGGGAAGACTGTTAGGGCTCAACACATTGATGCCTTTCATAGAGTATTCTCGTGTATTCATGTCTGGATTGTGTTCCCCAATCCAGACCTGCCTCTGGAGCATTTAGGTGTTTCTGGAATGAAGGCTTTGCTGTTGGTTTTCAGTCTTTTTGGGGGGCTTTATTACCTTTATTTGACAGGATAGTGACAGGAAACGGAGGAAGGGCAAAGGGTTCAAGTTTTTTAGTATCTGTTAGGAGTAGGATGGTAACTCATGTCTCCATCGTTGACCATCACTATGCTAGGTAATGCTTGAAACTTGTCGACCCGGCCCGTTTGGGTTCCTGAGCAGATGATCCCGGTCAAATATTAATACCGAGGTGATTGTCTGGAAGATGGATCGGGGCCAAACCATCCCGATGCTCCTGGGTAAAAAAAGGCATCTTATGCTAAATTAATCACTAAAAATGCAATCATGCAGAAGAAGAGTCTTCCTGGTTGCTGTTTTAAATGTATCTGAGGTAAGACGATTAAAAAGCGTCAGTGGTTTCGTTTTTGGAGCTCTTTGGATGTACAGAAGGGTGACGGTGGCTAATAAACCACCAATTATTAACACGACTTTTAGCAATAGGGTTCCAGTTTCAATGGATGAGCTGCTGGTACTCCATCCAGTACGAGGAGAAGCAGAGTAAATGGCTGTCACCATGGTGACATCACCATCATGTGTCTGACTGGATGTCCTGGGCTCACAGAGATGCACCCATTTGTTCCTTTCATGGACCTGAATGCTGGCAGAAATCACTCCAGCACTTAGACGGGTCCTCGTTTTCCGAGGGTCCTACAGGTCCAGTCAGGAGGCAACGCAACATTGCCCCGCAAAAAGAAATGTAGGAACAGAAAATCAGGCAATAGCCGCTCCCGGACAGGCAGCCGTTGATGCTGATGGTGAAATGATTGGATGATAGTGAAATATGGTGAAATTATTACCGCTGGCAGGTTAAAGGCAGATTCAACATGCAGATTCTAGCAGGTATTTAGGATTCATCTCCGTCTCTGCTAGCAGATGATAGCTGTAATTGCTCCGCCGGCGGATCCTTCAGATTCTTATTCTCATTATGTTTCAATGACAGGATGAAGTCTGAGGTTTTCTGATGGTTGACTGAGACGTGGTTGTGGAGACATTTCCAGCCTGAGCGTAATACCAGGTGACAGACGGGCTTCAAACTGTAAATGTCAAGTTTCACCGAGGTGTTTCCTCCCGCAGCTCCATCAAGCCGCCGGGAAAGAGGTCGGAGCAGGAAGGCGTGAACGGCTCCCTGTGCTCCGCGGCGGTGGGGAAGGGCGACATGCACTTCTGCGCCGTGTGCCACGACTACGCGTCCGGGTACCACTACGGCGTGTGGTCCTGTGAGGGCTGCAAGGCCTTCTTCAAGAGGAGCATCCAAGGTAGGAGCTCATTCCCACGCCATCGCTCACGCCTTCTTCAGACAGATTCCTGCTGAACGTTTCTGTCCCCCCCACCCCCCAGGACACAACGACTACATCTGCCCCGCCACCAACCAGTGCACCATCGACAAGAACCGACGCAAGAGCTGCCAGGCCTGCCGCTTACGCAAATGCTACGAAGTGGGCATGATGAAGTGTGGTAGGTAGTTAGCTTTTGTGTTAGCATAGCAATGACTTTTATGGATCTACAACTTTAAATTTTGGTGTAGTTCAAGGAGTTTTCAGTGTTCTCCTTTGCGTGCGTCCTTGCGTCTTTGATGCACATAATTTGACAGAGGTCAGGTAGCGTCTGGGACTCAAGCTTTAAATATTTAGAATAAAAAAATCAACGCTACCTTTTGTCGTGATGTAATATTGGGAAAAAATGCACTTCCATTCAACAAATAGATTCACAATTTATCAATTTCGCCACTTAAATTTCAAACCCGGAAACCTCCACTATGTTTTGATCTCACCTGTGTGGTTCACCTGTGTGACTCACCTGTGTGACTCATATGTGTCATTCACCTGTGTGGTTCACCTGTGTGATTCACCTGTGTGATTCACCTGTGTGATTAACCTGTGTGATTCACCTGTGTGACTCACCTGTGTGACTCACCTGTGTGGTTCACCTGTGTGATTCACCTGTGTGATTCACCTGTGTGACTCACCTGTGTGATTAACCTGTGTGATTCACCTGTGTGATTCACCTGTGTGGTTCACCTGTGTGGTTCACCTGTGTGACTCACCTGTGTGGTTCACCTGTGTGATTCACCTGTGTGACTCACCTGTGTGATTCACCTGTGTGGTTCACCTGTGTGATTCACCTGTGTGATTCACCTGTGTGATTCACCTGTGTGACTCACCTGTGTGATTCACCTGTGTGATTCACCTGTGTGGTTCACCTGTGTGGTTCACCTGTGTGATTCACCTGTGTGGTTCACCTGTGTGATTCACCTGTGTGGTTCACCTGTGTGGTTCACCTGTGTGATTAACCTGTGTGATTCACCTGTGTGATTCACCTGTGTGGTTCACCTGTGTGATTCACCTGTGTGATTCACCTGTGTGACTCACCTGTGTGACTCACCTGTGTGGTTCACCTGTGTGACTCATATGTGTCATTCACCTGTGTGGTTCACCTGTGTGATTCACCTGTGTGGTTCACCTGTGTGGTTCACCTGTGTGACTCACCTGTGTGGTTCACCTGTGTGATTCACCTGTGTGACTCACCTGTGTGATTCACCTGTGTGATTCACCTGTGTGATTCACCTGTGTGATTCACCTGTGTGATTCACCTGTGTGGTTCACCTGTGTGATTCACCTGTGTGATTCACCTGTGTGGTTCACCTGTGTGACTCACCTGTGTGAATCACCTGTGTGATTCACCTGTGCTGTGTGACTCACCTGTGTGATTCACCTGTGTGATTCACCTGTGTGGTTCACCTGTGTGGTTCACCTGTGTGGTTCACCTGTGTGACTCACCTGTGTGTTTCACCTGTGTGATTCACCTGTGTGACTCACCTGTGTGATTCACCTGTGTGGTTCACCTGTGTGATTCACCTGTGTGGTTCACCTGTGTGATTCACCTGTGTGATTCGATTCACCTGTGTGGTTCACCTGTGTGACTCACCTGTGTGATTCACCTGTGTGATTCACCTGTGTGATTCACCTGTGTGGTTCACCTGTGTGACTCACCTGTGTGGTTCACCTGTGTGGTTCACCTGTGTGATTCACCTGTGTGATTCACCTGTGTGATTCACCTGTGTGGTTCACCTGTGTGATTCACCTGTGTGATTCACCTGTGTGATTCACCTGTGTGACTCACCTGTGTGATTCACCTGTGTGATTCACCTGTGTGGTTCACCTGTGTGGTTCACCTGTGTGATTCACCTGTGTGATTCACCTGTGTGGTTCACCTGTGTGATTCACCTGTGTGATTCTGTCTGATTAGAATGGACCAATCAGCAACAGGTGTGCTGGTTTCCAGCTGCAGTGAGGGAGGAGTTAGTCAGAGCCTCCAGAGCAACAAGAAGAGTCCTGTTGGGTTTGTGTGTCTGTTAAAGCGCTTTGGAACGTCTGATGGGGGGTTAAGAGATATATAATATTGATTGATTGATTGATTGATTATCACCATGCCTCCAAAAAAGATGCAAAAGTTGGAGAAAAACCAAGTGACAGTGAATAAAAAACAATCAGAAGTAAATCAAGAAAAAGAGACAGATATTACTACAGATGTTACTACACATATTACTACAGATGTAACATCTGTAGTAACATCTGTAGTAACATCTGTAGTAACGACAGGTATTACTACAGATATTACGACAGATGTTACTACACATATTACTACAGGTGTTACTACAGATGTTACTACAGATGTTACTACAGATGTTACTACACATATTACTACAGATGTTACTACAGATGTTACTACAGATGTTACTACAGGTATTACTACAGATGTTACTACACATATTACTACACATATTACTACACATATTACTACAGATATTACTACAGATATTACTACAGATATTACTACAGATATTACTACACATATTACTACAGATATTACTACACATATTACTACACATATTACTACACATATTACTACACATATTACTACACATATTACTACAGATATTACTACACATATTACTACAGATATTACTACACATATTACTACACATATTACTACACATATTACTACACATATTACTACACATATTACTACACATATTACTACACATATTACTACACATGTTACTACAGATATTACTACACATATTACTGCAGATATTACTACACATATTACTACACATATTACTACACATATTACTACACATATTACTACAGATATTACTACAGGTATTACTACACATATTACTACACATATTACTACACATATTACTACAGGTATTACTACACATATTACTACACATATTACTACACATTACTACACATATTACTACACATATTACTACAGATATTACTACAGATATTACTACACATATTACTACAGATATTACTACAGATATTACTACAGATATTACTACAGGTATTACTACAGGTATTACTACAGATATTACTACAGATATTACTACAGATATTACTACATATATTACTACACATATTACTACAGATATTACTACACATATTGCTACACATATTACTACAGATATTACTACAGGTATTACTACAGGTATTACTACAGGTATGACTACACGTATTACTACACGTATTACTACACGTATTACTACAGATATTACTACACATTACTACACATATTACTACACATATTACTACAGATATTACTACAGGTATTACTACAGATATTACTGCAGATATTACTACAGGTATTACTACAGATATTACTACAGATATTACTACACATATTACTACACATATTACTACACATATTACTACACATATTACTACAGATATTACTACAGGTATTACTACAGGTATTACTACAGATATTACTACAGATATTACTACAGATATTACTACACATATTACTACACATATTACTACAGACATTACTACAGGTATTACTACATATATTACTACAGATATTACTACAGGTATTACTACAGATATTACTACAGATATTACTACACATATTACTACAGATATTACTACAGACATTACTACAGGTATTACTAGAGGTATTACTAGAGGTATTACTAGAGGTATTACTACAGGTATTACTACAGGTATTACTACAGATATTACAACAGGTATTACTACAGGTATTACTACAGATATTACTACAGATATTACTACAGACATTACTACAGGTATTACTACAGATATTACTAGAGGTATTACTACAGGTATTACTACAGATATTACTACAGGTATTACTACAGGTATTACTACAGATATTACTACAGATATTACTACAGATATTACTACAGGTGTTACTAAATGTGTGTGAAGGTTCTGTCGGGTTGATTCAGTTTCCACAGGAGAAAATATGAATTAAAGGAAAAGAAAACTATTGAGTGAAAAGCAAAAGTGAAAAAAAACTGTATTACATCTTTCTGTATTCCTAAAACTGTTTTTTAAATGACTACCAGACTTTAACAGTTTGATATAACTAATTTGTAATTTTACTTTGTTCTTTTTACTATTTTTTTTAACAGTTATGACATCATTATTAATAAATCATTGAATTAACAGCTTGTTTAGGTTTCATATTGTACTATTGTTATACTTAGTCATTGCGTCGCTTCTACCGTATATTCTGTTATTACTTTTGGGATGTATAAACGTCATGTTGGGATGCACACATTTTTCTTGAAGCCCATTGTTCCACTCTTTATTTTTTCTTAATTATTTAGAAGAAATTTTCAAAAATTTTTAAAGGGGTTCAGATCAGGCTAAAGCTAGCTGTTTAGCATCAACACGTTTAGCATCAACACGTTTAGCATCAACACGTTTAGCATCAACACGTTCAGCGCAGTCAAAACATGAGCGTCCTGAAGCGGAGCGTCGCTTCCGGACGGGAGCTCCTGCCCTTGAAGGCAGCAGTTTTGTCTGGGGGGGGGTAACACTCTGTCTTTGCCCACCAGGTGTGAGGCGTGAACGCTGCACCTACCGGGGGGCGCGGCACCGCCGCGGCGGACTGCAGCCGAGGGACGGGGGCAGGAACGTGGTGAGGGTGGGGCTGGGCTCCAGGATGCAGCGGCACCTCCACCTGGAATCCCCCCTTACCCCCCTCCCTCAGGTGAACCGGGCACTCCACTCATCCATGAGCCCCGAGGAGTTCATCTCCCGCATCATGGAGGCGGAGCCTCCCGACATCTACCTGATGGAGGACCTGAAGAAGCCCTTCACCGAGACCAGCATGATGATGTCACTCACCAACCTGGCTGACAAGGAGCTGGTGCTGATGATCAGCTGGGCCAAGAAGATCCCCGGTAGGTGTGTGTGTGTGTGTGTGTGTGTGTGTGTGTGTTCATCTGTCTGTAGTGCTTTATTGGTTACATTTAAACTACACAAACATCTATTACACATGTGTCAAACTCAAGTCCTGGGGGCCAAATGTGGCCCTCAAGAGCATCAAAGGTCAGAGTGTCTAAAATAAAGTGTCTTTGACCAAAACTACATTTCCCACAATGCAGTAGTTCAGCCCATTTGAACTCTGACTAAACGTTGTGAACAAAGTTAATGTCCTAACTTGTGTCTGATGTTATTTTTCTTTATTGATTGATAGTTTGATCCTTGATTGATGGAGTTCTGTGGGTTTAATAACCTGACAAATGAAAAGGATTTATGTTAGAACAGAGAAACAAACAAACATGTTTTTTCTGTCTAACTGTAATGTTTGGAACTAGAATAAGTCAGAAATTCACTGATTTAACATTAAGGAGTAGTTACATTTAGTTACATTACATTGAGTTACATTTAGTTACATTTATTAGTTACATTAAGGAGTAGTTACATTTAGTTACATTACATTGAGTTACATTTAGTTACATTTATTAGTTACATTAAGGAGTAGTTACATTTAGTTACATTACATTGAGTTACATTTAGTTACATTTATTAGTTACATTAAGGAGTAGTTACATTTAGTTACATTACATTGAGTTACATTGAGTTACATTTATTAGTTACATTAAGGAGTAGTTAAATTTAGTTACATTACATTGAGTTACATTTAGTTACATTTATTAGTTACATTAAGTAGTAGTTACATTTAGTTACATTACATTGAGTTACATTTAGTTACATTTATTAGTTACATTAAGGAGTAGTTACATTTAGTTACATTACATTGAGTTACATTTAGTTACATTTATTAGTTACATTAAGGAGTAGTTACATTTAGTTACATTACATTGAGTTACATTTAGTTACATTTATTAGTTACATTAAGGAGTAGTTACATTTAGTTACATTTATTAGTTACATTAAGGAGTAGTTATATTTAGTTACATTACATTGAGTTACATTTAGTTACATTTATTAGTTACATTAAGGAGTAGTTACATTTAGTTACATTACATTGAGTTTCATTGAGTTACATTTATTAGTTACATTAAGGAGTAGTTACATTTAGTTACATTACATTGAGTTACATTGAGTTACATTTATTAGTTACATTAAGGAGTAGTTACATTTAGTTACATTACATTGAGTTACATTTAGTTACATTTATTAGTTACATTAAGGAGTAGTTACATTTAGTTACATTACATTGAGTTACATTTAGTTACATTTATTAGTTACATTAAGGAGTAGTTACATTTAGTTACATTACATTGAGTTACATTTAGTTACATTTATTAGTTACATTAAGGAGTAGTTATATTTAGTTACATTACATTGAGTTACATTTAGTTACATTTATTAGTTACATTAAGGAGTAGTTACATTTAGTTACATTACATTGAGTTACATTGAGTTACATTTATTAGTTACATTAAGGAGTAGTTACATTTAGTTACATTACATTGAGTTTCATTGAGTTACATTTATTAGTTACATTAAGGAGTAGTTACATTTAGTTACATTACATTGAGTTACATTGAGTTACATTTATTAGTTACAATAAGGAGTAGTTACATTTAGTTACATTACATTGAGTTACATTTAGTTACATGTATTAGTTACATTAAGGAGTAGTTACATTTAGTTACATTACATTGAGTTACATTTAGTTACATTTATTAGTTACATTAAGGAGTAGTTACATTTAGTTACATTACATTGAGTTACATTTAGTTACATTTATTAGTTACATTAAGGAGTAGTTACATTGAGTTACATTACATTGAGTTACATTTAGTTACATTTATTAGTTACATTAAGGAGTAGTTACATTTAGTTACATTACATTGAGTTACATTTAGTTACATTTATTAGTTACATTAGGAGTAGTTACATTTAGTTACATTACATTGAGTTACATTTAGTTACATTTATTAGTTACATTAAGGAGTAGTTACATTTAGTTACATTACATTGAGTTACATTTAGTTACATTTATTAGTTACATTAGGAGTAGTTACATTTAGTTACATTACATTGAGTTACATTTAGTTACATTTATTAGTTACATTAAGGAGTAGTTACATTTAGTTACATTACATTGAGTTACATTTAGTTACATTTATTAGTTACATTAAGGAGTAGTTACATTTAGTTACATTACATTGAGTTACATTTAGTTACATTTATTAGTTACATTAAGGAGTAGTTACATTTAGTTACATTACATTGAGTTACATTTAGTTACATATATTAGTTACATTAAGGAGTAGTTACATTTAGTTACATTACATTGAGTTACATTTAGTTACATTTATTAGTTACATTAAGGAGTAGTTACATTTAGTTACATTACATTGAGTTACATTTAGTTACATTTATTAGTTACATTAAGGAGTAGTTACATTTAGTTACATTACATTGAGTTACATTTAGTTACATTTATTAGTTACATTAAGGAGTAGTTACATTTAGTTACATTACATTGAGTTACATTTATTAGTTACATTTATTAGTTACATCTGACCCAGGGAAGACAGACGTGATGCTGATGTGGCCCCCAGTGAAGAAGAGTTTGACCCCTCCGATCTTATTATTCAGGATCCTGGCTGATTGGTTGATCATCTCGATGACGGCCAATCAGTGTCCTTCTGCTTTTCTCTGGTTTTTAGTCAACGGCTGGACTGAAGGACGATCAGAGGCTCTCGTTAGCGTTCAGACCGATCCTCCTCCTCCTGTCGTATTTCTTTTATTTCTTCTGTCTCCTTTCCTTTGTCTCCTCTTCCTCTCTCCTCCTCCTCCTCCTCTCGCCGCTCAGCCCAGCGGGTGGCGCTCCAGGAAGGTGTTAATGTGACGGGATCACAAAGACGACACTTTTTTTCAATAAAGACCATTTTCCAAAGGTTTTCTCCTCCTGTTCCCTGACAGGAGTAGAAATGAGTGTCGGCTTCATGAAGGAGCTCAGAGGAGGTGAGAAGAACTGAATCCTCGTGTTCCACCGCGTCATTAAAGGCTTCAGATCAGAAGCAGAAGCACTAATCTGTGTTTTAGTTCCTAAAAACTAATCAGCTCTGTGCCACAGACCAGTTTAACGGCAGATCAGCTTTAAACTGTTTTATTCTAACTACAATAATAAAACTGAATCCAGTTTGAATCAACTTTATTAGCAGCGTCCTCGTGACGTCACACATTAGCAGCATTAGCATTCAGATCAACTTGAAGGCAACTAACGTTAAATCTTTCACTCCATCCAATCCAAGCTTTGGTTTCCCAAACCCCTGAATCTGGGCGTGGCAGGGGCGTGGCCTCTGGCGCTGACCCCACCTGGTGTGTGTCTCCTCAGGCTTTGTGGAGCTGAGTCTGGCGGACCAGATCCACCTGCTGAAGTGCTGCTGGCTGGAGATCCTGATGCTGGGCCTGATGTGGAGGTCAGTGGACCACCCTGGGAAACTCATCTTCTCTCCGGACTTCAAACTCAATAGGTGAGCATGTCTGGTGGACGGGCGTGGTTCCACTAAAGTAGACCGCATGTTAGCGGCTATCAGCTAGCAGAACGCCGCGTAGCCTTCACGATGAAATGCCCATAAATCAATGTTTTATCAAAGACGCTGAACGGTTTGACACTATCGTCCAGGAGGAGTTAAAGGAACTATTAGTGAACTTGTTTTAAATCAGATGCAGATGTTTTACAGCTCATATGTCTCACTGGAGTTTAGCTTATGATTATTTATTGTGTATAAAATCATCTAAGCGTGATTTTTGATATTTAGAAGTGAAGAAAGGAGAAGTCAGAAGTAGTTTTTTATGAAAGGAGGTGTTATCAGACGGGTTCCTGAACTCCCCCGAGCTACAGCTGGTTAGCTATGAAAGCACCAAAAGCATTTCCTCGTGTGTGTGTGTGTGTGTGTGTGTGTGTGTGTGTGTGTATTCATGTGTTTTATTGATGGTCTCTTCTTTCAATTGTCAAGTTTTTGTGTTTCATCTCTTTAAGGTGTTGAATCTCATTAGCGTTAGCTCGACCTAAAGAAAGGTCCCCTAGAATCAATTAACAGAAACGCTTGTTTCTCTCACTAATTAATTCCTGTCAAAGACAGAAAGTTGGTCAGAAGTTGGTCAGAGTTTGACTCAAATGAAGTGATGATGTGTTTCTGGTCTCTACTTCGTGTCTCTGGGTCCGTTTGGGACGTTCCTGGACTGGGTTTGAGGCAGAACGGTGTCTCCTCTGTGTTGATGATGCTTCTGTTGGCGTCATCAGCAAACACTGGAATCGTCTGAGTGGTTAGTCGTGGTGGGAAAATGGACCGTCAGATGGACAGGAAGTGAGTGTTGTGATGAAGACACCCTCAGTTTATCTGTTAGTCTATGTTCTAACCAACAACTGTGGTCATGAGGTCAGATGGAAGCCACCAGAGATCTGCACCTTCATTGGTTGAGGTAGTTCAGGGGACTACCTGGTCTGGGAAGGGATTAGATCCCCAAGGAGGAACTGGCAATGTTTGAAATACCCGTTTCCTTGGTGACTCCACCCAAGATTAGTGGTAGAAAATGGATGGATGTGGTATTTCACTGGGTAGATGTTCTTGTAGTTTCTTCTTGCCTCGCTCCGTCCTTAAATAAGGCTGGGAAGTTTATCCTCAAACAAGAACGAAGGTGGGTCCGAGTCTCGTGTGCAGCTGCCGTGTTTGCTACAACATTGTCGGTGGTTACGGTTTAATCTTCCCACATTGTGACACAATAAACATGGCGCTCACGCAGGCCTTGGGGCAATAAAAAGATACCAGCAGCGTTTGGTGCAGATAGATCTCATTTCTGGACTGCAAGCTCGTTCTCTTGCCAAAAAATCTTTTATCACCCGATGTTCTGTTCCACGCCGACCTTCAACTTTGTCCTGACAACGGCCGTCTGTTGGAGGGATGGAGGTGGAGGGATGGAGGTGGAGGGATGGAGGTGGAGGGATGGAGGTGGAGGGATGGAGGTGGGTTGTGGATCTTGCTGGACTGAAATGTCACCACAGCAGGAGAGAATAACTAATAAATAATAATAAAGGGCTTGCAAATGATTGACTGAAGGAGTCAGGCTGTGATTGGACAAGAGGAGGAAGTGCTGGTGATGTAGAGATCTTCTCTAAGCTGCTCAGATCTTTTGAACATAGCGACCGGTAATGATGATGTTGCTTCTGTCTTGTACTATCCATCCACACCTTAAACGTCGGAGGTAACTGTTGCTTCCTTCTCTGCACCATGCTAACAGATATCCCTTCAAGCTAACACACCGACTAGCTAGCAATGATTTGCTTGTGCTCTGAATTTATACGTTCTTGACTGATGATGATTCTAAAGGTTTTGCTTTGTCACCTGACGACCTTCGTCTTCTCTGTACATATATGTGTTAACCAGCTGGAGTTCTTCCTGTTGGTCTGAGCGTTGGGTTTTATCTTTGTTCCGGGGCTACTACCAGGGAAACGGTCGCTACAGGCTCAGGTTAGCCTCCATGTGTTTTGGTAGCGCTGCCCTGATTGGTCTCCATCAGCCGGTGGAGCTTCTGCTCAGGAAAACATCCTGGAATCAGATCCATCCAGTTGTTCAACAAGTGACCCAGATTGTTGGTCTGTCCTAAAGTTAGACCCACAATCTGGGTCTGTGCTTCCAGATCGATTCTCATGTCTCAGGTGTTTACAGCCATTCAGAAAATGAAGTGAAATTAAATAGAAATAAGTGAAATAATTCCTTGTTTCTTGTAAAGACATCAATGAAACTTATTCTTTTGGGGCGACTGGAGGAAGGAAACACTGACCGCAGTGTCCCACAGGTGAACTCCAGGTGACTTTACCTTGTTTCTCACCTGTTTCTCCTTCCATCCCTGTTCCCGTAGGGAGGAGGGGCAGTGCGTGGAGGGCATCATGGAGATCTTCGACATGCTTCTGGCGGCCACCTCTCGCTTCCGGGAGCTGAAGCTGCAGAGGGAGGAGTACGTCTGTCTGAAGGCCATGATCCTCCTCAACTCCAGTGAGTCCCACTCCCACAGCCGCGGATACGGAGCAGCTAGCTAGCATCGAGCTGTTTGATGGCGTCCGGTCGATACGGCGTGTTTGTGGTGGTTGTGTAACCAGATAAGATGCTCTGCTGTGTTGTGGTTTCTGACAGTCGTTTGGAACCAAACGGGTCAATGACACCCGCCTCACTTCTGACCCAAAGAGTTTCTCCTGAACCAGTCGTTAGCTTTGAGGCTAACAGAAATGACTCTACCTACAAACAAAGCTAGCTAGTGGGATGTAGCTGTAGCTGGTGGCTAAATGCTCGTCCAGTTTGTGGGAATTCTGGAAAATAAACTCATCAAGAAGGTTTTCTTCTCACGTTTGTTTGGTTTGTTAGCGTCTCTTGGTTTGTTAGCGTCTCTTGGTTTGTTAGCGTCTCTTGGTTTGTTAGCATCTATTGGTTTGTTAGCATCTCTTGGTTTTGTTAGCTTTTGGCTTGTTAGCTTCTCTGTGTTTGTTAGCTTGTCGTTGGGAAGCACTTTGATGCTATCGTTCAGGACAAACATTCAGAACTTTGATTTCTTAGCTAGACCTGACCTTTTGGGGACGGAGGACGTATTTAAACACTTTCTTTGATCCTCTGGTCACGCCGTCCTCTACCCTCTCACCCAACACCCCCGGCAGACACTTCACAGGTTGCACTGAGGTGGTTGACCTCTTCCTGTTGGCGTGACATGACAGACTTCAGCAAAGTTCCCCCGAGAGCACACGGACGAGCCGGTTCTCCTGCCAGCGTCGGCCCTCTTTGTGAACTCGCGGGGGGGGGGACGACACGCCGAGCGACAAACGGAAGTTAGGACTATTAAACCTCTTTCATACCAGAGTTCTTCACAGAGTTGGGGTTAATCTCACCATGTTCATGAACTCTAGGGGAAATGTTCCATATGGCCGATTTACAGTCATGCCCCCCTGATTATGAACCTTTTATAAGTTTGACTGGTGTCCTCTAGCATTAGCATTAGCGTTAGTTTGCATGTTCTCCCCGTGTCTGTGTGGGTTCTCTCCAGGTTGTCCGGCCTTTTCCCACCTCCAGAAACATGCAGTTTAGGTGAATTGATCCATTCTTGGGAAGATGGAAAGAGTAATTTGAAGAGTTGATGAACGTGGAAAATGAGAGAGAACAAAGACTAGAAGAGGTGACTGTTGTGGACCAGGATGTAGCAAAGATTAGTCAGGATGAAGTGAGGAGAGCACTGAAGAGGATGAAGAGTGGAAAGGCAGTCGGTCCTGATGATATACCTGTAGAGGTTTGGAAGTGTCTAGGAGAGGTGGCAGTAGAGTTTCTGACTGGGTTGTTCAACAGGATCTTAGATAGTGAGAAGATGCCTGAGGAGTGGAGGAGAAGTGTGCTGGTGCCCATTTTTAAGAACAAGGGAGATGTGCAGAGTTGTGGCAACTACAGAGGAATAAAGCTGATGAGCCATACAATGAAGTTATGGGAAAGAGTAGTGGAAGCTAGACTAAGGGCAGAAGTGAGCATTTGTGAACAGCAGTATGGTTTCATGCCAAAAAAGAGTACTACAGATGCAGTATTTGCTTTGAGGATGTTGATAGAGAAGTACAGAGAAGGCCAGAGGGAGCTGCATTGTGTTTTTGTAGATCTGGAGAAAGCTTATGACAGGGTGCCCAGAGAGGAACTGTGGTATTGTATGAGGAAGTCTGGAGTGGCAGAGAAGTATGTTAGAGCGGTGCAGGACATGTATGAGGACTGTAAGACAGTGGTGAGGTGTGCTGTAGGTGTGACAGAGGAGTTCAAGGTGGAGGTGGGACTGCATCAGGGATCAGCTCTGAGCCCCTTCTTGTTCGCTATGGTGATGGACAGGTTAACAGATGAGGTTAGACAGGAATCTCCATGGACTATGATGTTTGCAGATGACATTGTGATCTGCAGTGAGAGTAGGGACGAGGTGGAGGAGAAGCTAGAGAGGTGGAGGTTTGTCCTGGAAAGGAGAGGGATGAAGGTTAGCCGCAGTAAGACAGAGTACATGTGTGTGAATGAGAGGAACCAAAGTGGAAGAGTGAGGTTACAGGGAGAAGAGATCAAGAAGGTGGAGGATTTTAAGTACTTGGGGTCAACAGTCTAGAGCAATGAAGAGTGGGGAAAAGAGGTGAAGAAGCGTGTCCAGGCAGGATGGAATGGGTGGAGAAAAGTGTCAGGTGTGATGTGTGATAGAAGAGTTTCAGCTAAAATGAAAGGAAAGGTGTACAAAACTGTGGTGAGACCAGCGATGTTGTTTGGTCTAGAGACAGTGTCACTGAGGAAAAGACAGGAGACAGAGCTGGAGGTAGCAGAGATGAAGATGCTGAGGTTCTCTCTGGGAGTGACCAGGAAGGATAGGATCAGGAATGAGTACATCAGAGGGACAGCACATGTTAGAGGTTTTGGAGATAAAGTCAGAGAGGCCAGACTGAGATGGTTTGGACATGTCCAGAGGAGAGATAGTGAATATATTGGTAGAAGGATGCTGAGTTTTGAACTGCCAGGCAGGAGGCCTAGAGGAAGACCAAAGAGGAGGTTTATGGATGTAGTGAAAGAGGACATGAAGGTAGTTGGTGTGAGAGAAGAGGATGCAGAAGACAGGGTTAGATGGAGGACACTGATTGGCTGTGGCGACCCCTGAAGGGAAAAGCCGAAAGGAAAAGAAGAAGAAGAAGAAGACATGATCTCATCTCATGGAACACGATGAAGGTTCACTAAAAACAGGGATTGTGCCATCCATCTGCCCTCACCACCACCAGGAACACCTGACCGGAACACACCTGAGTCAGGACTGAGAGCTACTGCGATGC
Source organism: Antennarius maculatus (assembly GCA_013358685.1). Lineage (NCBI taxonomy): Eukaryota > Metazoa > Chordata > Actinopteri > Lophiiformes > Antennariidae > Antennarius > Antennarius maculatus. The sequence continues at coordinate 20,306,272 of CM023621.1, read as the reverse complement.
GTTCAGGGACCGCTCACATGCGATGCGTTCAGGGACCGCTGACATGCGATGCGTTCAGGGACCGCATGGAGGGTTAGATGGAGGCAATTGATTCGCTGTGGAGACCCCTGAAGGGAAAAGCCCAAAGGAGATGAAGAAGAAGACTGACTTCAGCGACCCCGCCTCTCGCCCGTAGTCAGCTGGGATTGGCTCCAGCACACCCATGACCCCAACATGGAAAAGTGAAAATGATACGGTGGTCTTGTCTGTAATCTGGACGGTTACCTTTGTCGAGTGAGTCTATGTCCAACTGTTTTGCAGATCTGTGCTCGGCCTCCCCCCAGACTGCTGAGGAGCTGGAGAGCAGGAACAAGCTGCTCCGCCTGCTGGACCTGGTGATCGATGCTCTGGTCTGGGCCATCTCCAAGCTGGGCCTGTCCACCCAGCAGCAGACTCTACGGCTGGGACACCTCACCATGCTGCTGTCCCACATCCGCCACGTCAGGTACGCCCAGACACGACCAACCAGACACGACCAACCAGACACGACCAACCAGACACGACCAACCAGACACGACCAACCAGACACGACCAACCAGACACGACCAACCAGACACGACCAACCAGACACGACCAACCAGACACGACCAACCAGACACGACCAACCAGACACGACCAACCAGACACGACCAACCAGACACGACCAACCAGACACGACCAACCAGACACGACCAACCAGACACGACCAACCAGACACGACCCATCAGGTACGACCAGACACGACCAACCAGACACGACCAGACATGGGAAACGGGAAGAAACTCTCGTTTGACAAGTTCCCGTTTGGGAATAGGAGTCTGACGTCTTCATGGAGCCAACAAAACATCCTCCTTCATGATTATAAAAATTAATTCATGTCTCACTGTCCATTAAATCACAGCTCGTAGATAAAAAAGACAAAGCTGACACTGTTGAAACAAATGACTTTGCTTCATGATGCAAAAACAACTGGATGGATTTTCGGGGACGTTTTGGGTTGGGTTCCATTCGGGGGGTTTTTTTCTGCTTTTTGAACATTGACGGAGGATTCTGGATGTTTTTGTCAACCAAAATGTGTCACTTCCCCCGTTTCTTACAGCAACAAAGGCATGGACCATCTGTCCACCATGAAGAGGAAGAACGTGGTTCTGGTGTACGACCTCCTCCTGGAGATGCTGGACGCCAACACGTCCAGCGGCGGCAGCCAGACGTCCTCCTCACCGGGTTCCGACTCGTACTCCGACCAGAACCAGTTCCCGCCACCCGGGTCCCAGATGCCGTCGGACCAGAGCGCCGGCGACGCCGTTGCGTCCCCACAAGCCCCCATCCTGGATGGACACCTGCGGGCCGTACGCCTCCAGGCCTCGCCGCCGTTCGAGGCTCTGGTGCCTCACATGAACGAGTAAGTTTCAGAGCACTGGCGATCAACTCGATCGATCACCAATCAGTAACCACGGTAACGTCCCTTACAGGTACGCCCACCCCGAGCATTGGCCAATGGAGTCAGGCAACGCCGTTCCACCGATGGAAACCACGGGCGTCGCCCCCGACTGCGTCATCATGGAGTGACAAGTTTAACGGCGGGACTGTCGGCCGAATGAGACTGAAGCTGAAACGGCGTTTCAGATCCAAAGGAGGAAGAAAAAAAATGACAAGAATGATTTAAAAAAAAAAAAAAAGCCCAACAGAAAGTGTGTTTGTGCGGTAAAGTTTTTCTCTTGTTAACATGTTTTTAGTCTTTGGGAAAAAAAACCAAACGTTTTTGATCGAATGTATATTTTGTGTGCGTAAATATTTCCTGTGGATGTGCACTACAGCCGGCGTCCGGCGGAACGCGGCTCAACCTCTGAAGTGAGTTTTGATATGCAGTATTTCTATCTCTTTTTTCACCTCGGTGTAAAACGTATGGAACCGGCCATCTCTGAACGGTTACCGTGGCAACGCAGCCGACAAACAAACAAAAAAAAAAAAAAAAGAAAGGTGGTGTTTTCTATCCCACCGTGGTGTTTCCTCTTTCACTACTTGGTGTACTTTGGTGTTTGGATCCGTGCCGGTTCATCAGGACTCTGTTTCGTACAAACTGCTTCTCTTTTTCGTACAAACTGCTTCTCTTTTTCGTACAATCTGCGCTTGTCGGTGGAGTCGAAGCAGCGATTTGTGGCCTTTAAACTAAATGACTGTTCGGTTAATGTTGTCAAACCAAGGCTGGATTTACACGTCATGACATGTGGCACATGTATGTTCTACAAGCTAAAGCAGTTTGTTTCTATTCTGACTTATGCTAGCTTCACTATTGATCCAAATCTGCTCTTCAAAAGGTAAAGTTAGCATGTAGCTTGCTAATTGTACATATACCTGTATAATGGTTGTAACTTGCTACTTTGATTCATTCGTTGGTTTCAGTCATGCTAACGTAACTTAGCCACATGTTTACAATGAGCTGGCATGCCAAACCTTATGTACTTAATGTTTCAAAAAAATACAAGAAATTGGAAACGTACACTTGATTTACACGTGTGAAGTTAAAAATACTAAGTGATCAACTAATTTAAATATTTAATGTAAGTCGTAAAGATTTTTTGGTGTTTAGATATGAGCTAAAAGAAAGAAAACGCAGAAAAATTCTAGTTTGAACTGAGCTAATGTACCTCAATGTCGTATTTTAAGTGTAATTATAACATGCTAACGCTAAAAGTTGTGTAAAAATGAAGTGTGAACATGAAAACTCCAAAGCGTTAAGCTACGTGCTATTTACTGTTAGCACGTTCCAGAAAAAAATCACGGTCGGGTTATTTGTATTTATGTTTGAACATATTTAAACACAAATATTCATTTTGACTTTAAACTAACAGAATGTTCCCATTTTAATTTTAGGTATTTTAAAATGCTAAACTTTACCTGAATAACATTCTTAAAGCAGGATGCTAATGGTAAGCACAGATTAATCTAAACATGAATAAGACATGAATAAGATTTTATGCCTGACAAGAAAAAAAAAAAGATTTAAGGTCTGTTTAAGCAAATGAAATCTGTGCCGTGTTCTGGTGTAAATCCACTCTTGGTGTTAGATTAGCCTACCGCTGCTAACAGCAGCTGCTAATGCTGTCCGCTATCCTTTCTTTACTGATGACTGTGGCTTCTACATGCATGATGCACACCAGAGTTCAGGTCTCGTAGCGGTTTCTACCTGTCAGACGTCGTTAGCTATCCAGCCATACGCTAAACATACAAACGCAGATAATGGCAAACACAGTTTATTGTCAGTCAGAAGTGACAATCTATACATCCCATAAATAAGTGTCCACAAAATAAATCAAACTTTACACACTTTGTTTGCTTCTGTCCTGCTGGCCTTTTGAGTTTAAATCGAACCAGAAACTCCAGCTTTTAGGATCAATAACGTAACTGATCGATCTGTGATTGTGCTTGTACTCGGCTACATTCAACGCCTGCAGGATCCATACATTCAGGTGTGGCTTGTCGGGTTCATCAGCCGCCGACGCCTCCAGCATCTCAGGTAAAGTCCGGTTCAGACTGTTTTGGATCCATTTTGACCATCATAAAGTTAAAATTTAATGATATGTTAGGATTGAAAGAAGACACGCCTCCATACATTATTATCCTCACAAAGGGCTAGTTGGCAGTGTGGTTAGCATTTGCTGTTAGCGCTAATGTTGCTATATCAGTATTAGCCAAAGGTTTTAAAAAATGATCAATTTCTCCCTGTAGAAAGTTTTAGAAAAGTCTAAAGTGATTATCTTAAACAGTTTTATGAGCTATTAGTCCCCAGTGCAGCTGAACGCCGCCCTCTAGTGGTCACAAATCTTGAACGAATCGTAAAAAGATCGGATTCGATGATTTTAAATATTCAAACACTGGCTGTAAGATTTTTACACAATCATAAGAAAATATCCTCTCTACTCTCAAAAAAGACGCATCGAAATTCATCCTCAGGTGCGACGTGGAAACGCGACAAAACTGTCGCTCGTTGACGTGACTTTGACAGTTCTGAGTGACGTGTGAAAATATTTACTGCGTTTAGTTCTTGTTTTATACCGAATTTCCTTGAATGGAGCGTTAAAAGTAAATGTGGTTTCTGATAAATGCTGTTAGCTACGGATAACGACCAACGCCAACAATTCTTGAACGCTGGTCGATGTGGACGTTCAGACTAAAACCCGCCGATGGCTTCGTGTTCAGGAGCACAAACGATAAATAGATCCTTAAATACAATAAAATTAATAATTCCTGTTCTTTTGTGGATTAAACGTCTCGGAGTTCTCCGCTTCGTCCTCCAGCTGTGAGATGAAGTTCAGCGCCGCCGCCGCCGGCTTCACGTGGGCGGGGGGCCGTTGGTGTAGCGCAGCATGGGGTAGAAGGAGCGGGCGAAGGTGTTGGAGGCGGAGCAGCTGGAGTCGTCCTCCGTCAGGCAGGTGAGGAGGAGGAGGAGGAGGAAGAGCAGCTGCAGCGGGAAGGCGGCGCGAAGAACACGGTAGAGGAGGGAGCGCCGGGGGGCGGAGTCTCTCTGCTCCTCCCTGTATGGGAACGAAGGAGGTGTGGTCAAAAAAAGGGCGTCTGCAGCGAGCTGATTGGACGAGATTAAAAAAAAGGGAGCAGAAAGTTCTGTGTTGTTACCTTCTAGCTGCTGGTTGGTCGCCTGGAGCTGCCTGAAGACACGCCCCCTCCTAGAGGAAACAGAACGCCGTTAGCCGTTTGTTAGCAGAACCAGAACCTCCTGTTCTGGAACCAGAAGTTCTGGTTCTTAAACACGACGTGATGGTTTCTTCATGACGAGTCGAGTAAGTTTTGATCAATCATTCGCTGCATCGATCCTCGATCGGACCCCAGCGGTTCTGAATGTCCCCGCCCACCTTGATCTGATCCCAGCTCGGCGTTCCCAAGGCGACGGTTTCCATCTCTGCCCCGGTTTCCTGAGACATGAACAGAACATCAGATGAGACCCAAACCCGAGCCGGTGATGGATGGGGGGGAGGACAGCGTCGTTTATCAAACCCGACTGTGTTGCAACCAGAACCTCAAGCCGACCCTGAACCAGTTCCAGGACATTTTCTGGAAAGAACTTTGTGATTCGGAGACAAAACGTCCGGGGGGGGGGGGACAAAAGCGCTGCACACGAGTCAGCGATCCGTCAACAGAGAAACTCAGAACAAGTTTTATCCGGCGCAGCGGGATGGGGGGGGGTGAGGAAGTGATGCTGCTGAAGATCATCAGAGCTTCGTCATTGAACACTAAAGAGACGTTTGCCTCGTTCCTCAGGATGAAACCAGCGGCGTCACAGGTGAGTCAGGGACACGGACTCAAAAAGTAGAGAAATGATATATATTTGATGAAAAATTTGCACCAGACGTTTAAAATGCAAAACGTTTTCCTGATAAAACTCGAATACACAATTAGAATCCACGTCAAACTCATTTATTTTAAGTTGACCTCTAAAAGCTTCACTCGTTCACACGTTTCTGCAGGAGCGACGGGAAACGGCGCCACCCACCAGTCGGGCCTCGGCGGCGCTCAGGTGGGCCGCCACCTGTCGCAGGAGGAGGCGGAGCTTGTTGCCGATGACGTGGACCTTCTCCTTGGCCTCCAGGCTGTCCTCCCCCGACGCCTCCAGGAGGAGCTGAGAGGAGATCTCCTGCAGAGAGGACACCTGCCGCTGGCGGGCGACCAGCTCCGCCTCCAGGGTCTGAGGCAGAGGTTAGCATGTTAGCTTAGCCACGTTAGCGTCCACTAAAAGGTTTGTTTGACAAAAGCAACGGATGAGAAGGAAGAGAGGAATCTGGTGTTTTGTGTGGTCAGGTTAGAGTTTAACGTCCATCAAAGGATTCTAGTTTATCAGAGTTCAAAGGTCAGCATTACCATAAATTATTAAAGTCGTTTATTTACAGACACAAAACTTCAGCAACTTCAAGAATGTAAATTTCAGGGTAAATAAAAGTCTATGCAAAATGGTTTGCAAAAAATGTTTACTTAAAGAAATATTTTTTTCTAATTTTAAATAAAAAAATATAGTTTTCAAATTATATAAAAAAATACATGATTGTAATTTTAAATATAAAATACAACAATTTGTTTTTTTAAATAGAGCAAAAATGTTTGCTTTATTAAAAAAAAATTACAAAAACTTTAAATAAAAAAAATACATTTTTATATAAAAAATACAATTTTTTTAAATAATGCAAAAATTTTTGCATAAATGTTTGCTTTATTTACATAAACATTTTTTTTGTATTTTTAAATGAAAAATAAAAAGATTTTTCTAATTAAAAAAAAATACAATTACATTTTGAATAAAAATATTACATTTAAATGATGAACCTCTGCTTTTCAGGGTGATGGAACAAAAATCCCTTAAATCCTACAAATAACAATTCAACACCTTTTCTTCTAATTCACTTTTTGAGCCTTTTTCAAACCACATTTTGATTTAAAACGACATTTTAAAGGCTCCTCCCTGTTGTGGCGTTCTGCTCACCTTCAGCGCGTCCCGGCGCTCCAGCAGGGCGGGGCGTGGCGCCGACGGGTCGCTGGCGGCGGCGGCGTGGATCCGGCTCTCGGTGCGGGCGAGCCACAGCAGCAGGGCGTGGAGCGTCTGGTGGAACTCCTGCAGGAGAACCCGGTCAGAGGAACGTCTCGCCATCCGGCCGCCGACGGCCAATCGAACGGCGGCGTCTCCCCGTCTCACCTGACACTGCAGCAGGGCGGCGTGCAGCCCCTCCTCCCAGCTCTGGAGGCCGCCGCAGGCCTGCGTCCAGCTGTGATTGGCCGAGCTCAGCGCCTCCTGCAGCTCCCTCAGCTCGGCGCCGTCGCCGCGCAGGAAGTGGCGGCTGCTCAGGTTGACGGAGATCATCAGACACTTGTAGCCGGTGAACGTCTTCTGCATCTCCTGGAGGGAGAGGAGGCGGGGTTTCTCATCGACCAATCAGGGTTTAGAGTTTGTCTCGGCCTCCTGGACTCAAACGTTCTACCTTCAGCTTCCTGATGTTGACCTCAAAGTCTGTCACGGCGGTGGACGGCGGGATCCGCTGCAGCCTCTCCAGCTCCGGCAGGACCCGCCCCAACCAGGAAGTGATGTCACAGAGGTCAGAGGTCAGCTTCTGCCACTGCTCCAGGTCGTGTCGGACGTCGACGTCGTCGTCGTTGAACTTGTGCGCCTGCAGCAGCTCCCAGCGCTCGATCACACCTGAGGAGGACATCAGGTGAGGAGGACGGCGTCTCCATCCAGACACGTTACCACGGCGACGGTGAGATGGATGGATGTTGGATTTACACGAGCATTTTAAAATGTTTCAGAGTTTTTTTGAGAAAAACAACGGAGACAGGAAGTCCTTAAAGGTCCCGCCTCCTTCTCATCTGATGAGAAAGTAATGGAACTCCTCCTGTTGACATCAAACCCCCCCACAGTGATTTTCCCCCATCCTCATCCTCCTCTGGTCAGATCGACCATCAGCAGCGTCATTCATTTACTTCACACCCCCAACAACCCTTCTCCTGGTGACGCCTGTGCCCCCCACCCCTACCTGTGCTGGTGTGTTTGTCCGCCGCCCCCCCCCCCCAGCCCCGGCTCCTCCGGCTCCTCGTCGTTCAGGATCAGCTTCACCCGCTTCAGGCTGGTGATGCTGCCGCTGCAGTCGGACATGAGCTTCACCTGAAACACAGTCGCCGTCAGAAACGTCCCCCCGCCACCAGAGAACCAGCGCTTCAGTCCCGGGGGGTCCTTACGTAGCCCTGCTGGGGGAAGGGGGCGCCGGCGGCGGGCGTGGGCGACGAGCTCAGGCCTCGGGCGAGTCCTCGGGGAGGTCGTTTCCTCTCTGGGGAGCCGGGGCGGTGCCAGCTGGGCGAGTCCATCGCCGACTTCACTGAGGGGGGGGGGACAGAGAGGTGTCAGCGGGGGAAACCGTCCACAGGAAACCAGACAGGAAACAGGAAGTCATGATCCCAAACCCACAGGAAACATGTGTGAGAGCAAATATCTGTCTCTACAGCATCAGAGCAGAGTAGTAACGCCCAGAAAAGTAACGCCCAGAAAAGTAACGCCCAGAAAAATAACGCCCAGAAAAATAACGCCCAGAAAAATAACGCCCAGAAAAATAACGCCCAGAAAAATAACGCCCAGAAAAATGACGCCCAGAAAAGTAATGCCCAGAAAAATAACGCCCAGAAAAATAACGCCCAGAAAAATAACGCCCAGAAAAATAACGCCCAGAAAAGTAACGCCCAGAAAAGTAACGCTCAGAAAAATAACGCCCAGAAAAATGACGCCCAGAAAAGTAACGCCCAGAAAAGTAACGCCCAGAAAAGTAACGCCCAGAAAAATAACGCCCAGAAAAATAACGCCCAGAAAAATGACGCCCAGAAAAGTAACGCCCAGAAAAATAACGCACAGAAAAATAACCCCCAGAAAAATAACGCCCAGAAAAATAACGCCCAGAAAAATAACGCCCAGAAAAATGACGCCCAGAAAAGTAACGCCCAGAAAAGTAACGCCCAGAAAAGTAACGCCCAGAAAAATGACGCCCAGAAAAATGACGCCCAGAAAAATGACGCCCAGAAAAATGACGCCCAGAAAAATGACGCCCAGAAAAATGACGCCCCGTTAAACAACAACCGCACAGGAGTCATGTTTTCCTGATTGTTAGCATCTTATTAGCGGAGCGCTAAGTGGCATCTGGGGGGCGGGGTTTTGGGGTTGCTGGGAGACGGGAGGCGGTTGCTAAGCGCTCATGGAGGCCGTCGTTAGCGAACGACTTTGACCTCATGAGGAAACCACGACAACCCAGACGCGTTCTGATTGGTTCTGCTCTTCTTCTTTCTACACGTTCATTGGTGGCAGGTATCCTGATGCACGGGGGGCGGAGCAAGAGCACGTGACTTCCTGTAGATCAACACGGTTACCTGACAGCGCACTGAAGAACGTGGTGTCCTCGTCATCCTCGTGCGACGACGACCCCCCCACATCCACCGTGTGGTCCCACTCCAGCGGGATGGAGTCCACGCTGACGGGTGTCTCCCTCCCCGACTGCTCCAGAGGCGGGACCAGGAGGTGACACATGACCTGCCGTCCGGCCGGGACTCCGCCCACTGCCGGGACCTCCTCCTCCTCCTCGCCCCTCTTCCTCACCTCCCTCCAGGACGCCCCGTTGGGGAGACCGGGTGAGTCTTCCAGGTCGGTGTCGGGGTCTGACGGGTCGCCCTCGTCTACAAGAACCTGAACGAAAACATTTATTGTTCAGATACTTCATGTTGTCATGACGACAGAAAGTTTCTTCACTTTGTTTTGTTCCATTTGTTGCATCCTGGTCGAGTTGTAGCAACACCGCCCCCTAGTGTTTGTGCTGGTATTGCAATGTTTCAAAAAGTGCTTTAAACAGCCTAGCAGAGTGTTTTAAAGGTAACACAGATGGAAGGAGGTTTAATAAACTTTAAATCACCGTAAACAATGAGATAAATAGTTTGTCGCTCCGTCACAGAATTCATTGATGGCGTGTGGTTCCTGGAACGGATTAACCCAGAGGAGCGAGGGATTACCGTACAACCGAAAATATTAAAAATCAAAAATGCATCACTTCAGTCGTAGTTCATGAGAAATTTTTAAACATTTCAATAAAGTGACCTAAATTATTCAAAAATGTTTTTCAGAAATTTCAATTTCAGAGAAATTGTTTACACAAATTTAATTTAGCAAATTTGTGAAATTACATTGTTAAAATTCAGACATCATTGTGAAACAAAGTAAATTTTTTCAATTTCAAACGAATAATTCGGGGCGGAGCCTAACACTGACCGGCTGTCGGGTGACGAGGCGGTGGTGGAAGCGGGCCACCCGCCCGAACACCTCCTGGCAGTAGGAGTGCAGCTCCTCCAGCTCGTCCTCGATCAGCACGGCGTCCAGCGGGGCGCTCTTCTGGATCAGGTTCTCCCCGAACACGATCAGGGCGTCGATCTTGTTGGTGTTCAGGGTGATCTCCTGCTGGAAGCCCTGAAACGGGAAGGAAGCAGCCGCTGTGGCTCCAAACAGGAAGTTGAGTGACCCCAACCCGACCCCGACCCCGAACCCCAACCCGACTCACATCCAGCTGCCTCATCTTCTCCTCCATGTCGCTCTCGGAGAAGTGCTCCACGTTCGTGAGCTGGAGGTCCATCTCCGTCAGCCAGACCAGGATCCCCTCCCGGGTCCCCTCGAAGTCTTCTCTCTGGGCCGTGAAGTGCTGCGGGGGGGGGGACATTCCAGTTAGAGATGGATCATCGGAATACGATAGAGGTCATGTGACCAGCTACGATATCAGTGTCAAAGATAAATCACAAGAACTCAGGAAGTTCTTCAGATTTGAAAGGAGTTCTGGATCCAGATGTCAGATTGATTTGGTTCTGTTGTCATAAATATCCCAATGAAGACAGTCCCCCCCCTTACCCACGTTTAGCGCGTTCCAGGAAACACACGATTAACAAATTCCGTGATAGAGCGACAAACTATTATCTTATTATTTAGGGTAATTTAAACGTTTGTGAACCCCCCCACACTGATATTAAACCACCTTCTATCTGTGTTAGCTTTAAAACACTGTTTAAAACACTTTGTGTCTCACGGAAGTCTGAGACTCGTCAAACTAGCGCACTTCCTGATGCTGTCAGCCAATAGGATGCGAGTATGGTGTCACGTGACTGCCGACCAAAAATCATTGATGAGGTGAAGTCGCGACTGTTGAGTATTGGATTAATATTAACGTTAACAAAACAAATATTTTGGTCTTTAAAGTTAAATATGATGTAATATTTAAACGTAAACAAGCCGACAGAAAACTGATCGTTGGCGATTAGAGAAAAAAGACAAAAACGATGTCGAAAATTCAATCAGAATTCTGATGTTTTATTGTTTTAACGTCACGTCTCATCTGGGATGGAGTTATCGATCGAGGTATTGATGGAGTTACATCTCCCAGGTGATCAACGTGTCCGATGGAGCTCGAACCGCGTCCATCTTTTGTTGTTTTTTACAGAAGTTGTTTCTCGGCTCCAGAATAAAAATGTTTTCTCGCGTTCGTCGTCGTCTGAGACGTGACCTTTATCCCGTGGCGTGGCGCCGGAGGGGAAGTCCCACGCAGATCAGCTGGTGGGGAGGGGGGGGGTTGCTCTCTGAATGTCTGCTGTTTATTTTCACAGCCATAAACAAGCTGAGCTTCTCCTGTGTGGGATTCTGGGTAATAAAACTGAGACGTTTCAGTCCCCTTACCGATCACAGCTCTAAAAACCGTCATGATTTCACCGTCTGCTCATCTGTGGGGGGGTCCGGCCAACCGGCTGGCGGGATGCGGGTCTAACCTTGAGTCTGCGGAGGACGGCGGCCACCCTCTTCTGCAGGCTGTCCCAGCGCTGGTTCCCATCATGCACCATGACTTTCAGCCTGCTGGCGGCATCGGTGCGGTTCTCCCGGGACAGACGGCGGTACTGTTTGTTGACGAGCTCCAGCTGGGTGAGGCGCTCGTGAACCTGCCGCTGGAACGCCTGGGGGGGGTGAACACACACAGATGTGAGACAAACCCAACACACAACCACATCAACGTTAGAATCACAAGTACAGGTATTTGTTTGACATTAAAACATCAGGATAGAGACACTCCCACAGCTCCCAACACAAACCAGTGAACAGGTCACTGGTCCACTAGTTGGCTTCTAGATCCCTTCAGATGCATCCAGATTACAATTAATCCCTGTTTGTAATCCAGTTAAGACTTCAGTGTGAGCCATACAAGAAGACAAGAGAAACTGAAAACAAACAAAACACCCACAATTCCTCAAAAAACATGTTGCTGATGTCGCCTGTCCCTGTCCTGCCCTAAACCCTAACTGTCCCTAACCCTAACCCTGACCAAACTTTAGCACTTAACTCTAAACCTAACCCAACCCCAACCCAACTGTGACCCCAACCCTAAACCTAATCGTAACGTGAACCACTAACCCTTACCCTAATCCTAAAACTAAACCTAGCCTAACCCCTAAGCCTCACCCTAACCCTAACTGTAACCCTAAACCCTAACCCTAATTATAAGGTGACCCCAGCCCTGGTTCCCATGCACCAGTGCACTTCTTAGTTCCTTTTGAACTGAAGAAGCTTGTTGGACGAGAGGCGAAACGTCTTCAATGAAACTTTGGTAAAGTCCGGTGGATTGATTTAAACAGCTCTGGAGAACCATGACCTGGAGAACTGAGAACCTACAGACACCTTTTAAGGAACTACAGTGTCCATTTCACCTAACCCAACCCTTACCCGAACCCAACTTAACCATAGCCCTAACCCTAACCCAAACCCTAATCGTAACCCCGACCCTAATCGTAACCCTAAACCTACACCCAATCTTAACCCTAACCCTTCTCCTAATCGTAACCCTAACCGTAATCATAGCACTAATCATAACCCTAACTCTGATCCTAACCATAAAACCAACCCTAACCCTAAATCTAACCCAAGTGAACCATAGCCCTAACCCTAACCCCAACACTAACTGTAACTTAAATTAATTGTAACTTAAACCCAATCTGAACCCTAATCCTAATCGTAACCATAGCCCTAACCCTAATATTTTAGACCGACCGAAAAAACATTTTTTTAGACCAACCAACCGAACAAAAACAAATGTTTTAGAATCAGTAAACCGGCCCAAAAAGATTTTTTAGACTGACTGACCAAAAAAATATTATTTTAAACCGACTGACCCAAAAAAATTTATTTAGACCAACCAACAAAACATATTTTAGAATCAACAAACCGACCTCAAAAATTTTTTTAGACCGAAAGACCATCCGACCAAAAAAAAAAAAAAGCTTTTAGACCAAATGACCAAAAAATTGTTTTGTTTTTTGTTGACCCGCCGGGCAAAAAAAATTTCCTTGACCCACGGGTCAAGAAAAAATATTCTTTGACTCGCCGGTCTAAAAAAATCTTTTTTGTTGACCCGCCGCTCTAAAGAATATCTTTTTTTTGACCTGCTGGTCAAAAAAAACTTTCTTGACCCGCGGGTCAAAAAAAAAATTTCTTGACCCTCTGGTCAAAAAAAACTTTCTTGACCGGCGGGTCAACAAAATAAAATTGTCTTGACCCACCGGGAAAAAAAAATTTTCTTGACCCGCCGGTCAAAAAAAATTTCCTTGACCCACGGGTCAAGGAAAAACCTTCTTTGACCCGCTGGTCTAAAAAAATCCTTTTTGTTGACCCGCCGGTCTAAAAAAGGCCTTTTTGTTGACCCGCGGGTCAAAAAGAAATTTTCTTGACCCGCGGGTCAAGAAAAAACCTTCTTTGACCCGCCAGACAAAAATAATCTTTTTTGTTGACCCGCGGGTAAAAAAAAAAAAATTTTCTTGACCCACCGGTCAAAAAAAATTTTCTTAACCCGCGGGTCGACAACAAAAATTTCTCTTGACCCGCAGGTCAATAAAAATTTCCTTGAGCCGCCGGTCAACAAATAAGATTTCCTTGACCCGCCGGTCAAAAAAAATTTCAATGACCCGCAGGTCAAGAAAAAACCTTTGACACGCCGGTCTAAAAAAATCTTTTTTGTCGACTCGCCTCTCTAAAAAAATCTTTTTTGTTGACCTGCGGGTCAAAAAAAAAAAATTTCCTTGACCCGCCGGTCAAAATAATTTTTCTTGACCCGCGGGTCAAAAAAAAAATTTCCTTAACCCACGAGTCTAAAAATATCTTTTTTGTTGACCTGCAGGTCAAAAAAATTTTTCTTGACCAACGGGTCAACAAAAAAAAATTGTCTTGACCGGCCGGTCAAAAAAAATTGTTTTGACCCGCCGGTCTAAAAAAGTCCTTTTTGTTGACACGCGGGTTAAAAAAATTTTTTTTTTCTTGACCCGCCGGTCATATAAATTTTTCTTGACCCGCGGGTCTACAAAAAATGTTTTCTTGACCCGCGGGTCAACAAAAAAAATTTTTCTTGACCAGCCGGTAAAAAAAATTTTTTTTGTTGAGAGGCTGCTCTAAAAAAATCTTTTTTGTTGAACTGTTGGTCAAAAAACACTTTCTTGACCCGCGGGTCAACAAAAAAAAAATTGTCTTGACCGGCCGGTCAAGAAAAAAACTTCTTTGACCCGCCGGTCTAAAAAAATGTTTTTTGTTGAACCGCGGGTAAAAAAAAAAAAAATTTCCTTGACCCGCCGGTCAAAAAGAATTTCCGTGACCCGCGGGTCAAGAAAAACATTTCCTTGACCCGCGGATCAAGAAAAAAAAATTTTCATGACCCGCCATTAAAAAAAAAATTTCCATGACCCGCAGGTTAAAAAAAAATTTCTTGACCCGCGGATCAACAAAAAAATTTCTTTGACCCCCTGGTCAAGTAAAAAAATTTTCTTGACCTGCCGGTTAAAAAAATTTCCTTGACCCACAGGTAAAAAAAAAATTTCTTGACCCACAGGTAAAAAAAAATTTCTTGACCCGTGGGTCAACAAAAAAATTTCCTTGACCCGCGGGTCAAGAAAAAAAAAATTATTGACCCGCAGGTCAAAAAAAACTTCCTTGACTTGGTAAAAAAAAAATTTCTTGACCCGCGGGTCAACAAAAAAATTTCCTTGACCCGCGGGTCAACAAAACAATTTGCTTGACCCGCAGGTCAAGAAAAAAAAAATTATTGACCCGCCGGTCAAAAAAAACTTACTTGACCCGCGGGTCAACAAAAAAATTTCCTTGACCCGCGGGTCAAGAATAGAAAATTATCTTGACCCGCCAGTCAAAAAAAATTTCCTTGACCCGCGGGTAAAAAAAAAATTTCCTGACCCGCGGGTCAACAAAAAAATTTCTTGACCCACGGGTCAACAAAAAAAATTTCTCGACCCGCCGGTCAAGAAAAATTTCCTTGACCCGCGGGTCAAGAAAAAAAAATTTTCATGACCCGCCATTAAAAAAAAATTTCAATGAACCGCGGGTTAAACAAAAATTTCTTGACCCGCGGGTCAACAAAAAAATTTCCTTGACCCGCGGGTAAAAAAAAAATTTCTTGACCCGCGGGTCAACAAAAAACTTCCTTGACCCGCGGGTAAAAAAAAAATTTCTTGACCCGCGGGTCAACAAAAAAATTTCTTGACCCGCCGGTCAAGAAAAATTTCCTTGAACCGCGGGTCAAGAAAAAAAAATGTTCATGACCCGCCATTAAAAAAAAATTTCCATGACCCGCAGGTTAAAAAAAAAATTTCTTGACCCGCGGATCAACAAAAAAATTTCTTTGACCCGCTGGTCAAGAAAAAAAATTTTCTTGACCCGCCGGTTAAAAAAATTTCCTTGACCCGCAGGTTAAAAAAAAATTTCTTGACCCGCGGATCAACAAAAAAATTTCTTTGACCCGCTGGTCAAGAAAAAAAATTTTCTTGACCCGCCGGTTAAAAAAATTTCCTTGACCCGCAGGTAAAAAAAAAATTTCTTGACCCGCGGGTCAACAAAAAAATTTCCTTGAACCGCTGGTCAAGAAAAAAAAAATTTCCATGACCCGCAGGTTAAAAAAAATTTCTTGACCCGCGGGTCAACAAAAAAACTTCCTTGACCCGCGGGTAAAAAAAAAATTTCTTGACCCGCGGGTCAACAAAAAAATTTCCTTGACCCGCGGGTCAAGAAAAAAAAAATTATTGACCCGCAGGTCAAAAAAATTTCCTTGACCCGCGGGTAGAAAAAAAATTTCTTGACCCGCGGGTCAACAAAAAAACTTCCTTGACCCGCGGGTAAAAAAAAAATTTCTTGACCCGCGGGTCAACAAAAAAATTTCCTTGACCCGCGGGTCAAGAAAAAAAAAATTATTGACCCGCAGGTCAAAAAAAACTTCCTTGACCCGCGGGTAAAAAAAAAATTTCTTGACCCGCGGGTAGAAAAAAAAATTCTTGACCCGCGGGTCAACAAAAAAACTTCCTTGACCCGCGGGTAAAAAAAAATTTTCTTGACCCGCGGGTCGACAAAAAAATTTCCTTGACCCGCGGGTAAAAATAAAATTTCTTGACCCGCGGGTCAACAAAAAAATTTCCTTGACCCGCGGGTAAAAAAAAAATTTCTTGACCCTCCGGTCAAGAAAATTTTCCTTGACCCGACATTAAAAAAAAATTTCCATGACCCGCAGGTTAAAAAAAAATTTCTTGACCCGCGGATCAACAAAAAAATTTCTTTGACCCGCTGGTCAAGAAAAAAAATTTTCTTGACCCGCCGGTTAAAAAAATTTCTTGACCCGCGGATCAACAAAAAAATTTCTTTGACCCGCTGGTCAAGAAAAAAAAAATTATTGACCCGCCGGTCAAAAAAAACTTACTTGACTCGCGGGAAAAAAAAAAATTTCTTGACCCGCGGGTCAACAAAAAAATTTCCTTGACCCGCGGGTCAAGAAAAAAAAAATTATTGACCCGCCGGTCAAAAAAAACTTACTTGACCCGCGGGTCAACAAAAAAATTTCCTTGACCCGCGGGTCAAGAAAAAAAAATTTTCATGACCCGCCATTAAAAAAAAATTTCTTGACCCGCGGGACAAAAAAAAAAAAAATTTTATGACCCGCCATTAAAAAAAAATGTCCTTTACCCGCGGGTCAAGAAAAGAAAATTATCTTGACCCGCCGGTCAAAAATGATTTCCTTGACCCGCGGGTCAACAAAAAAATTTCCTTGACCCGCGGGTAAAAAAAAAATTTCTTGACCCGCGGGTCAACAAAAAACTTCCTTGACCCGCGGGTAAAAAAAAAATTTCTTGACCCGCGGGTCAACAAAAAAATTTCTTGACCCACGGGTCAACAAAAAAAATTTCTTGACCCGCCGGTCAAGAAAAATTTCCTTGACCCGCGGGTCAAGAAAAAAAAATTTTCATGACCCGCCATTAAAAAAAATTTTCCATGACCCGCAGGTTAAAAAAAAATTTCTTGATCCGCGGATCAACAAAAAAATTTCTTTGACCCGCTGGTCAAGAAAAAAAATTTTCTTGACCCGCCGGTTAAAAAAATTTCCTTGACCCGCAGGTAAAAAAAAAATTTCTTGACCCACGGGTCAACAAAAAAATTTCTTTACCAGCCGGTCAAGAAAAATTTCCTTGAACCGCGGGTCAAGAAAAAAAAATGTTCATGACCCGCCATTAAAAAAAAATTTCCATGCCTCGCAGGTTAAAAAAAAATTTCTTGACCCGCGGATCAACAAAAAAATTTCCTTGACCCGCGGGTAAAAAAAAAGTTTCTTGACCCGCGGGTCAACAAAAAACTTCCTTGACCGGCGGGTAAAAAAAAAATTTCTTGACCCGCGGGTCAACAAAAAAATTTCTTGACCCACGGGTCAACAAAAAAAATTTCTTGACCCGCCGGTCAAGAAAAATTTCCTTGACCCGCGGGTCAAGAAAAAAAAATTTCCATGACCCGCAGGTTAAAAAAAAATTTCTTGACCCGCGGATCAACAAAAAAATTTCTTTGACCAGCGGGTCAAGAAAAAAATTTTTCTTGACCCGCCGGTTAAAAAAATTTCCTTGACCCGCGGGTAAAAAAAAAAATTTCTTGACCCGCGGGTCAACAAAAAAATTTCCTTGACCCGCGGGTCAAGAAAAGAAAATTATCTTGACCCGCCGGTCAAAAATAATTTCCTTGACCCGCTGGTCAAGAAAAAAAATTTCTTGACCCGCCGGTTCAAAAAATTTCCTTGACCCGCAGGTAAGAAAAAAATTTCTTGACCCGCGGGTCAACAAAAAAATTTCTTGACCCACGGGTCAACAAAAAAAATTCCTTGACCCGCCGGTCAAGAAAAATTTCCTTGACCCGCGGTTAAAAAAAAAATTTCTTGACCCGCGGGTCAACAAAAAAATTTCCTTGACCCGCGGGTCAAGAAAAGAAAATTATCTTAACCCGCCGGTCAAAAATAATTTCCTTGACCCGCTGGTCAAGAAAAAAAATTTCTTGACCCGCCGGTTCAAAAAATTTCCTTGACCCGCAGGTAAGAAAAAAATTTCTTGACCCGCGGGTCAACAAAAAAATTTCTTGACCCACGGGTCAACAAAAAAATTCCTCGACCCGCCGGTCAAGAAAAATTTCCTTGACCCGCGGGTAAAAAAAAAATTTCTTGACCCGCGGGTCAACAAAAAAATTTCCTTGACCCGCGGGTCAAGAAAAGAAAATTATCTTGACCCGCCGGTCAAAAATAATTTCCTTGACCCGCTGGTCAAGAAAAAAAATTTCTTGACCCGCCGGTTCAAAAAATTTCCTTGACCCGCAGGTAAGAAAAAAATTTCTTGACCCGCGGGTCAACAAAAAAATTTCCTTGACCCGCGGGTCAACAAAAAACTTCCTTGGCCCGCGGGTAAAAAAAAAATTTCTTGACCCGCGGGTCAACAAAAAAATTTCTTGACCCACGGGTCAACAAAAAAAATTTTCTTGACCCGCCGGTTAAAAAAATTTCCTTGACCCGCAGGTAAAAAAAAATTTCTTGACCCGCGGGTCAACAAAAAAATTTCTTGACCCGCCGGTCAAGAATAGAAAATTATCTTGACCCGCCAGTCAAAAAAAATTTCCTTGACCCGCGGGTAAAAAAAAAATTTCTTGACCCGCGGGTCAACAAAAAAATTTCTTGACCCGCGGGTCAACAAAAAAAATTTCTCGACCCGCCGGTCAAGAAAAATTTCCATGACCCGAGGGTCAAGAAAAAAAAATTTTCATGACCCGCCATTAAAAAAAAATTTCTTGACCCGCGGGTCAAAAAAAAAAAAATTTTATGACCCGCCATTAAAAAAAAATTTCCTTGACCCGCGGGTCAAGAAAAGAAAATTATCTTGACCCGCCGGTCAAAAATGATTTCCTTGACCCGCAGGTAAAAAAAAAATTTCTTGACCCGCGGGTCAACAAAAAAATTTCTTGACCCGCCGGTCAAGAATAGAAAATTATCTTGACCCGCCGATCAAGAAAAATTTCCTTGACCCGCGGGTCAAGAAAAAAAAATTTTCATGACCCGCCATTAAAAAAATTTTTCCATGACCCGCAGGTTAAAAAAAAATTTCTTGACCCGCGGGTCAACAAAAAAATTTCTTGACCCGCCGGTCAAGAAAAATTTCCTTGACCCGCGGGTCAAGAAAAAAAAATTTTCATGACCCGCCATTAAAAAAAAAATGTCCATGACCCGCAGGTTAAAAAAAAATTTCTTGACCCGCGGGTCAACAAAAAAATTTCCTTGACCCGCGGGTAAAAAAAAAGTTTCTTGACCCGCGGGTAAACAAAAAACTTCCTTGGCCCGCGGGTAAAAAAAAAATTTCTTGACCCGCGGGTCAACAAAAAAATTTCTTGACCCACGGGTCAACAAAAAAAATTTCTCGACCCGCCGGTCAAGAAAAATTTCCATGACCCGAGGGTCAAGAAAAAAAAATTTTCATGACCCGCCATTAAAAAAAAAATTTCTTGACCCGCGGGTCAAAAAAAAAAAAAATTTTATGACCCGCCATTAAAAAAAAATTTCCTTGACCCGCGGGTCAAGAAAAGAAAATTATCTTGACCCGCCGGTCAAAAATGATTTCCTTGACCCGCGGGTAAAAAAAAAATTTCTTGACCCGCGGGTCAACAAAAAAATTTCTTGACCCACGGGTCAAAAAAAAAATTTCTCGACTCGCCGATCAAGAAAAATTTCCTTGACCCGCGGGTCAAGAAAAAAAAATTTTCATGACCCGCCATTAAAAAAATTTTTCCATGACCCGCAGGTTAAAAAAAAATTTCTTGACCCGCGGGTCAACAAAAAAATTTCTTGACCCGCCGGTCAAGAAAAATTTCCTTGACCCGCGGGTCAAGAAAAAAAAATTTTCATGACCCGCCATTAAAAAAAAAATGTCCATGACCCGCAGGTTAAAAAAAAATTTCTTGACCCGCGGGTCAACAAAAAAATTTCCTTGACCCGCGGGTAAAAAAAAAGTTTCTTGACCCGCGGGTCAACAAAAAACTTCCTTGGCCCGCGGGTAAAAAAAAAATTTCTTGACCCGCGGGTCAACAAAAAAATTTCTTGACCCACGGGTCAACAAAAAAAATTTCTCGACCCGCCGGTCAAGAAAAATTTCCATGACCCGAGGGTCAAGAAAAAAAAATTTTCATGACCCGCCATTAAAAAAAAAATTTCTTGACCCGCGGGTCAAAAAAAAAAAAAATTTTATGACCCGCCATTAAAAAAAAATTTCCTTGACCCGCGGGTCAAGAAAAGAAAATTATCTTGACCCGCCGGTCAAAAATGATTTCCTTGACCCGCGGGTAAAAAAAAAATTTCTTGACCCGCGGGTCAACAAAAAAATTTCTTGACCCACGGGTCAAAAAAAAAAATTTCTCGACTCGCCGATCAAGAAAAATTTCCTTGACCCGCGGGTCAAGAAAAAAAAATTTTCATGACCCGCCATTAAAAAAATTTTTCCATGACCCGCAGGTTAAAAAAAAATTTCTTGACCCGCGGGTCAACAAAAAAATTTCTTGACCCGCCGGTCAAGAAAAATTTCCTTGACCCGCGGGTCAAGAAAAAAAAATTTTCATGACCCGCCATTAAAAAAAAAATGTCCATGACCCGCAGGTTAAAAAAAAATTTCTTGACCCGCGGGTCAACAAAAAAATTTCCTTGACCCGCGGGTAAAAAAAAAGTTTCTTGACCCGCGGGTCAACAAAAAACTTCATTGGCCCGCGGGTAAAAAAAAAATTTCTTGACCCGCGGGTCAACAAAAAAATTTCTTGACCCACGGGTCAACAAAAAAAATTTGTTGACCCGCCGGTCAAGAAAAATTTCCTTGACCCGCGGGTCAAGAAAAAAAAATTTTCATGACCCGCCTTTAAAAAAAAATTTCCATGACCCGCAGGTTAAAAAAAAATTTCTTGACCCGCGGATCAACAAAAAAATTTCTTTGACCCGCTGGTCAAGAAAAAAAATTTTCTTGACCCGCCGGTTAAAAAAATTTCCTTGACCCGCAGGTAAAAAAAAAATTTCTTGACCCGCGGGTCAACAAAAAAATTTCTTGACCCGCCGGTCAAGAATAGAAAATTATCTTGACCCGCCGGTCAAAAAAAATTTCCTTGACCCGCGGGTAAAAAAAAAATTTCTTGACCCGCGGGTCAACAAAAAAATTTCTTGACCCACGGGTCAACAAAAAAATTCCTCGACCCGCCGGTCAAGAAAAATTTCCTTGACCCGCGGGTAAAAAAAAAATTTCTTGACCCGCGGGTCAACAAAAAATTTCTTGACCCGCCGGTCAAGAATAGAAAATTATCTTGACCCGCCGGTCAAAAAAAATTTCCTTGACCCGCGGGTAAAAAAAAAATTTCTTGACCCGCGGGTCAACAGTAAAATTTCCTTGACCCGCGGGTAAAAAAAAAATTTCTTGACCCGCGGGTCAACAAAAAACTTCCTTGACCCGCGGGTAAAAAAAAAATTTCTTGACCCGCGGGTCAACAAAAATATTTCTTGACCCACGGGTCAACAAAAAAAATTTTCATGACCCGCCATTAAAAAAAATTTTCCATGACCCGCAGGTTAAAAAAAAATTTCTTGATCCGCGGATCAACAAAAAAATTTCTTTGACCCGCTGGTCAAGAAAAAAAATTTTCTTGACCCGCCGGTTAAAAAAATTTCCTTGACCCGCAGGTAAAAAAAAAATTTCTTGACCCACGGGTCAACAAAAAAATTTCTTGACCCGCCGGTCAAGAAAAATTTCCTTGAACCGCGGGTCAAGAAAAAAAAATGTTCATGACCCGCCATTAAAAAAAAATTTCCATGACCCGCAGGTTAAAAAAAAATTTCTTGACCCGCGGATCAACAAAAAAATTTCCTTGACCCGCGGGTAAAAAAAAAGTTTCTTGACCCGCGGGTCAACAAAAAACTTCCTTGGCCCGCGGGTAAAAAAAAAATTTCTTGACCCGCGGGTCAACAAAAAAATTTCTTGACCCACGGGTCAACAAAAAAAATTTGTTGACCCGCCGGTCAAGAAAAATTTCCTTGACCCGCGGGTCAAGAAAAAAAAATTTTCATGACCCGCCTTTAAAAAAAAATTTCCATGACCCGCAGGTTAAAAAAAAATTTCTTGACCCGCGGATCAACAAAAAAATTTCTTTGACCCGCTGGTCAAGAAAAAAAATTTTCTTGACCCGCCGGTTAAAAAAATTTCCTTGACCCGCAGGTAAAAAAAAAATTTCTTGACCCGCGGGTCAACAAAAAAATTTCTTGACCCGCCGGTCAAGAATAGAAAATTATCTTGACCCGCCGGTCAAAAAAAATTTCCTTGACCCGCGGGTAAAAAAAAAATTTCTTGACCCGCGGGTCAACAAAAAAATTTCTTGACCCACGGGTCAACAAAAAAAATTCCTCGACCCGCCGGTCAAGAAAAATTTCCTTGACCCGCGGGTAAAAAAAAAATTTCTTGACCCGCGGGTCAACAAAAAAATTTCTTGACCCGCCGGTCAAGAATAGAAAATTATCTTGACCCGCCGGTCAAAAAAAATTTCCTTGACCCGCGGGTAAAAAAAAAATTTCTTGACCCGCGGGTCAACAGTAAAATTTCCTTGACCCGCGGGTAAAAAAAAAATTTCTTGACCCGCGGGTCAACAAAAAACTTCCTTGACCCGCGGGTAAAAAAAAAATTTCTTGACCCGCGGGTCAACAAAAATATTTCTTGACCCACGGGTCAACAAAAAAAATTTTCATGACCCGCCATTAAAAAAAATTTTCCATGACCCGCAGGTTAAAAAAAAATTTCTTGATCCGCGGATCAACAAAAAAATTTCTTTGACCCGCTGGTCAAGAAAAAAAATTTTCTTGACCCGCCGGTTAAAAAAATTTCCTTGACCCGCAGGTAAAAAAAAAATTTCTTGACCCACGGGTCAACAAAAAAATTTCTTGACCCGCCGGTCAAGAAAAATTTCCTTGAACCGCGGGTCAAGAAAAAAAAATGTTCATGACCCGCCATTAAAAAAAAATTTCCATGACCCGCAGGTTAAAAAAAAATTTCTTGACCCGCGGATCAACAAAAAAATTTCTTTGACCCGCTGGTCAAGAAAAAAAATTTTCTTGACCCGCCGGTTAAAAAAATTTCCTTGACCCGCAGGTAAAAAAAAAATTTCTTGACCCGCGGATCAACAAAAAAATTTCTTTGACCCGCTGGTCAAGAAAAAAAATTTCTTGACCCGCCGGTTAAAAAAATTTCCTTGACCCGCAGGTAAAAAAAAAATTTCTTGACCCGCGGGTCAACAAAAAAATTTCCTTGAACCGCTGGTCAAGAAAAAAAATTACTTGACCCGCCGGTTAAAAAAATTTCCTTGACCCGCAGGTAAAAAAAAATTTCTTGACCCGCGGGTCAAAAAAAAAATTTTCTTGACCCGCGGGTCAACAAAAAGATTTTTCCTGTCCCGCCTGTCAAAAAAATTTTTCTTGACCCGTGGGTCATAAAAAAAAAATTTCTTGACCCACGGGTCAACAAAACAATTTTTCCTGTCCCGCCGGTCAAAAAAATTTTTTTTGACCCGTGGGTCAAAAAAAAAATTTCTTGACCCGCCGGTCAAGAAAAATTTCCTTGACCCGCGGGTCAAGAAAAAAAAATGTTCATGAACCGCCATTAAAAAAAATTTTCCATGACCCGCAGGTTAAAAAAAAATTTCTTGACCTGCGGATCAACAAAAAAATTTCTTTGACCCGCTGGTCAAGAAAAAAAATTTCTTGACCCGCCGGTTCAAAAAATTTCCTTGACCCGCAGGTAAGAAAATAATTTCTTGACCCGCGGGTCAACAAAAAAATTTCCTTGACCCGCGGGTCAAGAAAAAAAAAATTATTGACCCGCAGGTCAAAAAAAACTTACTTGACTCGCGGGAAAAAAAAAAATTTCTTGACCGGCGGGTCAACAAAAAAATTTCTTTGACCCGCTGGTCAAGAAAAAAAATTTTCTTGACCCGCCGGTTAAAAAAATTTCCTTGACCCGCAGGTAAAAAAAAATTTCTTGACCCGCGGGTCAAAAAAAAAATTTTCTTGACCCGCGGGTCAACAAAAAGATTTTTCCTGTCCCGCCTGTCAAAAAAATTTTTCTTGACCCGCGGGTCAACAAAAAAATTTCTTGACCCGCCGGTCAAGAATAGAAAATTATCTTGACCCGCCGGTCAAAAAAAATTTCCTTGACCCGCGGGTAAAAAAAAAATTTCTTGACCCGCGGGTCAACAGTAAAATTTCCTTGACCCGCGGGTAAAAAAAAAATTTCTTGACCCGCGGGTCAACAAAAAACTTCCTTGACCCGCGGGTAAAAAAAAAATTTCTTGACCCGCGGGTCAACAAAAAAATTTCTTGACCCACGGGTCAACAAAAAAAATTTTCATGACCCGCCATTAAAAAAATTTTTCCATGACCCGCAGGTTAAAAAAAAATTTCTTGATCCGCGGATCAACAAAAAAATTTCTTTGACCCGCTGGTCAAGAAAAAAAATTTTCTTGACCCGCCGGTTAAAAAAATTTCCTTGACCCGCAGGTAAAAAAAAAATTTCTTGACCCACGGGTCAACAAAAAAATTTCTTGACCCGCCGGTCAAGAAAAATTTCCTTGAACCGCGGGTCAAGAAAAAAAAATGTTCATGACCCGCCATTAAAAAAAAATTTCCATGACCCGCAGGTTAAAAAAAAATTTCTTGACCCGCGGATCAACGAAAAAATTTCTTTGACCCGCTGGTCAAGAAAAAAAATTTTCTTGACCCGCCGGTTAAAAAAATTTTCTTGACCCGCAGGTAAAAAAAAAATTTCTTGACCCGCGGATCAACAAAAAAATTTCTTTGACCCGCTGGTCAAGAAAAAAAATTTCTTGACCCGCCGGTTAAAAAAATTTCCTTGACCCGCAGGTAAAAAAAAAATTTCTTGACCCGCGGGTCAACAAAAAAATTTCCTTGAACCGCTGGTCAAGAAAAAAAATTACTTGACCCGCCGATTAAAAAAATTTCCTTGACCCGCAGGTAAAAAAAAATTTCTTGACCCGCGGGTCAAAAAAAAAATTTTCTTGACCCGCGGGTCAACAAAAAGATTTTTCCTGTCCCGCCTGTCAAAAAAATTTTTCTTGACCCGTGGGTCATAAAAAAAAAATTTCTTGACCCACGGGTCAACAAAACAATTTTTCCTGTCCCGCCGGTCAAAAAAATTTTTCTTGACCCGCGGGTCAAAAAAAAAATTTCTTGACCCGCCGGTCAAGTAAAATTTCCTTGACCCGCGGGTCAAGAAAAAAAAATGTTCATGAACCGCCATTAAAAAAAATTTTCCATGACCCGCAGGTTAAAAAAAAATTTCTTGACCTGCGGATCAACAAAAAAATTTCTTTGACCCGCTGGTCAAGAAAAAAAATTTCTTGACCCGCCGGTTCAAAAAATTTCCTTGACCCGCAGGTAAGAAAATAATTTCTTGACCCGCGGGTCAACAAAAAAATTTCCTTGACCCGCGGGTCAAGAAAAAAAAAATTATTGACCCGCAGGTCAAAAAAAACCTCCTTGACTCGGTAAAAAAAAAATTTCTTGACCCGCCGGTCAAAAAAAACTTACTTGACTCGCGGGAAAAAAAAAAATTTCTTGACCGGCGGGTCAACAAAAAAATTTCCCTGACCCGCGGGTCAACAAAACAATTTGCTTGACCCGCGGGTCAAGAAAAAAAAAATTATTGACCCGCCGGTCAAAAAAAACTTACTTGACCCGCGGGTAAAAAAAAAATTTCTTGACCCACGGGTCAACAAAAAAAATTTCTCGACCCGCCGGTCAAGAAAAATTTCCTTGACCCGCGGGTCAAGAAAAAAAAATTTTCATGACCCGCCATTAAAAAAAAATTTCTTGACCCGCGGGTCAAAAAAAAAAAAAATTTTATGACCCGCCATTAAAAAAAAATTTACTTGACCCACGGGTCAAGAAAAGAAAATTATCTTGACCCGCCGGTCAAAAATGATTTCCTTGACCCGCGGGAAAAAAGAAAATTTCTCGACTCGCCGATCAAGAAAAATTTCCTTGACCCGCGGGTCAAGAAAAAAAAATTTTCATGACCCGCCATTAAAAAAAAATTTCCATGACCCGCAGGTTAAAAAAACATTTCTTGACCCGCGGATCAACAAAAAAATTTCTTGACCCGCGGGTCAACAAAAAAATTTCTTGACCCGCCGGTCAAGAAATGTTTCCTTGACCCGCGGGTCAATACAAAAAAATTTTCATGACCCGCCATTAAAAAAAAAAATTCCATGACCCGCAGGTTAAAAAAAAATTTCTTGACCCGCGGGTCAACAAAAAAATTTCTTGACCCGCCGGTCAAGAAAAATTTCCTTGACCTGCAGGTAGAAAAAAAATTTCTTGACCCGCGGGTCAACAAAAAAATTTCCTTGACCCGCGGGTCAAAAAAAAAAATTTTCCTGTCCCGCCGGTCAAAAAAAATTTCCTTGACCCGCGGGTCAAAAAAAAAAAAATTTTATGACCCGCCGATCAAAAAAAATTTCCATGACCCGCGGGTCAACAAAAAAATTTCCTTGACCCGCGGGTCAAGAAAAGAAAATTATCTTGACCCGCCGGTCAAAAAAAATTTCCTTGACCCGCGGGTAAAAAAAAATTTTCTTGACCCACTGGTCAACAAAATAAATTTCTCGACCCGCCGGTCAAGAAAAATTTCCTTGACCCGCGGGTCAAGAAAAAAAAATTTTCATGACCCGCCATTAAAAAAAAATTTCTTGACCCGCGGGTCAACAAAAAAATTTCTTGACCCACGGGTCAAAGAAAAAAATTCCTCGACCCGCCGGTCAAGAAAAATTTCCTTGACCCGCGGGTAAAAAAAAAATTTCTTGACCCGCGGGTCAACAAAAAAATTTCTTGACCCGCCGGTCAAGAATAGAAAATTATCTTGACCCGCCGGTCAAAAAAAATTTCCTTGACCCGCGGGTAAAAAAAAAATTTCTTGACCCGCGGGTCAACAAAAAAATTTCTTGACCCGCGGGTCAACAAAAAACTTCCTTGACCCGCGGGTAAAAAAAAAATTTCTTGACCCGCGGGTCAACAAAAAAATTTCTTGACCCACGGGTCAACAAAAAAAATTTTCATGACCCGCCATTAAAAAAATTTTCCATGACCCGCAGGTTAAAAAAAAATTTCTTGATCCGCGGATCAACAAAAAAATTTCTTTGACCCGCTGGTCAAGAAAAAAAATTTTCTTGACCCGCCGGTTAAAAAAATTTCCTTGACCCGCAGGTAAAAAAAAAATTTCTTGACCCACGGGTCAACAAAAAAATTTCTTGACCCGCCGGTCAAGAAAAATTTCCTTGAACCGCGGGTCAAGAAAAAAAAATGTTCATGACCCGCCATTAAAAAAAAATTTCCATGACCCGCAGGTTAAAAAAAAATTTCTTGACCCGCGGATCAACAAAAAAATTTCTTTGACCCGCTGGTCAAGAAAAAAAATTTTCTTGACCCGCCGGTTAAAAAAATTTCCTTGACCCGCAGGTAAAAAAAAAATTTCTTGACCCGCGGGTCAACAAAAAAATGTCTTGACCCACGGGTCAACAAAAAAAATTTCTTGACCCGCCGGTCAAGAAAAATTTCCTTTACCCGCGGGTCAAGAAAAATTTCCTTGACCCGCGGGTCAAGAAAAAAAAATTTTCATGACCCGCCAATAAAAAAAATTTTCCATGACCCGCAGGTAAAAAAAAAATTTCTTGATCCGCGGATCAACAAAAAAATTTCTTTGACCCGCTGGTCAAGGAAAAAAATTTTCTTGACCCGCCGGTTAAAAAAATTTCCTTGACCCGCAGGTAAAAAAAAAATTTCTTGACCCACGGGTCAACAAAAAAATTTCTTGACCCGCCGGTCAAGAAAAATTTCCTTGAACCGCGGGTCAAGAAAAAAAAATGTTCATGACCCGCCATTAAAAAAAAATTTCCATGACCCGCAGGTTAAAAAAAAATTTCTTGACCCGCGGATCAACAAAAAAATTTCTTTGACCCGCTGGTCAAGAAAAAAAATTTTCTTGACCCGCCGGTTAAAAAAATTTCCTTGACCCGCAGGTAAAAAAAAAATTTCTTGACCCGCAGGTAAAAAAAAAAATATATTGACCCGCGGGTCAACAAAAAAATTTCTTGACCCGCCGGTCAAGAAAAATTTCCTTGAACCGCGGGTCAAGAAAAAAATTTTTCATGACCCGCCATTAAAAAAAAATTTCCATGACCCGCAGGTTAAAAAAAAATTTCTTGACCCGCGGGTCAACAAAAAAAATTTCTTGACCCGCGGGTCAACAAAAAAATTTCCTTGAACCGCGGGTCAAGAAAAAAAATTTTCATGACCCGCCATTAAAAAAAAATTTCCATGACCCGCAGGTTAAAAAAAAATTTCTTGACCCGCGAGTCAACAAAAAAACTTCCTTGACCCGCGGGTAAAAAAAAAATTTCTTGACCCGCGGGTCAACAAAAAAATTTCCTTGACCCGCGGGTCAAGAAAAAAAAAATTATTGACCCGCAGGTCAAAAAAAACTTCCTTGACCCGCGGGTAAAAAAAAAATTTCTTGACCCGCGGGTCAACAAAAAAATTTCCTTGACCCGCCGGTTAAAAAAATTTCCTTGACCCGCAGGTAAAA
Source organism: Antennarius maculatus (assembly GCA_013358685.1). Lineage (NCBI taxonomy): Eukaryota > Metazoa > Chordata > Actinopteri > Lophiiformes > Antennariidae > Antennarius > Antennarius maculatus. The sequence continues at coordinate 20,277,691 of CM023621.1, read as the reverse complement.
AAAAAATTTCTTGACCCGCGGGTCAACAAAAAAATTTCCTTGAACCGCTGGTCAAGAAAAAAAAAATTTCCATGACCCGCAGGTTAAAAAAAATGTCTTGACCCGCGGATCAACAAAAAAATTTCTTTGACCCGCTGGTCAAGAAAAAAAATTACTTGACCCGCCGGTTAAAAAAATTTCCTTGACCCGCAGGTAAAAAAAAATTTCTTGACCCGCGGGTCAAAAAAAAAATTTTCTTGACCCGCGGGTCAACAAAAAGATTTTTCCTGTCCCGCCTGTCAAAAAAATTTTTCTTGACCCGTGGGTCATAAAAAAAAAATTTCTTGACCCACGGGTCAACAAAACAATTTTTCCTTTCCCGCCGGTCAAAAAAAATTTACTTGACCCGCGGGTCAAAAAAAATTTCCATGACCCGCGGGTCAACAAAAAAATTTCCTTGACCCGCGGGTCAAGAAAAGAAAATTATCTTGACCCGCCGGTCAAAAAAAATTTCCTTGACCCGCGGGTAAAAAAAAATTTTCTTGACCCACTGGTCAACAAAATAAATTTCTCGACCCGCCGGTCAAGAAAAATTTCCTTGACCCGCGGGTAAAAAAAAATTTTCTTGACCCACTGGTCAACAAAATAAATTTCTCGACCCGCCGGTCAAGAAAAATTTCCTTGACCCGCGGGTCAAGAAAAAAAAATTTTCATGACCCGCCATTAAAAAAAAATTTCAATGACCCGCGGGTTAAACAAAAATTTCTTGACCCGCGGGTCAAGAAAAGAAAATTATCTTGACCCGCCGGTCAAAAATAATTTACTTGACCCGCGGGTAAAAAAAAAATTTCTTGACCCGCGGGTCAACAAAAAAATTTCTTGACCCGCGGGTGAACAAAAAAAATTGTCTTTACCCGCCGTTCAAAAAAAATTTCCTTGACCCGCGGGTCAAGAAAAAAAAATTTACTGACCCGCCAGTCAAAAAAAATTTCTTTGACCTGCAGGTAGAAAAAAAATTTCTTGACCCGCGGGTCAACAAAAAAATTTCCTTGACCCGCGGGTCAACAAAAAATATTGTCGTTGACCCGCCGGTCAAAAAAAATTTCCTTGACCCGCGGGTCAAGAAAAAAAAATTTATTGACCCGCGGGTCAACAAAAAAAATTTTCCTGTCCCGCCGGTCAAAAAAAATTTCCTTGACCCGCGGGTCAACAAAAAAAATTTTTCATGACCCACCATTAAAAAAAAATTTCCATGACCCGCGGTGTTAAAAAAAATTTTCTTGACCCGCGGGTCAACAAAAAAATTTCCTTTACCCGCTGTTCAAGAAAAAACAATTTCTTGACCCGCCGGTCAAAAAAAATTTCCTTGACCTGCGGGTCAACAAAAAATTTCCTTGACCCGCGGGTAGAAAAAAAATTTCTTGACCCGCGGGTCAACAAAAAAATTTGCTTGACCCGCGGGTCAAAAAAAAAACATTATTGACCCGCCGGTCAAAAAAAACTTCCTTGACCCGCGGGAAAAAAAAAAATTTCTTGACCCGCGGGTGAACAAAAAAATTTGTCTTTACCCGCCGGTCAAAAAAAATTTCCTTGACCCGCGGGTCAAGAAAAAAAAATTTACTGACCCGCCGGTCAAAAAAAATTTCCTTGACCTGCAGGTAGAAAAAAAATTTCTTGACCCGCGGGTCAACAAAAAAATTTCCTTGACCCGCGGGTCAACAAAAAATATTGTCGTTGACCCGCCGGTCAAAAAAATTTCCTTGACCCGCGGGTCAACAAAAAATAATTTTTCATGACCCACCATTTAAAAAAAATTTCCATGACCCGCGGTGTTAAAAAAAAATTTCCTTGACACGCGGGTCAACAAAATAAATTTTTCATGACCCACCATTTAAAAAAAATTTCCATGACCCGCGGTGTTAAAAAAAATTTTCTTGACCCGCGGGTCAACAAAAAAAAATTTTCATGACCCGCCATTAAAAAAAAACTTCCTTGACCCGCGGGAAAAAAAAAAATTTCTTTACCCGCGGGTCAACAAAAAAAATTCCTTGACCCGCGGGTCAAGAAAAATAAAATTATTGACCCGCCGGATAAAATTTTGTTTGACCCACGGGTCAACAAAAAAATGTACTTGAGCCGCGGGTAGAAAAAAAATTTCTTGACCCGCGGGTCAACAAAAAAATTTCCTTGACCTGCAGGTAGAAAAAAATTTCTTGACCCGGGGGTCAACAAAAAAATTATTGACCCGCCGGTCAAAAAAAACTTCCTTGACTTGCAGGTAGAAAAAAAATTTCTTGACCCACGGGTCAAGAAAAGAAGATTTATTGACCCGCCGGTCAAAAAAAATTTCCTTGACCTGCAGGTAGAAAAAACATTTCTTGACCCGCGGGTCAACAAAAAAATTATTGACCCGCCGGTCAAAAAAAACTTCCTTGACCTGCAGGTAGAAAAAAAGTTTCTTGACCCGCGGGTCAACAAAAAGTATTGTCGTTGACCCGCGGGTTAAAAAAAAATTTCTTGACCCGCGGGTTAAAAAAAAATTTCCTTGACACGCGGGTCAACAAAAAAAAATTTTCATGACCCACCATTAAAAAAAAATTTCTTGACCCGCGGGTCAACAAAAAATATTGTCGTTGACCCGCCGGTCAAAAAAAATTTCCTTGACCCGCGGGTCAAGAAAAAAAAATTTATTGACCCGCGGGTCAACAAAAAAAATTTTCCTGTCCCGCCGGTCAAAAAAAATTTCCTTGACCCGCGGGTCAACAAAAAATAATTTTTGTGACCCACCATTTAAAAGAAATTTCCATGACCCGCGGTGTTAAAAAAATTTTTCTTGACCCGCGGGTCAACAAAAAAATTTCCTTGACCCATGGGGTCAACAAAAAATTTCCTTGACCCGCGGGTTAAAAAAAAATTTCCTTGACACGCGGGTCAACAAAAAATTTTTTTCATGACCCACCATTAAAAAAAAATTTCCATGACCCGCGGTGTTAAAAAAAATTTTCTTGACCCGCAGGTCAACAAAAAAATTCCTTGACCCGCGGGTCAACAAAAAAAAATTTTCATGACCCGCCATTAAAAAAAAATTTCCATGACCCGCGGGTTAAAAAAAAATTTCCTTGACACGCGGGTCAACAAAAAAATTTCCTTTACCCGCTGTTCAAGAAAAAACAATTTCTTGACCCGCCGGTCAAAAAAAATTTCCTTGACCCGCGGGTCAACAAAAAAATTTCCTTGACCCGCGGGTAGAAAAAAAATTTCTTGACCCGCGGGTCAACAAAAAAATTTCCTTTACCCGCTGTTCAAGAAAAAACAATTTCTTGACCCGCCGGTCAAAAAAAATTTCCTTGACCCGCGGGTCATGGAAATTTCTTTTAAATGGTGGGTCAAAAAAATTATTTTTTGTTGACCCGCGGGTCAATAAATTTTTTTTTCTTGACCCGCAGGTCACCAAAAAAAAAAAATTGTCTTGACCGGCCGGTTAAAAGTTTGTTTGACCCGTGGGTCAAACATAAGAAAATTTGTCTCACCGAACATCTGACCAAAAACAATATTTTAGCCAAAAAAATAATTAGACCAACTGGTCTATTCTTTTTGTCTGTCGCTTGGTCAGTCGGTCTAAAAAATATTTTTGGTCGGTTTGTTAGTTCTAAAACATTTTTGTTTTCGGCCGGATTGTTGGTTGCTCTAAGAAAAATAACCCCAACACTAGTCATAACCTTAACCCTGAACCTAACCCTAACCAGTAACTCTAATCTTTAACCATAGCCCTTGTTGTAACCCTAACCGAACCCTAATCCTAAACTTTAACCCTAATTTTAACCATAACAGTAATCTTTGGTTTACGGTTATGATTAGGGGTTAGGGTTAGGGTTAATGTTTAGGATTAGGCCTAGGTTTAGGGTTACGGTTCATGGACTAACCCTAATCTAACCTTATCCCATTATGTCATTTTAGTAACGTGACCCAAAAGCACATTTCACCAATACATTAATAATTTTTAAGAGAAACAGAAGAAGTCATCAAAACTGAATCTTTGACTTTAACTTTTCATCAGTTGAAAATATCTCACTTTCACCAAGATCTGACAAACACAGCTGACCACGTAGGAAAAGTAGAAAAGCATCAAACCTGTTGGCATGACTCTAGGATTTCAGCTCTGGAATGTTAGTCTGTCTGGACATCAGAGTAAAGTTGAAGGATTTTTTCACTGACCTCAAACTTCTTGAGCTCTTCTTTGGCACTGGTGTAGAGGACGTTGGCAGACTCCGGGTTGGCCGCTGTGAGCTCGGCCATCTTCAGCCAGTCCTCGAAGCAGGAGTAGTCATCCTGGAACTTACACCAGAGACGCCAGGTCTCCTCGATCCTGATAATAAAGGCAAGCATTTAGAAAGTTACGAGGAAACCAGACTGGGAGCTGCGCCAGATCAAGAAGGTGTTCCTCACAAACGCCCCGGAGGCTCACCTCATCCTCCTCTCCATCGACATGGCGCAGATGTTCCTCCAGCGTCGGTCCAGGCTGTGCGTTGTCTGCTGGATGGAGTCGTTCTCAGAGTCGCTGCCGCAAGCATCGGCATCGTGAAGCAGGACGTCGCAAAGCGTCAGCACCGATGCTACGCTGTCGGTGTGCTGCTCGATGTCCCGCTGGAGATCCTGCAGGACAAAGAGGAACACCTGGATGAACGACAAGTTATGGACTCACCTGTTGGGCAGTTTACGGTCAATCAGGCCAGGTGTTTGGAGGAAGTTGATGTCCAAGGAAACCAGACATTGGCTCCAGGGTAGGGCGGAGGATAGATGGGCGTTAGAGAGGACCACCAGAGGTGTTACCTCTGATTGGTTGCTGCTGGACTTCCCCAAGGAACCAGTCTTTTTGCTATGATTGGTCCATTTCAAGTTATCTAAATAAAGAACTTTGCAAATTGTAAGGAAGGTGTTAATTTGTTGTCAATACTCTCAAAGCTAACACCTAGCGCAGGCTGTATACGTTAGCATTAGCTTGGGAATGGATCAGAGATGTTCCTTATGGATCCAGATCACCTGTCTGCTCATAAAAATAACACATTTCTAAATGGTTTCCACCATCAGAGTGTGAGAGACTCCCCCCGAAGCACGACAACACTCCACTCAGCAGTTGTTTGTTCACAGATACCGCTCTCTGGGTTGCCATGGTGACAGCCAAGGGCTTAAAGATCGACGCATTACGCATTAGTCATTGTGGCCGTCCATCAGCCACTAATAGAGGGAGCTGTAGCCTTTTTAGCCAGCATGGCTCTAATTCCTCCTCCTTTTCACCAATTCAAAGTCTTCTCTCTCTACCCGTCTCTCCACTGAATCGATGCATCCCTCCTTTCCTGCCCCACCAGCTCTGCTTGTTGCCTCTACTTCACAACTATTTTGCCATGAGAGAAAGAAACTGTTGAGAGATCAGAGTCGGCTTCCTGCGTCATTAACACTCTGTTTTAACTAATTAACCTCTTAATGCCGTTCCCTCTCTTCATCATCCGTCCGACTCGCTCCACCAAACGCTGCTTTGTGCAGTCAGAGGGAGGAAGCGGAGGACTCACTACTAAATGCTCCTCGTTGAAAGGGAAAAATAATTTGTTTATCTGCCCCATGATTCAGATCCACTCTAAAAATTAATGGGTTCTCTGTCCATCCACGCTACACCCACCCGAGCAACGATCAGGAAAATTGGTCCAATAGTTTTTGTTATCCTGCAAACATACCAGGGCCAAAACGTGACCGGATACCAACTAACGTTACCTAACTTGGGAGAAACTTTACTTTTCCTTTTGTGTCAGGACCAATGAGAATGAAACAGGAAGTGAGCGGCAGGTGAAAGGCACCCCCAGCCGCTAGTAGACCGACTCACCTGAACGCACCCTGGAAAGTTTGTTTTTAACACAGAACAGCTGCATGAAGCTGTTTCCGGCACAAACAGAATGCATTGAAATCCGTTCAGGAGAGGATCTGAGAGGTTCCTCTCGCTCTGCTCTTGTAATCAATGGCGTTTGGCAAAAAGGAGCGGTAAACAACACAACACGGCTCGTTCGGGCTGACCAGAGCACACACTCGTCCAGAACGAGTCCGTTTGCTCTGGAACTGTCCTATATGACACTTCATGGAGATACAGAGAAGCTTCAACAGAACTGAATATCCTACAACATGGATGTACAGGTGAAATAAATAGTTGGTCTATATCGTGGAATTTCGTTACTGTACACCTGTAATCCAGGTCTGACTCTCAGAGGGTGAAAGATCAACTCTCATTGGTCGGTCAGACTCTTTCCGTTTCTTTCAGTGCTCTGACGCCAGCTGAAGAAAATCCATTTCCCCCCCGGCCGCCAGCTGAGGCTCCGCTCTCGTGTATTTAGCAGCTTCCTCCTTCACAAACACTCGTCCTGCAGCTTTTACATTACTCTACTGTTATTTGTGCGTCGGCCGCTACAGGGAGGCCCTGACAGACGGGGTTTAAAAGCCGGTGCGTACAGTCAGACAGTCAATTACTTCCTGCTAGAAGAACTCTTCCCCACCTCCAAAGTGGAGCCTTCCGAGTGACAAAATGATTTTTAAGCCATTTCTAGTCTGACGGTTGCTTTTTCTTCACAGCAAAGGAAAAGTTTTCTTTTCCCAAACTCTTTCTGTTGGTCTGCAGGACAAGACGGACATGGAGTTTAAAGTATTTGATGTTTGAGGAAATATCTCAAATCATCTTAATGAACCCAACAGCAAGTCAGAACCCAAGTCAACATCATGTCCAGGAGATTCTCCTATATGAATACTACTGTGGCTGAACTTACAGAAAAATGCACAAGATCCTACAATTCCCATCATGCAACAAGCCCATCACCACCTCGTGATGTCATTATTCCTCCAACCTCCTCTGGTTCTATTCTTGTCTCGTGGAAACAACCGTTGCTCAAACGGTTCCTCTGAGAGGAGCTGAGATGTTGTTGAACCACAGAGACTCTAGAACTAGGGGGTCAGGGTTAAGGTTAGGTTAGGGTTGGGGTTAGGGTTGGGGTTGGGGCTAGGGTTGGGGCTAAGGTTAAGGTTGGGGCTAGGGTTAAGGTTGGGGCTGGGGCTGGGGCTAGGGTTGGGGCTAGAGTTAGGGTTGGGGCTAAGGTTAAGGTTGGGACTAGGGTTAGGGTTGGGGCTAGAGTTAGGCCTACGGTTAGGGTTGGGGCTGGGGCTAGGGTTAGGGTTGGGATTGGGGCTGGGGTTAGGGTTGGGGCTAGGGTTAAGGTTGGGGCTAGGGTTAGGCCTACGGGTAGGGTTGGGGCTAGGGTTAAGGTTGGGGCTAGGGTTAGGCCTGGGGTTAGGGTTAGGGTTGGGGTTGGGGCTAGGGTTGGGATTGGGGCTGGGGTTAGGGTTGGGGCTAGGGTTAAGGTTGGGGCTAGGGTTAGGCCTGGGGTTAGGGTTAGGGTTGGGGTTGGGGCTGGGGTTAAGGTTGGGGCTAGGGTTGGGGTTGGGGTTGGGGCTAGGGTTGGGATTGGGGCTGGGTTTAGGGTTGGGGTCTGGGCTAGGGTTGGGATTGGGGCTAGGGTTAAGGTTGGGGCTAGGGTTGGGACTAGGGTTGGGGTTGGGGCTAGGGTTGGGACTGGGGCTGGGGTTAGGGTTAGGGTTTGGACTAGGGTAGGGTTGGGGCTGGGGCTAGGGTTAGGGTTATGGCTGGGGCTAGGGTTAGGGGTCACGTCCCACCTGCTGCTCAGCCAGCTTCCTCTGGATCTCGTCGCTGTGACACATGCCATAGACCACCGGTTTGGCGAGTTCCGCCTCGATGCGGGACAGCCAGGTCCGCAGGTTGCTCATGTTCTTGTCGAGCTGCTGCACCGTCACCAGCGTCTCCTTCAGCTTCCTCACCCTGCAAGACCCACAGGGGGCGTTAGAGAGCAGACGCACGCTTCCTCCTCACAACATCCTGTTAGCCCCCCCGTTAGCAACGAGGAGGTGGAGCACCAAAGGTGAGCGTTTGCTTCTGTCTGGAGTAGTAGAGAGTCATCAGCATCACGGCTGTAATCAAGGGGCCAGATGTAACTAATAAACGTAACTAAATGTAACTCAATGTAATGTAACTAAATGTAACTACTCCTTAATGTAACTAATAAATGTCAATAAATGTAACTCAATGTAATGTAACTAAATGTAACTACTCCTTAATGTAACTAATAAATGTAACTAAATGTAACTCAATGTAATGTAACTAAATGTAACTACTCCTTAATGTAACTAATAAATGTAACTAAATGTAACTCAATGTAATGTAACTAAATGTAACTACTCCTTAATGTAACTAATAAATGTCACTAAATGTAACTCAATGTAATGTAACTAAATGTAACTACTCCTTAATGTAACTAATAAATGTAACTAAATGTAACTCAATGTAATGTAACTAAATGTAACTACTCCTTAATGTAACTAATAAATGTAACTAAATGTAACTCAATATAATGTAACTAAATGTAACTACTCCTTAATGTAACTAATAAATGTAACTAAATGTAACTCAATGTAATGTAACTAAATGTAACTACTCCTTAATGTAACTAATAAATGTAACTAAATGTAACTCAATGTAATGTAACTAAATGTAACTACTCCTTAATGTAACTAATAAATGTAACTAAATGTAACTCAATGTAATGTAACTACTCCTTAATGTAACTAAATGTAACTCAATGTAACTCAATGTAAGGTAACTAAATGTAACTCAATGTAATGTAACTAAATGTAACTCAATGTAATGTAACTAAATGTAACTACTCCTTAATGTAACTAATAAACGTAACTAAATGTAACTACTCCTTAATGTAACTAATAAACGTAACTAAATGTAACTCAATGTAACTAAATGTAACTACTCCTTAATGTAACTAATAAATGTAACTAAATGTAACTCAATGTAATGTAACATAAATGTAACTACTCCTTAATGTAACTAATAAATGTAACTAAATGTAACTCAATGTAATGTAACTAAATGTAACTACTCCTTAATGTAACTAATAAATGTAACTAAATGTAACTCAATGTAATGTAACTAAATGTAACTACTCCTTAATGTAACTAATAAATGTAACTACTCCTTAATGTAACTAATAAATGTAACTAAATGTAACTCAATGTAATGTAACTAAATGTAACTACTCCTTAATGTAACTAATAAATGTAACTAAATGTAACTACTCCTTAATGTAACTAATAAATGTAACTAAATGTAACTCAATGTAATGTAACTAAATGTAACTACTCCTTAATGTAACTAATAAATGTAACTCAATGTAACTCAATGTAATGTAACTAAATGTAACTACTCCTTAATGTAACTAATAAATGTAACTAAATGTAACTCAATGTAATGTAACTAAATGTAACTACTCCTTAATGTAACTAATAAATGTAACTAAATGTAACTCAATGTAATGTAATTAAATGTAACTACTCCTTAATGTAACTAATAAATGTAACTAAATGTAACTCAATGTAATGCAACTAAATGTAACTACTCCTTAATGTAACTAATAAATGTAACTAAATGTAACTCAATGTAATGTAACTAATAAATGTAACTAAATGTAACTCAATGTAATGTAACTAAATGTAACTACTCCTTAATGTAACTCAATGTAATGTAACTAAATGTAACTACTCCTTAATGTAACTAATAAATGTAACTAAATGTAACTCAATGTAATGTAACTAAATGTAACTACTCCTTAATGTAACTCATAAATGTAACTAAATGTAACTCAATGTAATGTAACTAAATGTAACTACTCCTTAATGTAACTAATAAATGTAACTCAATGTAATGTAACTAAATGTAACTACTCCTTAATGTAACTAATAAATGTAACTAAATGTAACTCAATGTAATGTAACTAAATGTAACTACTCCTTAATGTAACTAATCAATGTAACTAAATGTAACTCAATGTAATGTAACTAAATGTAACTACTCCTTAATGTAACTAATAAATGTAACTAAATGTAACTCAATGTAATGTAACTAAATGTAACTACTCCTTAATGTAACTAATCAATGTAACTAAATGTAACTCAATGTAATGTAACTAAATGTAACTACTACTTAATGTAACTAATAAATGTAACTAAATGTAACTCAATGTAATGTAACTAAATGTAACTACTCCTTAATGTAACTAATAAATGTAACTAAATGTAACTCAATGTAATGTAACTAAATGTAACTAATCCTTAATGTAACTAATAAATGTAACTAAATGTAACTCAATGTAATGTAACTAAATGTAACTACTCCTTAATGTAACTAATAAATGTAACTCAATGTAACTCAATGTAATGTAACTAAATGTAACTACTCCTTAATGTAACTAATAAATGTAACTAAATGTAACTCAATGTAATGTAACTAAATGTAACTACTCCTTAATGTAACTAATAAATGTAACTAAATGTAACTCAATGTAATGTAACTAAATGTAACTACTCCTTAATGTAACTAATCAATGTAACTAAATGTAACTCAATGTAATGTAACTAAATGTAACTACTCCTTAATGTAACTAATAAATGTAACTAAATGTAACTCAATGTAATGTAACTAAATGTAACTACTCCTTAATGTAACTAATCAATGTAACTAAATGTAACTCAATGTAATGTAACTAAATGTAACTACTCCTTAATGTAACTAATAAATGTAACTAAATGTAACTCAATGTAATGTAACTAAATGTAACTACTCCTTAATGTAACTAATAAATGTAACTAAATGTAACTCAATGTAATGTAACTAAATGTAACTACTCCTTAATGTAACTAATAAATGTAACTAAATGTAACTCAATGTAATGTAACTAAATGTAACTACTCCTTAATGTAACTAATAAATGTAACTCAATGTAACTCAATGTAATGTAACTAAATGTAACTACTCCTTAATGTAACTAATAAATGTAACTAAATGTAACTCAATGTAATGTAACTAAATGTAACTACTCCTTAATGTAACTAATAAATGTAACTAAATGTAACTCAATGTAATGTAACTAAATGTAACTACTCCTTAATGTTAAATCAGTGAATTTCTGACTTATTCTAGTTCCAAACATTACAGTTAGACAGAAAAAACATGTTTGTTTGTTTCTCTGTTCTAACATAAATCCTTTTCATTTGTCAGGTTATTAAACCCACAGAACTCCATCAATCAAGGATCAAACTATCAATCAATAAAGAAAAATAACATCAGACACAAGTTAGGACGTTAACTTTGTTCACTACGTTTGCATCGAAGTTATAGTTGATTAATTAAATGTAGTTTTGGTCATAACAAACTTTTGACCTATTTATTTTTAGGCATTCTGATCTTTTCTGCTCTCGTGGGCCAAATATGATGATACGGAGGGCCACGTTTGGCCCCCGGGCCTTGAGTTTGAGGTTTTTAACTTTTTTACACTCAGTATTAACAGAAACGTTTCTCGACAAACGATGATAATACACCAGAACCAGAACTACGACAGAGGACTGAAGGATCATCCTTAATTTTAAAGACAGCTGTTGCGTCACAGGACAGGAATGTTCCCAGCGACGCCCACACGAGGCCACGCCCATCACACGGACCTACTGCTCGTCACGGCGTCTGGGTCACACCGCCGTTCTCACCCATGACCCGACGGGACTCGTTAGCGTCGACCTACATCTGAGCAGGAGCTGCATTCCGGCGGCAACATCGTCAGGAGTAACCGGATTCTGATTGGACGCCGCTGGAGGAGACGACGGATTCCAAGAGAACAGCCTGAACAATCAAACATTCTGCAGGTTCTGTCGGATGGAGATCCTCCATCAGGGTTTATCAGCGGCGCCTGACAGCTGATGTGTGAACGCTCGTGAGCTACACGCCACGTGAATTCCGTTGTGGGTCATCGTACATTGTGGTGTGGGTTCAGTATTAAGGGCAGCGAGCACACCGTGTTACTGCTGGGTTCTTATCAGAGCCGCATCATGATCTGAACATTAAGATAAGTATTAGTAGAACATAATGACTCCTTATCTCCCCTTTGATTCAGCTTTGGGCAAAAATCCCAACACGACCTCACAAAGTTGTGTAAACTGAGAAAAGTGATCCGGAATCGGCGTTCACACCCAAACCCGCCTCAAAGTTCGCCTACAAGAGTCGTCAGAATAAACCACAGCATCGTCATGCGTGTATATTTCCATTTTCTAACCGTGTTGTGATCGTACAAGAATGAAACAGCAGTACCGTCTGAAACAGCCAGGGGGCAGCGTCACCATGATTCAAGCAAAGGTGTACGGAGACAACGTGATGTGAAAATGTGAAAAAAGTTTCTCTACGTTATTAACCAGGTTCACGATCAGAAACACCTCCCATCGTCACGTCTTCATTGGTGTAGTTTGACCAGTGCTGCCCTCTGGTGGCAACCATGAAAAACACACCTGGAGGGGGCAACAAGTTTGTCAGGTTTTTGAGCAGCAACTTTTTTTAAAATCTGTTTTATCATCTGGAAGTACTGTGAGTTTTTTGCTCATGTCCACAGGAAACAGAATAAAATGTAAGTTGTGGTTTAACTATGAGTCCAGTCTAACCCTAACCCTAACCCTAACCCACGACCTCTGGTGTTAAACGTCCACGAGATTAAAATCAGTGTGAAAATGACCTGTAGTGATAAAACCCTCCACCGCCTGAGGAACCTGAGTGAAACCAGACGTGACCACTGACCACCTGATCCCCAGCCTCAACCAATCACACGTCTGAATGTGGCCGTCTGGATGTTCTGTCAACCAGCAGGACCGGGTGATGCAGCGGGACACCAGACCAGAACCAGACCAGAACCAAACCAGAACCAAACCAGAACCAAACTGGAACCAAACCAGAACCAAACCAGAACCAAACCAGAACCAAACCAGAACCAAACTGTAACCAAACCAGAACCAAACCAGAACCAAACTGAACCAAACTGGAACAAAACTGGAACCAAACCAGAACCAAACAGAACCAAACTGGAACCAAACAGAACCAAACTGAACCAAACAGAACCAAACAGAACCAAACAGAACCAAACAGAACTAAACTGGAACAAAACTGGAACCAAACCAGAACCAAACAGAACTAAACTGGAACAAAACTGGAACCAAACCAGAACCAAACCAGAACCAAACTGAACCAAACAGAACCAAACAGAACCAAACAGAACCAAACAGAACCAAACTGGAACCAAACCAGAACCAAACAGAACCAAACTGGAACCAAACCAGAACCAAACAGAACCAAACAGAACCAAACAGAACCAAACTGGAACCAAACCAGAACCAAACCAGAACCAAACCAGAACCAAACAGAACCAAACCAGAACCAAACCAGAACCAAACCAGAACCAAACTGAACCAAACAGAACCAAACAGAACCAAACTGGAACCAAACCAGAACCAAACTGAACCAGTTCATCTGGACCGGAGCCTGAAGTCCTGCGATGCTGCAAGAACAACTGCTCTGTTTCTGGCATCTGATGCATCTCCGTCTGTGTGTGTGTGTGTGTGTGTGTGTGTGTGTGTGTGTGTGTGTGTGTGTGTGTGTGTGTGTGTGTGTGTGTGTGTGTGAGAGCGAGAGCAGATTACTGTTAAGGTTTACGTCTCCACATCACGTGAGGACGTGGCGATAAATGCAAATGGGAACCTCAGCGTCAGAGCAGCATGAATCTCATACACACACACACACACACACACACACACACACACACACACATTCCTCTGCAGAACGACTGTGTCTGATGGACTCTGGATGTCTCAGCATCCGTCCGCTGCAGCGACAAAGCCCACCCATCCCCCACGCTGCTGCCTTCACTGGTCTCTTCCTCTTCCTCCTCCTCCTCTTCCTCCACCTCCTCTTCCTCCACCTCCTCTTCCTCCTCCTCCTCTTCCTCCTCCTCTTTATCGCAGCTAAACACCCGATCTGCTCCTAGTCTACATCCTCAGCCTCATTCCGGTCGCCGTGCCGACGGCCCGGCATCAGCATCAGCGGTACTTACGGGCCGGTGAGGAGGCTACTCCATGGCGATGGCTCATCAGCTGGCAAGGCCCGCCCCCTCCTCACCCCTCCCTCACATTCTTCCTGTTCCTCCTCCTCTTCCTCCTCCTCAAACATCTGGATGCTAACAGGTTCAATGCTAAATCAAAGAGCCCAAACATCTTCTGGTCGAATAATTTTAACTGATCAAAAACAAACCTTTTTTAAAACACACATTTATTTTTGTGCTCATGTTTTTCACGATTTTATCACGACTTTACTGTGGAAGCTGCTAACTGCTAAGCTAACAGGGTTAGCCTACACCGTGTGTTGGACAAACAGGACTGATGGAGCGCAGCAGTGTAGCCGCTGGCTGCTCGTGTGTCTCTGTCGCCCTCCTGTGGTGACTCTGAGAAAGACGACACAGCACTGAAATGTTCTATGTTGACATTCTGCAGCCAATCAGAATCACTCATTCACCGTCTTCCAGGCGCTTCAGGTAGTTTATAAAACTTCCACGTCGTTTTACAGTCAGCGCAGATAAAACAGGAAGTTGGTTCCAGTCGGTTGCAGCTGCAGCCGTGACCGACGACTGGTTGAGGACTCTGCAGGGAGCCTCGGTCCAGAAAACCACCATCTGCCAGTTTTCCATTGGAAACGAACACGCCTGGGGGGTCGGAGAGGATTTATCACCGGAGTGAAGGATGGAGGGATGGAGGAGAAAGAACCGCAGGAAGGATGGAACGGAAAGAGAGACGTGTTCCAGTAAAGGTCGTCCACACGGAGACGTCTTTGTCCACGCTCAATGAACCTCAATCAGCATCAGGTCATATGTGTGTGTGTGTGTGTGTGTGTGTGTGTGTGTGTGTGTGTGTGTGTATGGGGGGTATTCCACAGCTGTCAAACCTAAATCCATAAACTCTTGTTTTAGACGGTTTTACATGAGAATGGATCAAATGATGGAGAAGAGCTCCAGAATAAAATCTTCAAAAATCCTGACATCCTGCAGCAACATGAACCTGATCACCTGGACCTGAACCCCAAACCAAACCTGAACAGGAACCCTAACCCAAACCTGAAATTGAATCCTACCCTGAAACCAAACCCCAACCTGAAAACAGACCCGAACCCGAAAGTGAACCCAAACCCGAACAGGAATATAACCCTAATCTGAAACCGGACCCTAACTCAAACCTGACATCAAACCTGAACACGAACCCCAACTGAAACCAAACCCAAATCTGAAACCAAACCCGAAACTAAGCCCTAACCTGAAACTGAATCCTAAAATGAAAACGAACCCAAATCTTAACCCGAACATGAACCCAAAACCTAACCTGAAACAGAAGCCTAACACTAACTTGAGCCCTAACCCTAACCCCAATCCTAACCCCTAACCCCAATCCTAACCCCTAACCCCTAACCCCAACCCTAACCCCTAACCACTAACCCCAATCCTAACCCCTAACCACTAACCCCAATCCTAACCCCAAACCCCTAACCCCAATCCTAACCCCTAACCCCAAACCCCAATCCTAACCCAAAACCCAAACCCCAATCCTAACCTCTAACCCCAACCCTAACCCCAATCCTAACCTCTAACCCCAACCCTAACCCAAAGCCCAAACCCCAATCATAACCCCAAACCCCAATCCTAACCTCTAACCCCAACCCTAACCCAAAACCTCGACATTTAAAACGGCTTCCTTCACCTCCTCCCAGACGACACCACACTGTTGCACTGACCCCCCATGAGGAGGCGCTGTGCTCCCAGACAGAACATGTGATGGTGATGTTGCCACACTGTACCAAGGAGTTGGACCTCAACTGACCCCCCAGAACCACCAGAACCAGGAGTTTCTGTTGGACCCGTTTCCACAGTTTATTGACGTTTCAGGGTTTCTTCCAGCCAACATCCCAGAAGTTGGGTTTGTCTTGATTCCTCCTTTATAACTTAACCAGGACAGACCAACATTCACCCCCCATGGGGCAATATTTCACCTCCTTCACCTCTGAAACAGAAACGTCAGCATCCTGGAGGGTCTGTGTTTTCACGCTCCACAACAAATGTTGTCACTGAGCAGATAAACCCAACCGTCAAACACAAAAACACCCGAAGTCGTCTGTCTGAACGCCGTCGTTAATCTGCCCCAAACTAAATAACATCCAAACTAATGGACCCCACCAACAGAGAGAGACAAAACCAGCCCCCCCGTAAGGGAAGGACCTCTGAAGAGGAGGAACATCTGCCCCACGTGCATCTCCTGGACACAATGGGGACGGACGTGGCCCCCGAGGGCCCGGCGGTACAAAGACTCGTGTCAGCAGACGGCAGCTGCTGGGTCGACGCCCGGTTTGCTTTGGGAAACAAAGGCGGGCGGCGGCGCCGTGTCAACGCGTCTAATCCCGCCTCAGCAGCGTCCAGCCACAGCGGAGAGGAGACAAAGGCTGGGGGGCGACGTCTAACACGGAACACCTCTGAAAACATGTGACTCCACCAACAGACCGACCAATGACAACACCTCGTGTCTCTGTTTGTGTTGGGAAAGAGGGGGGGGCGGAGATGGAGGTGGAAAAAGACCAGCAACAGCTGTCCTTTACTGGTGTTGGTGGAGTCGGTTCGGGTTTGGGTTCGGACCCCCAGGGGTCCGGGTCGTGTTGAGTTTGCTATCATGATGTATCAGGATACGTTGTGACACCATGAAGCTTGTTTTACACCATCATTCACCAGTTCTTTGGTGGTGCTTTGGAATGGCAGCCTTTTAGCCCGTTTTAGCTTTACAGTAATCTCTCGTTCCTCGTGGTTAATGTGTTCCAGGACCACCCGCAAATAACGCAAATTTTATTATTTAGGGTAATTTAAATGTTTCTGAACCCCCCCATACTGATATTAAACCACCTTCTATCTGTATTCCCTTTTAAACACTCTGATAGACTGTTTAAAGCACTTTTAAGTGTTTCTTTAACGCGCAATGCTGTCAGCCAATAGAATGCGTGTACGGTATCACATGACAACCTACTAAAAATCTGCGATGAGGTGAAGCCGGGCATCTTTAAGCGTCAACACACAAGGGATTACTGTAATTTCAACTTTGACTAGTCGATGAATCGAGTAACTTCTCATCTCGTTTCTATGGTAACAAATCATAGATCCTTATGAGACTCATATTCTGTGAGGTCAATTTATCTGCAGCTGATTTTCCTCCATTCTAATGACAGCGAAGGCTGGGGTTTGCCCCGCCCACTTGACCCGCCCACACTCCCTTTGAATGACCTCTGACCCAACATTTTGACCAACACACACTCCTCCAGAAACTCAATGCTCGTGTCATAGCGGGGGCTTCATTCTTATTGTGCCAGTCAGTTCCTGGGGGAGGGGCATCTGAGGGGAGGGGTCAGGGCAATCTCACTATTGTTGGTCACGATCCAACAAGTGTATCCTGGACACACAACACCACACTCCTGACCCCAGATCCTCATCTGGATCCTCTCCAAGACGTCCTCATTTGTTCACGCCCCTCCCCCCCCCCCCCCCCCCCCCCCCACACACACACACACCCCCCAACTACGTTTGGTGAATATTTGTCAGTAGCTTTGAGTAATCCTGCTAACTGACTGACAAACGGCGACGGCGACGCTAAATATCCCGTCTAAACCGAAATGGATCCAGACCTGGTCACTAAGCGGCCACCATATGTCCGGTCTAAGTCCCCCCCCAACCCCTCCACCCAGGCTGGTTCAGCCCATCTGGCCCCTGGGAACCCCCCCCTTCCCTGGCTCGGCTTGACTCGCTGGGATCTACGTGAGGAACTGGTGAACCTGCCATCAACTCAACCTGGAGGTCAGCAAACAGGCGATTACTGGAAAACAGTAATCACTCTAATAGTCCTGCTCTCCCTACCCACAATGCATCCTGCTGCATCATTATTACTGTTGTTTGATGACAGAAACGCCAAAAGCCTGAAGCAGAGCAGCTAATGCACAAAACCGTTCCACAGATCAACGTGTTGTTGCTCCCAAACGGGACAATTATCCCTCGAAACGGAACACTCAACGCCGTGAAAACACAGAAAAACGGTTCGTATGGGGTTAAAACCAGAAGAGTGTGAGTAAAAGGCAGGAAGTTCAAGCTTTTATTGATGAGTCATGTTTTACTTTACCCTGTCATGGTAAAAAAAATGCAGCGACTCAGTGACTCGTGCTGTTTCTGTGGTTTTGGACCGACCGACGCCGCTGGACGGCAGAGATAGACACCTCTAAGACTTTGTGTTAACGTGACTCCGCCGCCGCCTCCCCCAATCAAAAACATTTTAGAGTCAGAATAAATTTCAGCCTAAACTGACTCTGATTGTTCAAACGACGGGATTAAATCTGCCGTTTGGTTCAAATGGAGTAAATGATCCCATCTCCATTGGGATAATATCAGCTGTCAGTCACACGTCTATCTGGACTAAAGAGTCTCTCAGCACAGCTTCAGCCTCCCAGCAGCATCCCTGGATTGGACGTGATGCTCATGGATTAATAAGAATATCCCTCAGAGCCTTTCTCCTCTAATCTAATCCCAGTAGAATAACAGCTGTGCTCAAACAGGAAGTCAACACACAACTGAAGCGACTGAACGACCGCCACAAAACATGGAACATGTGAGAAGCTAAACATTAAACAGAAACCAGAACTTTGAACCTGTGAAAAAGTCCAGAAGCAGACGTTAAACCCTTCTTACCCCCCAACCCCGAGGCGCCGGACCCGAGTCCAGTTGCGTCCAACGAATCTATAAACAGGAAGTACGAAGTCGTTTTGGTGATCTCACAGTCCAAAGTCCGGCTTCACGCCGGGCGACGCCCTCATCACGGGACAACTGGACAGGTGGAAGCAGGTCGCCCACATTTACCCCCCGGACGTCCTGCTATCAGGTGATCAACCAGCTTTAACCGCCTTCACATCAGCTGAGCATTCAGGCTAATGCTACAGCCGCTAATGCCTCAGTTAGCACGCAGCAGGTACATCATTTGGGAAGCATGGGCAACATGAAATTGCTAAATGCTAATGTTCAACTCAATGTTGGAGTTTTGCCACACAATCATCAAACCAAGCCCACCTGACACCTGTGCAACCTGGAACTGGTTACCATCTGCTATCACGCTACGATACAACTGCCATTGGTTCATTTGGTTGCACACACATTGATTTTTCTTCTGTATGTGTTGGATGGCAGCTAGCATGCAGCTAGCATACAAGCATACCTGGCCTGTTAGCACTGAAGCAACAAGTGTGTATAGGTAAACCTCGGCTAACGTCGCTACCCTGTTCCGGGTGGTTTCAAATCGACGTTAGCCCAGGTTCACCTGTACTGTTAGCAGTACCCCTTCCCACGGCCCCGCCCTCACCTGGCCTCGATGTGGTCGAACAGGTGCTGCCAGCGGGCGTTGACGTCCTTCAGCGTGTCCCCCACCTCGGCCTCCTTGGTCCTGTTGGTGGCGCTGATGAGCTGCTCCCCCAGCTGCTTCAGGTGCGTCTTGTTCTCGCTGAACAGGTTGATCTCCTCCATGCAGTCCTGGAAGCGTTTCGGAGCACACTGACCGTTAGCGCTCATTCATTAGCATCGCCGCTGCGGTTATCTCCGGCGGGGCGGCTTTAGATTGGCCTGAATGGAAACTAAAGTCTCCACCGTCACTGAAAATGAACGTTTAGGATTCAGCCTCACTCCCGTTTCGACTTGGAACGCACCCCATTAACCTTTCTGGACGTAAACGACTGGATGTTTGCCAGGACGTCTGTGTTTCGGGGCAAGACTCTAAATCTACAGCATGAAAAGCTTCCAGCCCCCCACCGGGGCAATAAGCCCCTACGACCAATCGCCTTCTGCCCGTCACACCGTAACGAATGAGAGGGGCACAAACGACCCAGCTGTCGTCTCTCTACCAATTAGACGGCCCAGACCATCCATCCACCGCGTCACCCACCCAGCCGCAGCGACACGAATCGACCCCCCACCCCAGGTCCTACCTTCTTCAGCTTCTCCACCATCTCCTCGATGTTGAGGTCGGAGTTGTGCGCCACCTTGTTCTCCATGTGCGTCAGCCAATCACAGAGCTCCTTGTTCTTCTGGTTGAAGATGATCCAGGCGTTGAGGCGGTCGGCGATCTCCTGCTTACGCAGAGACACCTGAACGGGAACGGGACCATTTTAGTCGCTAGAACCGAACCCCGAACCACAGCGTTAGCACAGTTTGAATGTGACCGTCGTGACCCAGGTGCATGATGGGATACCTCACAACCAAAACGTGATAACAGGTTAAAACCAGACGAGAAAAGTGGATTGACCAGAAATTAATGTCACAAATCCACCAGCATTCAACGTTAGCATGTCCAGCTAGGCTTGTAGCCTCTACAGCTAACTAGAACGCCAGATGCTAACTTGTTTTGTATCCATGGTAACGGAGCTAAAGGAATGACACAATATTTTAAAAATATGTGAAGTTTTATTTAGAGTATTTAGAAGTTTTACTTTGAAAATAACCATCGTTGTGGGCGGGACTTCCTGTGTAGAAACACAAACAGTAGAAACTGAAAATAAGTCTGAATGCTGACCCCCCCTTCACCCCTCTGCCCCACCCCCCAGCACCCAACGTCATTTCCATACAAAAGCTCCTCATGCTGAAGCCTCTCGGCTCATCACAACTTTTCTCTGTGTCGCCATCTGTTGCCCCCCCCCCACCCCCGGCCCCACCCCAACGCCCCCCAGCCCAGACCTGTTGGTCCCTTCAGTCGCCCTAAAAAGACTCAACATTTACAACCCTAACTCCTCTTTAAAGGATTAAACTTTGAGGACACATGTGTCAAACTCAAGGCCTGGGGGCCAAATGTGGCCCTCCACATTATTCAATGTGGCCCACGAGAGTGTCTAAAAATCAATAGGTCAAAAGTGTGCTTTGACCAAAACTACATTTCCCACAATGCAGTAGTTCAGCCCATTTGAACTCTGACTAAACGTAGTGAACAAAGTTAACGTCCTAACTTGTGTCTGATGTTATTTTTCTTGATTGATTGATAGTTTGATCCTTGATTGATGGAGTTCTGTGGGTTTAATAACCTGACAAATGAAAAGGATTTATGTTAGAACAGAGAAACAAACAAACATGTTTTTTCTGTCTAACTGTAATGTTTGGAACTAGAATAAGTCAGAAATTCACTGATTTAACATTAAGGAGTAGTTACATTTAGTTACATTACATTGAGTTACATTTAGTTACATTTATTAGTTACATTAAGGAGTAGTTACATTTAGTTACATTACATTGAGTTACATTTAGTTACATTTATTAGTTACATTAAGGAGTAGTTACATTTAGTTACATTACATTGAGTTACATTTAGTTACATTTATTAGTTACATTAAGGAGTAGTTACATTTAGTTACATTACATTGAGTTACATTTAGTTACATTTATTAGTTACATTAAGGAGTAGTTACATTTAGTTACATTACATTGAGTTACATTTAGTTACATTTATTAGTTACATTAAGGAGTAGTTACATTTAGTTACATTACATTGAGTTACATTTAGTTACATTTATTAGTTACATTAAGGAGAAGTTACATTTAGTTACATTACATTGAGTTACATTGAGTTACATTTATTAGTTACATTAAGGAGTAGTTACATTTAGTTACATTACATTGAGTTACATTTAGTTACATTTATTAGTTACATTAAGGAGTAGTTACATTTAGTTACATTACATTGAGTTACATTTAGTTACATTTATTAGTTACATTAAGGAGTAGTTACATTTAGTTACATTACATTGAGTTACATTTAGTTACATTTATTAGTTACATTAAGGAGTAGTTACATTTAGTTACATTATATTGAGTTACATTTAGTTACATTTATTAGTTACATTAAGGAGTAGTTACATTTAGTTACATTACATTGAGTTACATTGAGTTACATTTATTAGTTACATTAAGGAGTAGTTACATTTAGTTACATTACATTGAGTTACATTTAGTTACATTTATTAGTTACATTAAGGAGTAGTTACATTTAGTTACATTGAGTTACATTTAGTTACATTTATTAGTTACATTAAGGAGTAGTTACATTTAGTTACATTACATTGAGTTACATTTAGTTACATTTATTAGTTACATTAAGGAGTAGTTACATTTAGTTACATTACATTGAGTTACATTTAGTTACATTTATTAGTTACATTAAGGAGTAGTTACATTTAGTTACATTATATTGAGTTACATTTAGTTACATTTATTAGTTACATTAAGGAGTAGTTACATTTAGTTACATTACATTGAGTTACATTGAGTTACATTTATTAGTTACATTAAGGAGTAGTTACATTTAGTTACATTACATTGAGTTACATTTAGTTACATTTATTAGTTACATTAAGGAGTAGTTACATTTAGTTACATTACATTGAGTTACATTGAGTTACATTTATTAGTTACATTAAGGAGTAGTTACATTTAGTTACATTACATTGAGTTACATTTAGTTACATTTATTAGTTACATTAAGGAGTAGTTACATTTAGTTACATTACATTGAGTTACATTTAGTTACATTTATTAGTTACATTAAGGAGTAGTTACATTTAGTTACATTACATTGAGTTACATTTAGTGACATTATTAGTTACATTAAGGAGTAGTTACATTTAGTTACATTACATTGAGTTACATTTAGTTACATGTATTAGTTACATTAAGGAGTAGTTACATTTAGTTACATTATATTGAGTTACATTTAGTTACATTTATTAGTTACATTAAGGAGTAGTTACATTTAGTTACATTATATTGAGTTACATTTAGTTACATTTATTAGTTACATTAAGGAGTAGTTACATTTAGTTACATTACATTGAGTTACATTTAGTTACATTTATTAGTTACATTAAGGAGTAGTTACATTTAGTTACATTACATTGAGTTACATTTAGTTACATTTATTAGTTACATTAGGAGTAGTTACATTTAGTTACATTATATTGAGTTACATTTAGTTACATTTATTAGTTACATTAAGGAGTAGTTACATTTAGTTACATTACATTGAGTTACATTTAGTTACATTTATTAGTTACATTAAGGAGTAGTTACATTTAGTTACATTATATTGAGTTACATTTAGTTACATTTATTAGTTACATTAAGGAGTAGTTACATTTAGTTACATTACATTGAGTTACATTTAGTTACATTTATTAGTTACATTAAGGAGTAGTTACATTTAGTTACATTATATTGAGTTACATTTAGTTACATTTATTAGTTACATTAAGGAGTAGTTACATTTAGTTACATTACATTAAGTTACATTTAGTTACATTTATTAGTTACATTAAGGAGTAGTTACATTTAGTTACATTACATTGAGTTACATTTAGTTACATTTATTAGTTACATTAAGGAGTAGTTACATTTAGTTACATTACATTGAGTTACATTTAGTTACATTTATTAGTTACATTAAGGAGTAGTTACATTTAGTTACATTATATTGAGTTACATTTAGTTACATTTATTAGTTACATTAAGGAGTAGTTACATTTAGTTACATTACATTGAGTTACATTTAGTTACATTTATTAGTTACATTAAGGAGTAGTTACATTTAGTTACATTTATTAGTTACATTAAGGAGTAGTTACATTTAGTTACATTTATTAGTTACATTAAGGAGTAGTTACATTTAGTTACATTTATTAGTTACATTAAGGAGTAGTTACATTTAGTTACATTTATTAGTTACATTAAGGAGTAGTTACATTTAGTTACATTTATTAGTTACATTAAGGAGTAGTTACATTTAGTTACATTTATTAGTTACATTAAGGAGTAGTTACATTTAGTTACATTTATTAGTTACATTAAGGAGTAGTTACATTTAGTTACATTTATTAGTTACATTAAGGAGTAGTTACATTTAGTTACATTTATTAGTTACATCTGGCCCTTTGAGGACAGCCGTGATGCTGAAATGAGTTTTAGGAGAACAAACACAGTTTAAGATAAATTTAAACTGACTTCCTGTTAGAAACTGAATTATCAATTTCCCCCAACCAGAAGCGGTTTAAAGGAACCGGGTTCACACCTGTCCAGACTGTCCAAACTCAAAGGTTTCACACGTTCACACCGACCAACAGGAGGAGGAAGACTCCACGGAGCAACAGGATGAAGATCCCTCTGGGTTCAGACCGTTTGAGACGCTCTGATTGGTCGAGCCGGTTCCGGACTCACCTTGAGGCAGAGCTCCTCCCACTGGCGGGTCAGGTGCTCCACCTGCTCCTGCAGCAGCAGCACGTCGTCGGCGATGATGAACTGGGACAGGTCGGTCTTCATGGCGCTCAGCTCCGCCAGGCGCTCAGCCCAGTCCTCCAGGGCGTCCTCGTTCTCCTGCATACCAGCACACAGTCACCAGAGACGCCCCCCCCAGCGCTCGCTGCCGCGCCGACTCCCTAATGACCCCCCAGCCCGGCCCCTTTCTCCTCCTCCTTCGCTCCGCCCACAGAGGATTATGGGTCGCCGGCTGTGGGACGGCCCGGGGGAGGGGTGAGTGTGGAGGGGGAGGGGCGGGGGATCAGGCTGGGGCGGGTCGGGGGGGAGGGGGGAGAGTGGAGGCGATGCTCTTCACTGGGACTGGACATGTTTGCTCACCTTTGACCCCCAGGAGGAAGTTTGTGGGGTTCTACTTCCTAGAGTCCTTAAGCCCCGCCCACTGCTCTTTGTAGAGCTTTAATATTATAAAACAGCATTTTTTACCGTTTAAAAACTTCAAATCACCAAACTTGAAACTTAAAATGTTGCTGAGAATTAAATTTTTAACGATCCGGAAAAAAATTCCACCTCGTGTACGAATTCAGAACTTTTTAAATATTAAAAAAAGCTATTTTTATTTTTTAGTATTAGTTTTTAAATAATAATAAATATTAAAAAAAATAAAAACAGCAATTTTCAACATTTAAGAACTTCAGAATCCGTACACAAGCTGGAATTTTATTTTAAATAAAATAAATAAAATGTAAAGAAAAAATAAAAGCAGCATTTCTCAACATTTAAAGACTTCAAATCACCAAAATTAAAACTTATAATTTTGCTGGGAATTAAAATTTTAACAATCCAGAAAAAAATTCCAGCTTGTGTACAAATTCTGAAGTTTTTAAATGTTGAAAAATGCTGTTTTTATTTTTTATTATTTAAAAAAAAAAGTAAAATAAATAAAAGTAAAATATATATATATATAAACAGCATTTTTCAACATTTAAAAACTTCAGAATTTGTACACAAGCTGGAATATTTCCGGGATTATTAAAAATTTAATTCTCAGCAAGATTACCCTAAACTTGTAAATCATGTGACCTGATGGAAGGTGAACCCACACCTGGACGCTGGGCTGTCCGGTGTGACGCTCACCTGGGTGAATCTCTCTGCTCTCGGCAGCTCGTCGTCGCTCTCTGGCATCGACTCGTTCAGTCTGGTCTTCACGTCCTTCAGCTGCATCATGCTGCTCGCCAGCCCGGCGTCGCAGCGCTCCCAGTTCTGAGCCGGGGGGGGAGAAAGGCCAGATTAATCGATCATACCTGAACAATAGGGTCAAAGGTGAGGGCGTGGCCGGCGTCGTTAATCACAGCTGATTGGATCAACTCGCTGCTGGACGGAGGCTGGAGGCCTCACACACATGAACACACACTACTTCACCTTGATGATGGCGTCGGTCAGCTCCATCCTGCGTCCCAGAAGGCTTTGCAGCTCGTCCCACTCCTCCTGCAGGGTCGCCAGATCCGCCTGCAGCCGCGTCTGCGTCTCCTCGTCGCCCATGGAGAAGAGCTGGCGGCCCACGTCCAGAGTGTGGATGAAACCGCACTGGTACCTCTGGAAGAGCAGCTCCGTGTGCTGAGGAGGGGGGCGGAGTCAAAGGAGGAGGGGGCGGGGTCAGAGGAGGAGGAAGAGGAGGGTTGGACTTCATCACACTGATCCCTTCATGCGCCTGTTTGTCCCGTGATGTAATCAGCTCATCGTTCAGCTTCCTGTCTGAGGCCACGCCCCCCGGCCCGCCTCACCTGGAGGTCCTGGAGCGTCCGACGCAGCTGCCGCAGGCTGCAGCGGGCGGGGCCGGCGGGGGGCAGGAGGGCCCGCGTGGCCCCCAGGAAGCGCTGCAGCCGGGCCAGGCTGTGGCCGTACTGGTGCCAGTGCTTCACCAGCCCCTCCACCAGGAGGCGCCGCTGCTCCGCCCGCAGCACCGCCCCCTGCCAGTGCTCCCGCAGCCGCGCCAGCTTCAGCACGAAGTCGCCCCTGGAGACGTTCAGGGAAACCCCGTTTAAAGACGTTAAACCTCAACAAGACATTCAGGCTGAACTTAAACTAAACATTTATCTACTAGCGTTAGCATGCTAACAAGCCTGAACTGAGACATACTGATTAGCTGCTTTTGTTAGCATGCAAGATCTAGCATGTGCGGTAACTTTTAGCATTCTAACAACTAAATATGCTAACAGCTAACATGTACAGCCTTTAACTGTGTAAATAATTGGATGCATGCTAACAGTAGGCTAATGCTAACCCTTTCATGTGAAGCTACAAGCTAACGACATCCTCTTCAGACGAATTAACAACTTAATCAAACAGAACTTTAACCAACAGAAACTAACGTGCTAACGTATTTTAGCAGGAGCTAGCATGTAGCCGGTTAGTTAGCTTGCCCCGCCCCCTCACCTGTCCTCCACCTGTCCTCTGTGCAGCAGGTGGAGGGCGTCGCTCAGGACCGCGTGGAGGATCAGGTGTCCGGT
Organism: Antennarius maculatus; assembly: GCA_013358685.1. NCBI lineage: Eukaryota > Metazoa > Chordata > Actinopteri > Lophiiformes > Antennariidae > Antennarius > Antennarius maculatus. The sequence goes on along the minus strand of CM023621.1, from coordinate 20,250,885 downwards.
GGACAGCTCCGCCTGGAAGCGCTGAAACGGTGGACAGGTGTGAGCGTCAGCTAACAGGTACCCACACAGTGACAGCCAATCACTGCTCTCGCCCCGCCCCACCTTCAGGGTACACAGCTGCTGGCGGAGGCCGGCGTAGGAGCCGGCCACGCCCACGGCCAGCCCGTCCTCCATCCTCTGCAGGAAGGACATCCAGCTCTCACACTTCTGCTGGAAGTTCTGCCGCCTCAGCGCCTCCGTCTGCCGCTCACTGCCCCGCCCCCACAACACACGCCCCCGTGTCTGGCCCCGCCTCCAGGCTAATGTGTGCTAGTGAACTGGATCATGCTATTATTAGCCGTCTGACCTGCAGGCTTCCTGCGCTCTGGCGGCGGCGGCGGCCCAGCGGCGGTTGAGGCGGTGCAGGCGGGGGGGCGGCGGGGGCCACGCCCGGCGTGGGGGCGTGGCTCAGCTCGTTCAGGACGTCCAGGTCAGCGGAGCGGCCGCTCGGCTCCAGGAGGGCCTGGGGGGCAGAGCACACGTGTGTGAGCAACGCCCGGCGTGCGATTGGCTCCTGCCTCTCGGGGCTCCGCCCACCTGCTGGGGGGTCCCGGGGGGGGTCCCGGAGGCGTTCCTCCCAGACGTCCAGACTGTCCTCTAGCGACGCCAGCAGCTCTGAGAAGCGCTCCAGACGCCCCAGCTCCGCCTGCAGACGACAGGAGGGGCTTAAGGAGTTCTGGGTCAGGGCGGCGCCGGCGGCGTAAAGCCGGCGCCGCCCCCCAGCGACCAGAGACACAGGTCGGATAAAAAAAGACACGACCTGATTGGATTTAGAACGACGAAGGAAAAATCATTTCAGGACGAACAGAAGATCAAACAGAACGACTGTTCACTACTCCCTCCCTCACTTCCTTCCTTCCTCCCTCACTTCCTTCCTTCCTTCCTTCCTCCCTCCTTATTTCTGTCCTTCCTTCCTTCCTCCCTCACTTCCTTCCTTCCTTCCTTCCTCCCTCCTTATTTCTGTCCTTCCTTCCTTTCTTCCTTCCTTTCTTCCTTCCTTCCTCTCCCTCACTTCCTTCCTTCCTTCCTTCCTTTCTTCCTTCCTTTCTACCTTCCTTCCTTCCTCCCTTCCTTCCTCCCTTCTTTCCTTCCTCCCTCCTTATTTCTGTCCTTCCTTCCTTCCTTCCTTCCTTCCTTCCTTCCTTCCTTCCTTCCTTCCTTCCTTCTTCCCTCCCTCACTTCCTTCCTTCCTTCCTTCCTTCCTTCCTTCTTTCCTTCCTCCCTCCTTATTTCTGTCCTTCCTTCCTCACTTCCTTCCTTCCTTTCTTCCTTCCTTCCTTTCCTCTCCCTCCTAACCTTCCTTCCTCTTCCTTCCTTCCTTCCTTCCTTCCTTCCTTCCTTCCTTCCTTCCTTCCTTCCTTCCTTCCTCCTTTCCATCCTTCTCCCTCCCTTCCCTTCCTTCTTTCCTTCCTCCCTCCTTATTTCTGTCCTTCTCTTCCTCCCTTCCTTCCTCCTACTTCCTTCCTTCCTTCCTTCCTCACTTCCTTCCTTCCTTTCTTCCTTCCTTCATCTCCCTCACTTCCTTCCTCACTTCCTTCCTTCCTTTCTTCCTTCCTTCCTTCCTCACTTCCTTCCTTCCTTCCTTCCTTCCTTCCTCTCCCTCACTTCCTTCCTTCCTTCCTTCCTTCCTTCCTTCCTTCTTTCCTTCCTCCCTCCTTATTTCTGTCCATCCCCCCTCCCTCCCTTCCTCTCCCCCCCCCCTACCTGCAGCTGACCCCTCCTCCCCGTCAGCGTCTGTCTCAGCTGCTGGACGCCTTGTGCCAGCATTCTGCTCTCTGATTGGACGAGCCCGGCTGCTGTGGGTTCTATGTATCCAATCAGGTGGTGGGAGGCCTCCAGCTCCTCCCCCAGGTGAGTCTGGAGGGCGTCAGTCCTCAGCAGGAGCGTCTGGAGCAGGAGGGGGGGGACGTTAGGAAAAAACCCCCACTGCTGAGGTGAACCCTGAAGGTGTCACGCCCCCCCTCACCTGGACGCTGTGGATCCTGGCAGCGACCTCCTCGGGGGTGGGGTCCTCTGGGGGCGTGGCGTTCAGGACGGACGCGGCGTCGCTCTGCAGCGTCCTCAGCCGTTGCCATAGCGACGCAGCCAGACGGGCGTGGGGCTCCCACACCCGCAGGATGTCCCGCCCCCTCTGGAGCTGCTGGTCCAACGCCCGGGTCACCAGGGCCCAGCTGCACGACAGGGGGCGCTGCTGTGAGGCTGACCTCAGGGTGTGGTCACGTGACCGTCATGTGACTATGTCCCCCCCCCCCTCACCCGTCTCTCTGGCGGTCCAGCTGCTCCTGGAGGAGGGCGGCAGCAGGGGGGCTGATGGCGGCCCCCAGGGCCGAGGCGCTGCTCCTCAGATGGTCCCACCCCGCCTCCGAAAGCCCCGCCTCCAAAGGCCCCGCCTCCTCCCTCAGGCGCTGGTAGAGCAAAACAAATATATACATACAGTATACATATATACAGTACATGTATATACATGAATACAGTACATATATACTGTAGATACATATATATATAAAATAATAATCATTAAAAAATGTAAAAATTAAATAAAATTATGTAAAAAATAAAATAAACTAAAATAAAATTTCAAAATGAATAAATAAACGCATTAAAAAAGCAGGTTTATTTCTATATGTAGTCATAAACCCATTTCAGGAGCGGTTCCGGTACCTGCAGCCGCTGCTGGAGGTTCTTCTGGGCCTGCAGGCTGACCTGTGGGCCGCAGTGGAGATCCATGGTCTGAGAGGTTCTGGCCGTCTTCAGCTTCAGCTGCTTCAGTCCCGTCTCAACCTGATCCCAGAGCTGCTGGACCTCCACCAGCCTGAGCCGGACCGAACCGCTCTGGGGGGAACCGACAGGGGCCGGGTCAGCCGTCCGGTCCCGGAGCTACTTCCTGTCGCGTTCGGACCTCACCTGTCGGCTCAGGTGGGAACACGCCTGGATGGACTCGTCCGTCAGACGCCTGAAGCTGCTGCCCCCGTCTCCTCCGGCGCCCCGTCGGCCCCTCAGCTCCCGGAGAGCCGCCGCCGTCTGCCGGACCTTCTCCTCCAGGTCCTGTGGAGCACACAGGATGGATGAGGAGGCGGCTCCTCCTCAGGTGAACACCTGCTGAGGTTCTCCAGAACACCTGGACGGTGCTGATGCTGCTCTGCAGCTGCATCCGGTTCCTGGGCGTCTGGGCCGAGTCCACCCACAGCTTCTGATCGGAGATCCAGCGGCGGATCTGCTGCAGCCGGACCTCCTGCTCCACCCGGACCCCCAGCTCCAGCTCCGCCTCCTGGATCTGAACATCACACCTGAACACCAGGACTCACCGTCTGACGTCACCGACCACACGGAACCGATCTCACCTGAGCACTGAGGGCCTCCTGTAGGCGGAGCCACCGGAGGGCGAGGGAACCCTGCTCCTCCGCGAACCGGTTCAGCTCACAGCGCCTCCTCTGGTCCTCCATGGAACTGCACGTCTGGAGGTGCTGGCTGACGTGGTCCATCGTGGCCCGGTGGGCCAGCATCTCCGTCTGGCTCTCCTGAAGAACAACCAATCAGGTTTAGAGGAGATGAAGGTCCTCAGGAGCTGAGGGACCCTGAAGCAGCACCTTGCAGAACTTCAGGATCCGGCTCAGGTTGGTGTCGGTGGGGGGGTTCTGGTCCACGCCCCGGAGATGTTCCTCCAGCCGGGTCTCAGTGGCGTCCAACCAGACCTGAAGCTCCAGCAGCGCCTCCTGCTGGGTCAACCTCCTCATCCAGCGCTGAGGGAGAAGGTCCACAAGGTGGGTTCAGGTGCATCATGTGACCAGAACAACCCATCTGGACCCCCCCTCACCTCATGTAGAGATTGTTGGGTGGTGGAGATGTCCACCAGCAGACCGGACCAGTCTGCTTCGATCCGTCTGAGCTGGAGGCTCAGGTCCACCTTCTCTGGACCTCCATCCGGGTCAGGAGCTGGACCTCTATCCAGGTCAGGAGCTGGACCTCCATCCGGGTCAGGAGCTGGACCTCTATCCAGGTCAGGAGCTGGACCTCCATCCGGGTCAGGAGCTGGACCTCTATCCGGGTCAGGAGCTGGACCTCCATCCGGGTCAGGAGCTGGACCTCTATCCGGGTCAGGAGCTGGACCTCCATCCGGGTCTGGATCTGGACCTCCATCCGGGTCTGGATCGGCCTCCCTGAGCTGCAGCAGCTGAGTTCCAGCCAGGATGACGGCGACCTTCAGGCCAGACCGTGCCTCCAGGTCAGAGGTCAGAGCCTGAAACGGGAGACAGGTTCAGGTCTGTCGTCCTCAGTCAGACGGGGGTCCAGGAACCCGGGTCAGGTCTCACCACGAACTGTAGGAAGTCCTCACGACTCCGGACAGCATCCGAGTCCTCAGGTGAGACACACACCTGGCTCCACCTGTCAATCATCTCTCTGGCCCCGCCCATCCAGTCAGCCAGCGCCGCAGAGTCAAGAAGAAACCTGTTGATGGATGGATGGATGATGGATGGATGATGGATGGATGATGGATGGATGATGGATGGATGATGGATGGATGATGGATGATGGATGGATGATGGATGGATGATGGATGATGGATGGATGATGGATGGATGATGGATGGATGATGGATGATGGATGATGGATGGATGGATGGATGATGGATGGATGATGGATGGATGATAGATGGATGATGGATGGATGATGGATGATGGATGGATGATAGATGGATGATGGATGGATGATGGATGATGGATGATGATGGATGGATGGATGGATGGATGGATGATGGATGGATGATGGATGATGGATGGATGATGGATGGATGAGGGATGGATGATGGATGGATGATGGATGATGGATGGATGAGGGATGGATGATGGATGGATGGATGGATGATGGATGATGGATGATGGATGGATGATGGATGGATGATGGATGATGGATGGATGATGGATGATGGATGGATGATGGATGGATGAGGGATGGATGATGGATGGATGATGGATGATGGATGGATGAGGGATGGATGATGGATGGATGGATGGATGATGGATGATGGATGATGGATGATGGATGATGGATGATGGATGGATGATGGATGGATGATGGATGATGGATGATGGATGGATGATGGATGGATGATGGATGGATGATGGATGATGGATGATAGATGGATGGATGATGGATGGATGATGGATGGATGATGGATGATGGATGATGGATGGATGATGGATGGATGATGGATGATGGATGGATGATGGTTGATGGATGGATGATGGATGGATGATGGATGGATGATGGATGATGGATGATGGATGGATGATGGATGGATGATGGATGATGGATGGATGATGGATGGATGATGGATGATAGATGGATGGATGATGGATGATAGATGGATGGATGATGGATGACAGACAGGTGTATCTCTCACCTGTCCTGCAGCTTCCTGTCTCTCTCCACGCTGGTGCGTTCGCGGTCCACCCTCCTGTGCAGGACCCTCCAGCGTTTCTCCATGCTGCCGGTGGCCACGCCCACCCCCCTGCATCCCGCCCGGTGCAGCCAGAGCCCCGCCTCCAGCATCCGACTGAAGCGGGCGTTGTTCTCCTCAAACAGCCGGTGCACTTCCTGTCCAGACGTCAGAGTCAGAACCTCAGCACGCTGAGGAAGCTGCTCAAGGCATCATGGGAAAATACCTGGTAGACTGCGAGCTGCTCTGATGTCTGCTCCTCAGAAGAATCCTTCTGGTGCATTGTGGGTAATGAAGTCTCAATGCGGGACAGCAGGGCCTCTGACCAGACGCTGTCCTGCTCCCACTGGGACCACATCTACAGGAAGTGACATCACATCTGTTAGAGTTAGCATGTTAGCGCGCTAACATTTCACACAGTGTTAGCCACTGAGGTAAAGAAGAGGAACGTGATTGGTCTAAATCTACTGCCGTTTAAGTATAAATCAGCTGTTCTCATTGGCTGGTCCAACCACACGGTCAACCAATCAGCTCGCTGCTTCTCCCTGGTCTTCTCATCCTTTCATGCTAATGCTAATGCTATTCTTTGCTACCTGTAGTGTTTCCAGCATCCTGGTTCCGGTGTCCAGCGCCACCTGCTGCTGGCGCTCCACCTCCCGCTGCAGGTCCGTCACCACGCCCTCCCACCTGTGGGGGGCGCTGTCTGGGACTCTCCTGCTCAGATGCTGCAGGATGCTGGTGTGACACCCCAAGAACTGGAAGAACCTCTGTGGACCAGAAGGTGAGGGGCGTTAGATTCCGTCAGAACTCAGAACGACTTCCTGTGGCGGCGGCGGCGGCGGCGGCGGACCGACCGTGTGGCTGCTGTGCTGCTGCTGTAGGTGACCTCTGTCGTGGGCGTGGCCGTTAGCATGCTGCGCGAGGCGCTGAGAGCCCAGCGCTAGCAGCTCCTCCAGGCTTTGGACGACACGCTCCAGCTGCTGCTCCGCCTCCACGCCACCAGGAGGAGGAGCCAGAGCGCCGTCCGGCTCGCCCTGCGAGGAGAGAGGAGGCGTTCACCGGCTGCTAGCGGGAACATGCTAACGGCTAAAAGTCAGACGGCTGACCTGCTGGAGGACGCAGGACGGGAGGTGGTGTGGCCCCGCCTCCTCCAGGTGGAGGCTCACCTGCTCCCCCTGCTGCTGCATCAGAGCCCCCGCCTGGAGACACGACCGCATGTTAGCAACGTTAGCTCTGTTAGCTCACGGGACACCAAAGGTGTTTCAGGACACCAGGTGAAGGGACACAACATCAGTGTTTACTGACATCATCAGTAAACAACAACAACAACACAACAGGTCAGTTCTGTAAACACCACAGGGGTCAAAGGTCAGCGTTAGCGACCTGCTGCTGCATTAGCTCCTCCTGCAGCTCCTTTAGCTCCTCCTCCCTGCCGGTCAGCGCCACTCGGATCACAGGAAGGAGTCGACACACATCGTCCACGCACCGCTGGGCGCACTCTGACCCCAGGACGCGGCTGACCTTTGACCCCTGAGAGGCCAGCTCCCGGCCCAGCGCGGCCAGCTCCGATGAGAGGCTCTGAAACGAGATGGAACAGGAGCGTGGGTAATTAGTTCCATCGACGCCGCGCGCTAACGGCTAACTCATCCCCACCTGGAGCAGCAGCGCCCCCTGCTGGGCGTCGCCCTCACGCGGCGCCCCCTGCTGGGCGTCGCCCTCAGGCGACTGCAGGAGGTTGTGGATGGCGGACAGCGACAGGGAGACGCCGTGCAGCACGTAAAACAAACCCTCGTCCAGCGTCTGGTAGGCTCCGCCCACCGGGGAGGTCTGAGGAGGGAGGCGGGACAAAAGGAGACGTTTTAGTTGTTGGAGGCGAGTCGACCAATCCCGCGCTGGTTCCTCTGATCCAGGACGACGTCGTTCTCTCTCTCACAAACTCGTGTCGTTCGTTTCCTGTGAGGTCAAACCCGTTTCCTGCGGCGGCGGCGATTCATTCAGTCAGACTTCAATCAGACACGCGTGTGAATCCCGTTTGTCACGGTCGCCGTCGACAACGGGTCGTCTTTTATCGCTCAGGCGATTCGCCGTTTGCAGCGTTACGATCGATGATGAGAGATTTTTGATCATAGATAAAAACGTTTCTGATGTTTTAATGTGGAATTCCACTCTCTACCCTCTGGAGGCCCTGGGGGGGGGGCACCTGATCTGGGGGGTCCTCCGCCGTGCGCCCCAGCGCCCCCAGCTGGCTGATGTGGGTCCGCAGCTCCTTCAGGGTTTGTTCTCCAATCACACCTCCTGCTGCTCCGCGGCGGCGCCTCACAGATGAGTCTGTCACCTTCAGAGGAGGAGAGAGGAGGACGAGTGGGGGGGGGGACGAGTGGAGAGGGGGGAGAGACTCTCATCAGACCCCCGGGGGCCCCAGAAGGAGGTGATAATCAGACGAGGTGAGAACAGGACCCTCCTGTCTACTCTGTGGGGATAATCAGGCTGTTCTAGCAGGAAGACCTCACCCCCCCTGGAGGAAGAAGCCACGCCCCCTCCAGCGCCAGCAGCCGCTGCTGGAGGCGGTCCCACGTCGGCTGAGGAGAGGCCCCGCCCACCAGGACGTCCCCGGGGGGAGACCTGCAGAGGAACCATCTTCTTGATCACTGTCGGACGGGACCTGTACTCCACCATCACGTGGTGCTGATGCGGGCTGTTACCGTGGCGACGGCTGGGCGTGGTCCTCCATCTCTGGGCTGGGGGGGCGGGGCCTGCTGCCCTGTCTGGAGATGTCCCGCGTCAGGCCTCTCTGTCGGGTCAGCTCCTCCTCCAGCTCCTGCAGACAGACTCCCGTCAGCGTTTGAGGCCCCGCCCCCAACGGGCGGGGCGCTGGCAGCTGATTGGTCGGTACCTTCTGCTGCTGCAGGCTGCTCTGCCTCAGCAGCTGGTTCCTCGGCGAGGAGAACATCTCCTGGACACTGCTGCTGCGCCGGCGTCTGGCCCCGAGCTCCGCCTCCTGAGAATGAGAGCCAATGAGACGCAGCGGAGGGGTGTGACCCAGATCCGCCCGGCCTGGACTCACCTGTTCCTGAGCGAGGCCACGCCCCCCTCCCGGCGCCCCCTGCAGCACCTGCTGGAAGCCGACCAGGTCGGCCTTCAGGTGCTGCAGTTTGGTGGCGAGCAGTTCAGCCGCCTCCTGCTGGGACCCCCCCGCCCCCGGGTCAGAGGTCAAAGGGTACGGCGAGAGGGCAGCGACCTTCTGCTCGATGTCCAGGAACATCGCCTGGGACGAAAGAAGGATGTCTTTGTTTATTCTGAGACAAACACCCCCAGCGATCTGTCTCCACTTTCCATTTCCTGTTTTATTTTGAAAAGTTTCCTAGCATTTCCTGTGCGACACTTCCTGATTTCTCTGCTTTGTTTTTATGTTGTTTGTTGTCGTCATCATATCAAACAAACAGTAGTAATGACGTTATAAAGTGATAACAAAGCTGGTTGATGACATCATCAGTCGCTGCGGCGCCGGGGGGCGTGGCCTTTTTTCAGTCGTCAGCTGACTTTTATCAGGCTTTTAAATCTGATTGGATAATTACTGACATCCTGCTCTTTGCTGAGTCATCACTTCTGGAGTCGTCGCGCCCTCAATTCGAACACGTGACCATTTCAAGTGGGAGTGGCTTAAAATGCAAATGACCTTCTTTGATAGTTTCTTTTTCAAACAATAAATGAAGGTTTGAGTTTTCATCAAACATTAAAAGTAGAATAAAAGTCTGACTGAAATCCCTCCAAAATAAAACGTCAGACATGTGAAACCTGAACCTGAAAATCCTCCCCGACCTGCTGCCCCGGTGGGCGGGGCTTACCTGACAGGTGAGCAGCTGCCGCTCCACTCTGTCCTGCATGTCGGGGGAACCGGCGGCGTCCAGCCTCCTCCGGGCGTCCCGCAGCCGCCGCTCCAGATGCCCCGCCCTCTCCAGGCAGACAGCGAGGCTGTCGTCACGGTGACGGGACCCCGGTCCGGACCCGGACCCCCCCGAGGCCTGGGACACACACACAACACACCCGGCTGAGGCTGAAGCTCCGCCCTCCAGGGCTATGGGTAGAGAGCAGAGTGGGGGGAGGGGGCGGAGCTCTACATGAATGGGTTGTTGGCTCAATTCTGACCCCCCAGAACACCCCCCCCGGTTGTGTTGCCTGGTTCCCGTCTGTCCCTCGCTCTCAGACTCTCGTCTCATTCTGTTCCCTTAGCCCCGCCCACCTGTGGCAGAAACCACTTCCTGGAGCGGGGGCGGGGTGGGGCTCAGGTGACAGCCACAGAGAAAGGGGCCTCAGGCTACGGGGGCTGTTTTAGCCCCGCCTCCATTCTGTTTGAACGTCTGGCGCCGCCGTCAGGTGGGGGTGAGGTGGGGGTCAGGTGGGGTCAGGTGGGGGTCGGGTGAATGAATAACCACCCTGCAGGCCGCAGCCAGGAGACGGAGGAGAAAGGTCAACAAACCTGTTCTGTCAGTTAGTCATGTGACTCTGCCCATGAGGGTGTGTGTGTGTGTGTGTGTGTGTGTGTGTGTGTGTGTGTGTGTGTGTGTGTGTGTGTGTGTGTGTGTCACAGAAACAGAGACCAGACTCGCTTCTGATGTGGGTTTATTTGTGTTTGTTTGTGTTTACAGGAACATGCCGGTTGGCTCCGCCCCTCTGCTGCCTCCAGGTGAAACCCATGCCCCGCCCACATCCGTAGCTTCCTGTGACCACCCCGTCCAATCACCTGTAAGCGCTACGACTGGGTCACACGGGTTCCACCTGCAGCACAGCGAGTCGATCAGAACCGGCGTTCCGGAAAATATGAATAATTAATTAACCCTCGACCACACAGTCAATGACTCAGCAACTAAAGTGATGACTCAGCAACTCTGATGGAAACACAAACAGATTGAATCGAGTAAAGATTTTATTTTCTGCAAAAAGCTGCGCTAACAAATGGAATCACCGTTCCTGATGGTGTCACATGATCCGCGGCGTGCAGGCAACACCCCAACAGGTGCGCCGGTACGTGTTCCCGCCTTTTATAAAAACACACCTGGATTAAGACCCATGCACAAAGAAAACACTTTAAAAGCATCCACCCCACATGCTGATTACATCACCCCCCTTCACCCGCTAAGCCCCACCCCCCCAACATGGATGACCACACCCTCAGCGGCGATTGGCTCGCCGTCCTTCATGTAAACGCTAAAGACAAGTAGCTCTGCCCCTCATTTCCGTTCTCCAGAAGGTAGAAAGAAACACTAAAGAATCCCGATTCCCAAAGTCCAACTCCTGGAATCCTGATTGTTTAATCCGGAATATTCCAGAAGATTCTGCCATGGAAACGTTCCTGAAGAACCAGGAGGTCCAGACCCAGGGAGGGAACCATGAGGAACCCTGGTTTCACCAAGTGTTCTGGGATTAGTTCTAGAACAAGCCTGGACAATTTTGCCCAGGCTTGTTCTAGAAGTTAGAGTTGAGTTTGGTTAAACTTTTAGAGATCAAGAGTTTGTTCCGACCCGGTTGGGTCGTCTGAGCTCTGGACTTCCTGCCATGTTAGAATTTTAGATTTAGAACACAAGAAAACAGGAAACATCTGGTTGTTCTAGAAGGGGGAGGAGTTCCAGGGCGCCCCAGAAGCGTTTCAATCACATCTGGATTCGACAAGTTGGGTCTAGAAAATTGGACATCTAGGCTACAGTTCGACTCTGGAACCTGATGGGAGATCCAGAGGAGGTTCTAGAGGAGATTCTAGAGAAAAGTTCTGCTCATGGCTGAAGAAAAAGCTGGAAATTCAAAGCGTGGATTAGCAGAAGAGGGGCGTCCCACTCCGGATCCGAGTCTAGGAGACTAGACATTTGCTCTGGGCTCCAGAGTCGGGTCTAGACACCTTTGCGGTTGTGGGTTTGGTGTTTACCGGGCGTTCCGGCAGCGACTGGGTCGTTACCGTGCCCAGCGGCTTTGAGAACGCATCAGATGGACTTGCTCCTGGGGGGTCAGGGGGGCCCTCAACATCCTGAAGAAACATGAGGAGGGTTAGAGGGTCAGTGAGGTCAGTCGATCCATACAGGTAGCATTAGTCCAGAGGGGCGGGGCAACAAACCAACATGCTATCGACAAACTTCAGGGGAACTAGCTCTAAAACCGACTCAACGGTTTTACAGCAAGTTCATTAATTATAAAAGTATTAAAGTTAAACATCCAGAACAAACCAGAAGAATGTTTTTATTAATGACAAAGAAACTCATCAGAACTGGAAGCGGATGATGTTGACATGGCAACCATCTGATTACCCCTAGCCCCTGAACGGTTCTATCTACTGCCCCCTTGTGGTGGCAGCACTGCGTTACCACCGAGTACAAACTGACACTTCCTGTCAGGATCGGTTTATCTTTCACATATTGGTCGTTCCAGACCGATGGCGTCTGACCACGCCTCCGGTTTAGTTACCTGTGTCTTTGGTCCGGCCGGCTCTGAGCTGCATCCGGCGGCCGCAGCATCAGCCGTCGTCGCCTCCACTGAGTCGACAATCAGAAACTCCTGACGATAAGAACGATAAATATGAAGGCAGCCTGACCAAACGAGCAAAGCTCAACGAGAACCGCTCCGAAAAGAGAGAACAGGACGCTAAAGCTGATCAACACTGCCCTCTAGAGGAGGAACGAGGTCTAGAGCTCCAGAGACCCAAACAGACGGGTTCAGGGTGAGGTTAGAAGCAGCAAGCAGCAGGATGAGGAGTATGAAGGAGGTGGAGGAGGTGGAGGAGAGCGAGATGAGGGATGGAGTGAGAACGGAGGACGGGTTCTGGAGCGCCGGCGGTCTCGTTACCTCTGGAAAAGCGCCTGTGAAAGCGTCCCAGAGCCACCAAACCACACCTCCTGCCCCCGCGTCCGCCCTCTGCTCCTCACGCCCTCGTGTCCGTGCTCCTCCCTCAGCCTGGAGCACGCCGCCATGCTCCCGCTGCTGACACGGAGACACGCCCACAGAGGGTCACAAGGGGGGGTGGATGAAAGACACGCCCACAGAGGGTCACAAGGGGAGGGGGGACAAAAGAGCTGCTGCCGGGGTGAGCGTCTGACTTGAGGCAATGTGAATGAGATGGCCATAAGTCAGCGGACGCCCAGCAGTCCCTGAGTCTCATCCACATTAGCATGAAAAGAACTGAAGGTTTCTGATTGGTCCAACTCTAGTCAGAACACTTGAATTCAAAATTTGCTAATATGGATTGAAAATGTCCCAGATTAAAATTTTCTTTTTTAATTTTAAATTCAAAATTCCTAATGTTTAAGTGAAAGTGATAATTTAAAAAGAAAATTTCTATTCTAAATTTGTTAAAATGGATTAAAATGCTCTATTTTAAAGTCTAATTTTAAATTCAAAATTTGCGAATATGGATTGATATATCCTGGATTAAAATTACATTTTTAATTTAAATTCAAAATTTACTGAAGTTTAAATAAATTGTGCCAATTCAAAAAGATTACGTTCATATTTATAATATAAATGTAACATAATTATGTTCTGATTGTGCCAATTCAAAAAAATTACATTTATATATGTATTTTTTTTGAATTGGCACAATTTACTTACACTTGAGTCAATTTTGAATTTAAAATTAAAATTTTAATATTAATCCAGGATATTTTAATCCATAGTTGCAAATTTTGATTTTAAAATTATATTATATTACTATATTCTTCTTCTTCTTTTCCTTTCAGCTTTTCCCTTCAGGGGTCGCCACAGCGAATCAGTGTCCTCCATCTAACCCTGTCTTCTGCATCCTCTTCTCTCACACCAACTACCTTCATGTCCTCTTTCACTACATCCATAAACCTCCTCTTTGGTCTTCCTCTAGGCCTCCTGCCTGGCAGTTCAAAACTCAGCATCCTTCTACCAATATATTCACTATCTCTCCTCTGGACATGTCCAAACCATCTCAGTCTGGCCTCTCTGACTTTATCTCCAAAACCTCTAACATGTGCTGTCCCTCTGATGTACTCATTCCTGATCCTATCCTTCCTGGTCACTCCCAGAGAGAACCTCAGCATCTTCATCTCTGCTACCTCCAGCTCTGCCTCCTGTCTTTTCCTCAGTGACACTGTCTCTAGACCAAACAACATCGCTGGTCTCACCACAGTTTTGACACCTTTCCTTTCATTTTAGCTGAAACTCTTCTATCACACATCACACCTGACACTTTCCTCCACCCGTTCCATCCTGCCTGGACACGTTTCTTCACCTCTTTTCCCCACTCTCCATTGCTCTGGACTGTTGACCCCAAGTACTTCAAATCCTCCACCTTCTTGATCTCTTCTCCCTGTAACCTCACTCTTCCACTTGGGTCCCTCTCATTCACACACATGTACTCTGTCTTACTGCGGCTAACCTTCATCCCTCTCCTTTCCAGGACAAACCTCCACCTCTCTAGCTTCTCCTCCACCTCTTCCCTACTCTCACTGCAGATCACAATGTCATCTGCAAACATCATAGTCCATGGAGATTCCTGTCTAACCTCGTCTGTCAGCCTGTCCATCACCATAGCAACAAGAAGGGGCTCAGAGCTGATCCCTGATGCAGTCCCACCTCCACCTTGAACTCCTCTGTCACACCTACAGCACACCTCACCACTGTCTTACAGTCCTCATACATGTCCTGCACCGCTCTAACATACTTCTCTGACACTCCAGACTTCCTCATACAATACCACAGTTCCTCTCTGGGCACCCTGTCATAAGCTTTCTCCAGATCTACAAAAACACAATGCAGCTCCGTCTGGCCTTCTCTGTACTTCTCTATCAACATCCTCAAAGCAAATACTGCATCTGTAGTACTCTTTTTTGGCATGAAACCATACTGCTGCTCACAAATGCTCACTTCTGCCCTTAGTCTAGCTTCCACTACTCTTTCCCATAACTTCATTGTATGGCTCATCAGCTTTATTCCTCTGTAGTTGCCACAACTCTGCACATCTCCCTTGTTCTTAAAAATGGGCACCAGCACACTTCTCCTCCACTCCTCAGGCATCTTCTCACTATCTAAGATCCTGTTGAACAACCCAGTCAGAAACTCTACTGCCACCTCTCCTAGACACTTCCAAACCTCTACAGGTATATCATCAGGACCGACTGCCTTTCCACTCTTCATCGTCTTCAGTGCCCTCCTCACTTCATCCTGACTAATCTTTGCTACATCCTGGTCCACAACAGTCACCTCTTCTAGTCTTTGTTCTCTCTCATTTTCCACGTTCATCAACTCTTCAAAGTACTCTTTCCATCTTCCCATCACACTGCTGGCACCTGTCAATAGACTTCCATCCCTATCCTTAATCACCCTAACCTGCTGCACGTCCTTCCCATCTGTCTCTCTGTCTTGCCAGCCTGTATAGATCAGTCTCTCCCTCCTTACTGTCCAACCTAGCATACAAGTCATCATAAGCTTCTTGTTTGGCCTTTGCTACCTCTACCTTCACCTTACGCTGCATCTCCCTGTACTCCTGTCTACTCTCCTCAGTCCTCTCAGTGTCCCACTTCTTCTTAGCTAACCTCTTTCTTTGTATACACTCCTGTACCTCCTCATTCCACCACCAAGTCTCCTTATCTACTTTCCTTCCAGATGACACACCAAATACTCTCCTACTTGTCTCCCTGATCACATTAGCTGTAGTTATCCAGTCATCTGGAAGCACCTCCTGACCACCCAGAGCCTGTCTTAACTCCTTCCTAAAGGTCATGCAATACCCTTCCTTTGTTAGCTTCCACCATTTTGTCCTCTGCTCTGCCTTTGCCCTCTTCATCTTCCTCACCACCAGAGTCATCCTACACACCACCATCCTATGCTGTTTGGCTACACTCTCACCTACCACTACTTTACAGTCACTGATCTCCTTCAGGTTACATCGTCTACACAAGATGTAGTCTACCTGTGTGCTCCTACCACCACTCTTATAGGTCACCCTATGTTCCTGCTTCTTCTGGAAGAAAGTATTCACTACAGCCATTTCCATCCTTTTTGCAAAGTCAACTACCATCTGTCCTTCTGCGTTCCTCTCCTGGATACCAAACCTGCCCACCACTTCCTCATCACCTCTGTTACCTGCACCAACATGTCCATTGAAGTCTGCACCGATGACAACTCTCTCACTTCTAGGTATGCTCTGCATCACTTCATCAAAGTCCAACCAGAATTTCTCCTTCTCCTCCAGCTCACATCCTACCTGTGGAGCATACCCACTAACAACATTGAACATCACACCTTCTATTTCTAGCTTCAGACTCATCACTCTATCTGACACTCTTTTTACCTCCAGGACATTTCTAACAAACTCCTCCTTCAAGATAACTCCTACTCCATTTCTCTTCCTATCTACACCATGATAGAATGATATAGACTTGAACCCTGCTATTATTATATATTATTATTATATATAATAACATATATAATTTGTAATATGGAGGAAAATATGCTAGTGTAATATTTAATTTTGAATTCAATTTTTTTTATGTTGCAATAAATGTGTTCATTTGAAAACAAAATTTCTATTTAAAATATGGTAACATGAATGAAAATGTCCTCGTTTAACAATTTTTATTTAATATTTGCTAATGTTGAACAAAAAATGCTAATTAAAGTTGCATTTTTTAATTTGAAATTTGCCAATTTGGAAGAAAACGTGTAATTTCAAACCCCTGACCTTAACCCTGCTGATGTGGATCCACTGGATGAATCTGGATGTTTTGGTTCAGGCGGGGCGCGAACACAGAACATCCTGTTAATGAACGCCGTTAATCGCTGGGGAGGCGAGCGCGTTAGTTTAACCGTTACGCCTCCTCTGACCCGTAGAGACTATACCCGGGGGGGGGCGGGGCTGTGGCCCCCTCACCTGGGCATCAGGTGTCGGGGTCCCTCTCTGCTCCGGTGACGCCATCTCCACGGTCATCAGCGTGGCGCCGGCCCTCCCCAGGACGTCCTCCCCCACGCGGGCGACGGAGATCTGCCCCCCCTGCTCGCCGTCGGTCTGGAGAACACAAAGCGGGTCAGACACAGCGGCGCCAACCAAACCTCGCCCCCTGGTGGTGTGGAGGTTCACCTGCAGGACGGACGGCGCTTTGGTCTGGACCGGTGTGGGGGGCTGCTGGATGAACAGCGCCGGAACCTTCTGCGGGGGGGGGTAAAGGAGAACGTCGTGAGGGCGGGGGGAGTCCACCGGTTTCCCCCCCCCCTGACGGACCCACCCACCTTCTCCAGCTCCAGCAGCAGCGTCTGCAGCTGGTCCACCACCGTGAAGACGCTGAGCGTCTCCTCGGCCCCCCCCGGCAGACCCAGCCCAGGTTTGCACCTCTGGATCTCGGCCACGGTTCTCCTCATGTTCTGGATCCGCTGCTCCACCATCTGCACACAGGAGGACCGCATCAGACCTCTGATCGGCGCTCGGCTCGTCGGGTCTGCCTCACCTTCAGGCTCTCCTCCCGGGGGCTGGGGAAGGTCTCCGGGGACGACAGGAAGTTCTTGATCTCCACCACGCTGCCCTCCATCCGTCTGACCTCCGTCTCCACGGCGACCACCTCCTAGAGGGCAGGGGGGGGGGTCAAACGACAGGTGAGCGACGGCACCGCGAGGCGACACATCTAACGCTGATGGGCGTGGCTCTCACGGCGGCGGCGTGCTCCAGCTGGGACAGGGGGGCGCTGAAGCCCTCCTGGACGTCGGCGACGCGCCGATTGGCTTCCTGCAGCTGTTCCCGTAGCAACGCGACATCGCACACCTGCGACATCTCCGTCAGGGCGGAGCCGAAGCCCTGCAGGGTGCGGCGGATCTGCACCGAGTCGTCCAACACCGTCTGCAGGGGGGACAGCAGGGGGAGCTGCTGAGCGGCGTTCAGAGCCCAGGGGGCGTGTCTGCGGACCCACCCACCTTCAGGGCCTGGGCGTGGTCACTCAGGCATTTGGCGGTGGTGTAGGTGCAGGGGGCGGCGAGCCACGCCCGCGCATCACACATCCAGCAGGAGGCGCTGCTGATCATCTCCTGATGCTCCTGGAGCCACGCGTGCATCTGACAGGAGGCGGGGCTTAGTTCAACGTACGTGTGTGTGTGTGTGTGTGTGTGTGTGTGTGTGTGTGTGTGTCAGAGGTCCTGACCTTGCTGATGAAGGCCGTCCGTTGCTCCGCCTGTTTGGCGAGGTGGGCGTGGAGCTGCTGGACCTCCCCCAGCCTCTCGCTGAGCGTTAGCTCCTCCCCCAGCGGCTCCACGTCCTGTAGCTCCACCTCCAGGGCGGCGAGGGCAGAATGCCACGCCTCCAGCTCGTCCCACACGCGCTGAGGACGGACACACAACCACAGGGACACGATGAGGGCGTGGCCTGTTGATGGGGGCGTTGCCCAGAGATGGGGGTGGGTCCTCCACCACTCACCTTCAGGGTGAGCTCTGATTGGCCCACCGTGGGGCTCCTCTGCTCCAGGCGCGTCTGGACGGCCCTCAGACCAGCCTGGACCTCCGACAGTTTGGCCCCCAGCCGGTGGGCGGGGCCACTCCTCTCCACCGCATCCCCCACCTGCGGGGGGGGGAATCCTGTTAAACCCTATCACATGTGGCCACGCCCCTCGCCGTGCCTCATCCAATCAGAATCAGCGTGTACCTTGACCTCCACGCGCTGCAGCGACTGCGTGACCTCCTGCAGGTGTCCTTCGATCTCCGCCGGGATGGCCCCGCCCACATCTGAGTACCGCCCCTTCAGGCCCTCCGTCACGTGCTGCAGCAAAGCCTTCTGGGTACACAGGTGGCTGTGGACCTCCTGGAACCAGAGAATCATCTGCGTGTTTGAGGCTCGTCTGGAGCTGAATGAGGTTCTCCTGAGAAGGCTCCTGAGGAGGCTCCTGAGGAGGCTCCTGAGAAGGCTCCTGACGGAGGCTCCTGAGGAGGCTCCTGAGGAGGCTCCTGAGGGAGGCTCCTGAGGAGGCTCCTGAGAAGGCTCCTGAGGGAGGCTCCTGAGAAGGCTCCTGACGGAGGCTCCTGAGAAGGCTCCTGACGGAGGCTCCTGAGAAGGCTCCTGACGGAGGCTCCTGAGAAGGCTCCTGAGAAGGCTCCTGACGGAGGCTCCTGAGAAGGCTCCTGAGGGAGGCTCCTGACGGAGGCTCCTGAGGGAGGCTCCTGAGGAGGCTCCTGACGGAGGCTCCTGAGAAGGCTCCTGAGGGAGGCTCCTGACGGAGGCTCCTGAGAAGGCTCCTGACGGAGGCTCCTGAGGAGGCTCCTGAGGGAGGCTCCTGAGGAGGCTCCTGAGGGAGGCTCCTGAGAAGGCTCCTGAGGGAGGCTCCTGAGGAGGCTCCTGAGAAGGCTCCTGACGGAGGCTCCTGAGGGAGGCTCCTGAGGGAGGCTCCTGAGGAGGCTCCTGAGGGAGGCTCCTGAGGAGGCTCCTGAGGAGGCTCCTGAGGGAGGCTCCTGAGGAGGCTCCTGAGGAGCGGCGGCGGTGATGGCGTCTCACCTGGAGCTCCTGAGTGTTGCTGCTCTGCTCCATCTCCAGCAGGAGACCTTCTGCAGCCTCCAGCCACACCTGGACACGGTGGAGCTCCTCCCGGACCTTCTCCCTGCCCTCCAGCTCCGCCCTCGCCTCCTCCAGGCCTCTCCTGCTGCTCTGCTTCACGCTGGGAACACAACAGAGGGCTTGTGGGTAATGGAGTTTCCTGATGCTCATTACAGGAGTTAACTCCGTCTCACCTGCCGTATCGGGTCTGAATCGCTTGCAGCTGCTTGAACAGTAGAGTGGGAGGAGCCTGCTCCAAGTGGGCGGGGACTCCCAGCAGCCTGGCGGCGCGCAGCTCCAGCGCAGAGATGGCGCGATGCTCGCAGTCCAGCCCGTCCTGGTACTGCTCCCAGGGGGGCACCAGGTCCTGGAGCTCCTCGGTGGAGACCTTCACCACCGACACCTTTGGGAGTTCCGCCTCCACCTGTTCCACGACCGCCGACGCCTTCTGCACCTGAGGGGATGGCGTGGGGTCATTAGCGGTGAAGCTAGCTGACGTTATCTCCATGGAAACGCCCGCCGGCGGCTGTCGGACTCACGCTGTCGGTGATGTCGCTCCATTCCGCCGTCGTCTGTCGGCCGCGAGTCGTCAGCCGCCGCTGGAGGCGGGTCATCTTCCACACCCGAGTCCACAGGGCGGCGACCTCGCCCTCCCGGCCCCCACAGCAGCGCCGCTCCCCGCACCACTCCTTCAGGTCCGCTAGGCGCCGCAGCAGCGCCTCGGCCTCCTCCGAAGCCACCTGCAGGAGGGAAGGAATACTGCGTCAGGTTCCGTCAGGTGTTTAAAGGGAGGAGGCACAGGTGTGAAACGTACTCTGAGGTCGTCCTGATGGGCGGAGCAGTCGGCGAGGGAGGCGACCTTCTGGCGGAGGACCTGCAGGAGGTGGTCTTCCGCTCCCTTCACACGCCGGAGGATTTCCTCTTTTCTTTCAGTGAATTTGTTGTGATTTTCTGCACACCTGAAACAGAAAGGGTGGGAAGGCGTGGCTTCATCGCCCTCAAGAAAACATGGCACAAGAAGTCCTCAACATACGAACATTCATGGATACAAACAAAAACGCGCCATGTTCGACTGCTGTAGTTCCCCTTCCTGCCACAACCCCCACTGAGCAGCCTAACATGAACACCCCATAGGTTCAGATTTCACGTGTCATGTTAACATGACTCAGCAGATCTCAGACTCAGTGAACAGTTTGCTTTGATGTCACTTCCTGTGGTCTTTTGGTCTTTCCTGTTGGCGTCATCTGCAGCGTTTTCTCCTTTTGTCTACACTTTAGTATTTACAGTAGTAATGACATTACTTTAGTATTTACAGTAGTAATGACATTACTGTAGTATTTACAGTAGTAATGACATTACTTTAGTATTTACAGTAGTAATGACATTACTGTAGTATTTACAGTAGTAATGACATTACTGTAGTATTTACAGTAGTAATGACATTACTTTAGTATTTACAGTAGTAATGACATTACTGTAGTATTTAGAGTAGTAATGACATTACTGTAGTATTTACAGTAGTAATGACATTACTTTAGTATTTACAGTAGTAATGACATTACTGTAGTATTTACAGTAGTAATGACATTACTGTAGTATTTACAGTAGTAATGACATTACTGTAGTATTTAGAGTAGTAATGACATTACTGTAGTATTTACAGTAGTAATGACATTACTGTAGTATTTAGAGTAGTAATGACATTACTGTAGTATTTAGAGTAGTAATGACATTACTTTAGTATTTACAGTAGTAATGACATTAGTATTTACAGTAGTAATGACATTAGTATTTAGAGTAGTAATGACATTACTTTAGTATTTAGAGTAG
Organism: Antennarius maculatus; assembly: GCA_013358685.1. Lineage (NCBI taxonomy): Eukaryota > Metazoa > Chordata > Actinopteri > Lophiiformes > Antennariidae > Antennarius > Antennarius maculatus. The sequence goes on along the minus strand of CM023621.1, from coordinate 20,230,066 downwards.
TAATGACATTACTTTAGTATTTACAGTAGTAATGACATTACTGTAGTATTTACAGTAGTAATGACATTACTGTAGTATTTACAGTAGTAATGACATTACTTTAGTATTTACAGTAGTAATGACATTACTTTAGGATTTACAGTAGTAATGACATTACTTTAGTATTTAGAGTAGTAATGACATTACTGTAGTATTTACAGTAGTAATGACATTACTTTAGTAGAGTAGTAATGACATTACTTTAGTATTTAGAGTAGTAATGACATTACTTTAGTAGAGTAGTAATGACATTAGTATCTACAGTAGTAATGACATTACTTTAGTATTTACAGTAGTACTGACATAACTTTAGTATTTACAGTAGTAATGACATAACTTTAGTATTTACAGTAGTAATATTACTTTAGTATTTACAGTAGTAATGACATAACTTTAGTATTTACAGTAGTAATGACATAACTTTAGTATTTAGAGTAGTAATGACATTACTGTAGTATTTACAGTAGTAATGACATTACTTTAGGATTTACAGTAGTAATGACATAACTTTAGTATTTAGAGTAGTAATGACATTACTGTAGTATTTACAGTAGTAATGATATTACTGTAGTATTTACAGTAGTAATGACATTACTGTAGTATTTACAGTAGTAATGATATTACTGTAGTATTTACAGTAGTAATGACATTACTGTAGTATTTACAGTAGTAATGACATTACTGTAGTATTTAGAGTAGTAATGACATTACTGTAGTATTTAGAGTAGTAATGACATTACTTTAGTATTTACAGTAGTAATGACATTAGTATTTACAGTAATAATGACATTAGTATTTAGAGTAGTAATGACATTACTTTAGTATTTAGAGTAGTAATGACATTACTTTAGTATTTACAGTAGTAATGACATTACTGTAGTATTTACAGTAGTAATGACATTACTGGAGTATTTACAGTAGTAATGACATTACTTTAGTATTTACAGTAGTAATGACATTACTTTAGGATTTACAGTAGTAATGACATTACTTTAGTATTTAGAGTAGTAATGACATTACTGTAGTATTTAGAGTAGTAATGACATTACTGTAGTATTTACAGTAGTAATGACATTACTGTAGTATTTACAGTAGTAATGACATTACTTTAGTAGAGTAGTAATGACATTACTTTAGTATTTAGAGTAGTAATGACATTACTTTAGTATTTACAGTAGTAATGACATTACTTTAGGATTTACAGTAGTAATGACATTACTTTAGTATTTACAGTAGTAATGACATTACTGTAGTATTTACAGTAGTAATGACATAACTTTAGTATTTACAGAAGTAATGACATTACTTTAGTATTTAGAGTAGTAATGACATTACTGTAGTATTTACAGTAATAATGACATAACTTTAGTATTTACAGTAGTAATGACATTACTTTAGTATTTAGAGTAGTAATGACATTACTTTAGTATTTAGAGTAGTAATGACATTACTGTAGTATTTACAGTAATAATGACATAACTTTAGTATTTAGAGTAGTAATGACATTACTTTAGTATTTAGAGTAGTAATGACATTACTGTAGTATTTACAGTAGTAATGACATTACTTTAGTATTTACAGTAGTAATGACATTACTTTAGTATTTACAGTAGTAATGACATTACTTTAGTATTTAGAGTAGTAATGACATTACTGTAGTATTTACAGTAGTAATGACATTACTTTAGTAGAGTAGTAATGACATTACTTTAGTATTTAGAGTAGTAATGACATTACTTTAGTAGAGTAGTAATGACATTAGTATCTACAGTAGTAATGACATTACTTTAGTATTTACAGTAGTACTGACATAACTTTAGTATTTACAGTAGTAATGACATAACTTTAGTATTTACAGTAGTAATATTACTTTAGTATTTACAGTAGTAATGACATAACTTTAGTATTTACAGTAGTAATGACATAACTTTAGTATTTACAGTAGTAATGACATAACTTTAGTATTTAGAGTAGTAATGACATTACTGTAGTATTTACAGTAGTAATGACATTACTTTAGGATTTACAGTAGTAATGACATAACTTTAGTATTTAGAGTAGTAATGACATTACTGTAGTATTTACAGTAGTAATGATATTACTGTAGTATTTACAGTAGTAATGACATTACTGTAGTATTTACAGTAGTAATGACATTACTTTAGTATTTACAGTAGTAATGATATTACTTTAGTATTTACAGTAGTAATGATATTACTTTAGTATTTACAGTAGTAATGACATTACTGTAGTATTTAGAGTAGTAATGACATTACTGTAGTATTTAGAGTAGTAATGACATTACTTTAGTATTTACAGTAGTAATGACATTAGTATTTAGAGAAGTAATGACATTAGTATTTACAGTAGTAATGACATTACTTTAGTATTTAGAGTAGTAATGACATTACTTTAGTATTTACAGTAGTAATGACATTACTGTAGTATTTACAGTAGTAATGACATTACTGTAGTATTTACAGTAGTAATGACATTACTGTAGTATTTACAGTAGTAATGACATTACTTTAGGATTTACAGTAGTAATGACATTACTTTAGTATTTAGAGTAGTAATGACATTACTGTAGTATTTACAGTAGTAATGACATTACTGTAGTATTTACAGTAGTAATGACATTACTTTAGTAGAGTAGTAATGACATTACTTTAGTATTTAGAGTAGTAATGACATTACTTTAGTATTTACAGTAGTAATGACATTACTTTAGGATTTACAGTAGTAATGACATTACTTTAGTATTTACAGTAGTAATGACATTACTGTAGTATTTACAGTAATAATGACATAACTTTAGTATTTAGAGTAGTAATGACATTACTTTAGTATTTAGAGTAGTAATGACATTACTGTAGTATTTACAGTAGTAATGACATTACTTTAGTATTTACAGTAGTAATGACATTACTTTAGGATTTACAGTAGTAATGACATTACTTTAGTATTTAGAGTAGTAATGACATTACTGTAGTATTTACAGTAGTAATGACATTACTTTAGTAGAGTAGTAATGACATTACTTTAGTATTTAGAGTAGTAATGACATAACTTTAGTATTTACAGTAGTAATGACATAACTTTAGTATTTACAGTAGTAATATTACTTTAGTATTTACAGTAGTAATGACATAACTTTAGTATTTACAGTAGTAATGACATAACTTTAGTATTTAGAGTAGTAATGACATTACTGTAGTATTTACAGTAGTAATGACATTACTTTAGGATTTACAGTAGTAATGACATAACTTTAGTATTTAGAGTAGTAATGACATTACTGTAGTATTTACAGTAGTAATGAAATTACTGTAGTATTTACAGTAGTAATGACATTACTGTAGTATTTACAGTAGTAATGACATTACTGTAGTATTTAGAGTAGTAATGACATTACTGTAGTATTTAGAGTAGTAATGACATTACTGTAGTATTTAGAGTAGTAATGACATTAGTATTTACAGTAATAATGACATTAGTATTTAGAGTAGTAATGACATTACTTTAGTATTTAGAGTAGTAATGACATTACTTTAGTATTTACAGTAGTAATGACATTACTGTAGTATTTACAGTAGTAATGACATTACTGGAGTATTTACAGTAGTAATGACATTACTTTAGTATTTACAGTAGTAATGACATTACTTTAGGATTTACAGTAGTAATGACATTACTTTAGTATTTAGAGTAGTAATGACATTACTGTAGTATTTAGAGTAGTAATGACATTACTGTAGTATTTACAGTAGTAATGACATTACTGTAGTATTTACAGTAGTAATGACATTACTTTAGTAGAGTAGTAATGACATTACTTTAGTATTTAGAGTAGTAATGACATTACTTTAGTATTTACAGTAGTAATGACATTACTTTAGGATTTACAGTAGTAATGACATTACTTTAGTATTTACAGTAGTAATGACATTACTGTAGTATTTACAGTAGTAATGACATAACTTTAGTATTTACAGAAGTAATGACATTACTTTAGTATTTAGAGTAGTAATGACATTACTGTAGTATTTACAGTAATAATGACATAACTTTAGTATTTACAGTAGTAATGACATTACTTTAGTATTTAGAGTAGTAATGACATTACTTTAGTATTTAGAGTAGTAATGACATTACTGTAGTATTTACAGTAATAATGACATAACTTTAGTATTTAGAGTAGTAATGACATTACTTTAGTATTTAGAGTAGTAATGACATTACTGTAGTATTTACAGTAGTAATGACATTACTTTAGTATTTACAGTAGTAATGACATTACTTTAGTATTTACAGTAGTAATGACATTACTTTAGTATTTAGAGTAGTAATGACATTACTGTAGTATTTACAGTAGTAATGACATTACTTTAGTAGAGTAGTAATGACATTACTTTAGTATTTAGAGTAGTAATGACATTACTTTAGTAGAGTAGTAATGACATTAGTATCTACAGTAGTAATGACATTACTTTAGTATTTACAGTAGTACTGACATAACTTTAGTATTTACAGTAGTAATGACATAACTTTAGTATTTACAGTAGTAATATTACTTTAGTATTTACAGTAGTAATGACATTACTTTAGTATTTACAGTAGTAATGACATTACTTTAGTATTTACAGTAGTAATGACATAACTTTAGTATTTAGAGTAGTAATGACATTACTGTAGTATTTACAGTAGTAATGACATTACTTTAGGATTTACAGTAGTAATGACATAACTTTAGTATTTAGAGTAGTAATGACATTACTGTAGTATTTACAGTAGTAATGATATTACTGTAGTATTTACAGTAGTAATGACATTACTGTAGTATTTACAGTAGTAATGACATTACTTTAGTATTTACAGTAGTAATGACATTACTGTAGTATTTACAGTAGTAATGATATTACTTTAGTATTTACAGTAGTAATGACATTACTGTAGTATTTAGAGTAGTAATGACATTACTGTAGTATTTAGAGTAGTAATGACATTACTTTAGTATTTACAGTAGTAATGACATTAGTATTTACAGTAGTAATGACATTAGTATTTACAGTAGTAATGACATTACTTTAGTATTTAGAGTAGTAATGACATTACTTTAGTATTTACAGTAGTAATGACATTACTGTAGTATTTACAGTAGTAATGACATTACTGTAGTATTTACAGTAGTAATGACATTACTGTAGTATTTACAGTAGTAATGACATTACTTTAGGATTTACAGTAGTAATGACATTACTTTAGTATTTAGAGTAGTAATGACATTACTGTAGTATTTACAGTCGTAATGACATTACTGTAGTATTTACAGTAGTAATGACATTACTTTAGTAGAGTAGTAATGACATTACTTTAGTATTTAGAGTAGTAATGACATTACTTTAGTATTTACAGTAGTAATGACATTACTTTAGGATTTACAGTAGTAATGACATTACTTTAGTATTTAGAGTAGTAATGACATTACTGTAGTATTTACAGTAATAATGACATAACTTTAGTATTTAGAGTAGTAATGACATTACTTTAGTATTTAGAGTAGTAATGACATTACTGTAGTATTTACAGTAGTAATGACATTACTTTAGTATTTACAGTAGTAATGACATTACTTTAGGATTTACAGTAGTAATGACATTACTTTAGTATTTAGAGTAGTAATGACATTACTGTAGTATTTACAGTCGTAATGACATTACTGTAGTATTTACAGTAGTAATGACATTACTTTAGTAGAGTAGTAATGACATTACTTTAGTATTTAGAGTAGTAATGACATTACTTTAGTAGAGTAGTAATGACATTAGTATCTACAGTAGTAATGACATTACTTTAGTATTTACAGTAGTACTGACATAACTTTAGTATTTACAGTAGTAATGACATAACTTTAGTATTTACAGTAGTAATATTACTTTAGTATTTACAGTAGTAATGACATAACTTTAGTATTTACAGTAGTAATGACATAACTTTAGTATTTACAGTAGTAATGACATTACTTTAGGATTTACAGTAGTACTGACATAACTTTAGTATTTACAGTAGTAATGACATAACTTTAGTATTTACAGTAGTAATATTACTTTAGTATTTACAGTAGTACTGACATAACTTTAGTATTTACAGTAGTAATGACATAACTTTAGTATTTACAGTAGTAATATTACTTTAGTATTTACAGTAGTAATGACATAACTTTAGTATTTACAGTAGTAATGACATAACTTTAGTATTTACAGTAGTAATGACATTACTGTAGTATTTACAGTAGTAATGACATTACCGTAGTATTTAGAGCAGTAATGACATTACTGTAGTATTTACAGTAGTAATGACATAACTTTAGTATTTAGAGTAGTAATGACATTACTGTAGTATTTACAGTAGTAATGACATTACTTTAGGATTTACAGTAGTAATGACATAACTTTAGTATTTAGAGTAGTAATGACATTACTGTAGTATTTACAGTAGTAATGATATTACTGTAGTATTTACAGTAGTAATGATATTACTTTAGTATTTACAGTAGTAATGACATTACTGTAGTATTTACAGTAGTAATGATATTACTGTAGTATTTACAGTAGTAATGACATTACTTTAGTATTTACAGTAGTAATGACATTACTGTAGTATTTACAGTAGTAATGACATTACTGTAGTATTTAGAGTAGTAATGACATTACTGTAGTATTTAGAGTAGTAATGACATTACTTTAGTATTTACAGTAGTAATGACATTAGTATTTACAGTAGTAATGACATTAGTATTTAGAGTAGTAATGACATTACTTTAGTATTTAGAGTAGTAATGACATTACTTTAGTATTTAGAGTAGTAATGACATTACTGTAGTATTTACAGTAGTAATGACATTACTGTAGTATTTACAGTAGTAATGACATTACTTTAGTATTTACAGTAGTAATGACATTACTTTAGGATTTACAGTAGTAATGACATTACTTTAGGATTTACAGTAGTAATGACATTACTTTAGTATTTAGAGTAGTAATGACATTACTGTAGTATTTACAGTCGTAATGACATTACTGTAGTATTTACAGTAGTAATGACATTACTTTAGTAGAGTAGTAATGACATTACTTTAGTATTTACAGTAGTAATGACATTACTTTAGGATTTACAGTAGTAATGACATTACTTTAGTATTTACAGTAGTAATGACATTACTGTAGTATTTACAGTAGTAATGACATAACTTTAGTATTTACAGAAGTAATGACATTACTTTAGTATTTAGAGTAGTAATGACATTACTGTAGTATTTACAGTAATAATGACATAACTTTAGTATTTACAGTAGTAGTGACATTACTTTAGTATTTAGAGTAGTAATGACATTACTTTAGTATTTAGAGTAGTAATGACATTACTGTAGTATTTACAGTAATAATGACATAACTTTAGTATTTAGAGTAGTAATGACATTACTTTAGTATTTAGAGTAGTAATGACATTACTTTAGTATTTACAGTAGTAATGACATTACTTTAGTATTTACAGTAGTAATGACATTACTTTAGTATTTACAGTAGTAATGACGTTACTTTAGTATCTAGAGTAGTAATAACATTTAAATGACCTCAGATGGAGACTATAGATCGAAATTTAAATTTAATAAATAACGACTTAGGAACAGCCTCCAGGAACCAGGCTGAGGACTACCTGTATAGCACTTGACAAGTTTTGTGATGTTCCACCTGGGAGCCGTTTACCTGCTGAGACGTTCCAGCTGGATGTGGCCCTTTGCCAGGAGAGAGGACATCCTAACCAGGATCTGGCTCAGAATGTTTTCCTGGAGTTGCCCCACCTTGTCCGGGGACAGGTAAGGATGGAGGGGTGCCTGACTCTGGAGCTTCTCCACGTGAATCTGGAACTCCTGCTGCAGTCGGGTCAAAGCCTTCTGGGTTTCTTCTAGCCTTTCAGAGCAGAGTCCAGCAGAACCCTGAGGTGGCATCACCGAGGCCTCCACGTCGCTCAGGAGCAGAACTACTTGTTTGGCGGTACAGATGTAGGTTTTCAAAGACTGTCTTGCCTCAGAAATCATCTCCTGCAAAGAAACAAACACAATTTCTCAACAAACCACGACTGGCTGTCGTCTTAAACACCAACAGTTGAATCTCACGGGTGCCTCCTGTCGTTTTTTGAAGAACTAAGACAAATGGATAGATGATAAATGATCAAGGAGCAAAGGAACTTGCCATTTGGGAGTCACATTCGCTGAGGACTGCGTTCTTCAGGTCCATCAGGTCTTGGGATCCATCTCCACCTTTGGTTCTTTTCTTTTGCAACAGAACTCCAAGTGCTTTCATTCTTGATGCCACAGTTTTTTGAAAACACAAGATTCTCTGGTATTCCTTTGTGATTGCTGCGTCATTTGGTTCCACCACAGGGAACTTCTGGAGCTCCTCCTGGGACTTTAAGAGGAAGGCCAGAGCAGATTCCTTTTCCAAGTTGAGGTCAATGTTCTTCAGCAGATCTCTCTCGATGACACTGATGTTGTAGCAGAGTCTCATCTCCTGCATACCGAGGTTTTCCTCATTTTCTTTCAGTCTCCGTAGTTCTGTGTTGACCTCTGAGGGGTAAAGGTCAGCAGAAATCTCCTGGAGTTTGGAATGAGTCTCCTCAGACAAGAACTTTATCACAGGAATCTGGACAATGAGGGTCTGACAGAGCTTGTACTTCTTCTCCAGCTCCTTGCTGTCTACTTTGGTCTGATGGACTTGCTTCTGAACCTTCTCAGTGAGGTACTCCACTCTCTGCCTCATGTGAACGTAGCTCTCCTGATCTTTGCATTTACTTTCCAACGCGACCATTCTACTGTGAATGTCACTAATGATTGAGTACAGCTCTCTAGTCTTTTCCTGGGTAATCCACGGTTGCAGAAGGTCAACCTGGGACTTGGTTTCCAAGATCTTCTGTTTTAAGGGTTCTAAAGCTCGCAGGGACTCTCTTGTGATCGGGTACCTGTGTCCTCTCAAATCTATTAACATCTGCTGCAGGCTTTTTTCAGTAGAGTCGAGGGTTGCCCTGCTTGAATCTATTACCTGGTTGAGTTCGTCCAGGTCCTTTTTGTTGGCCTTCTCGTAAACATTGATAGCTTTGATTTCCTTCTGGAGGCTGGTGAGCTTCTTAAAAAGATGGCAGTTGTCTGTGAAGCTAAGATCAGGGGCGATGTCTTGACTCTTGACCAGAAGAGCTTCGCAGACAGCGGCCTGCCTCTCTGCCTCGATCAGAGTCTCTTGGATCTGATGACTTCTGCGCTCGATCTCGGCGGGGCTCCTGGTCTCATCATCAGCACACAGGGACGCTTCCTTATGCAGATGAGCCACGACCCAGGAGTCCAGGTCAGCAATCTGCTCTGACAGTTTCTCTCTGGTCTGCAGACCTGACTCGATCTCCCTCACGGTCTTGGCCATCTTCCCAGTCGTTGATTTCGAGAGCTCCTCCAGGGACTCCAGGGAAGAGCGCACCATAGGGACCTCTTCATCCTGGTTGAGCTGTGGAAGGAGCTCAGTCACTTCCTCTACCAGTGACACCAGTTGGCCCTGCTTGGCCATGAACTCGGATTGAAGTTTCTTCAGGTCTTTGAGCTGCCGGTGCACCTCCTCGGGGAGGAGAGGAACCCTCTTCCTCCTCCACTCAATGTCACTCTCCGTTTGCTTTGCCCAGGCGAGGCCGTCCCTCATCACTTGCATCATCTTCTCCATGATGGGGTTGCTGCTGCTCTGAATGTTGGCCGACACCAGACCGTCCGCGTGGCAAAGTTGGTCTTGGACCCTCTGAAGCCACCGCTGGATTTCGTATGTCTCCTTATCCCAACGTGAGCCGTGAAGTAATGTCTCTGACAGCTGCTGCAAACCGAGGAGTTTCTGCTTCGCTGCTTTAACCTCAGCGTTGATCACCATCAGTTGTTGCGCCTTCTTGCAATCCCATACAGGACCTGAAGGAGACATGGCTTCTAGGTCTTTGACGGCTGTCTCCAGGCGTTCCTGAAGACTAGATATTGATGCCAAAAGGTTGTCAGTTTCATGAGAACGGACCTTTGTCTCATACAAGGTTGTCTCCACAGCTCTTTCTAGACATGTCCACTTCTCTTGTAGACTACTCTGTTGAATCTGTGCTGCTGCTCGCTCAGGCTGGCTTAGGTGTGGCCACAACCTGGCAAGAGTCAAAAGCATCTCCTCAAGTAGTCTTCTGTTATCTACCACACTCCTCTGTAAGGTGCGAAGTCGCTCTGCCTCCTTGGAGCTGGTCTCCTCTGGGGACCTGAAACAAAGTGCAGAAGTCTTTGTCTGGTCTTTTATATTCACGTCTGCAACCCTGCCTCATTAGACCACATATAAAATTGCAAGGAAGCAATCTCCAGCAAGAAAAATAAAATACGGTCCAGTACAATTAGGTCGTAATTTTTAAGATGACTTTTTAAGAATTGAAAATGAAACAGAGAAGACAACTGACATCTCCACAGCGTCCAGCTCTGCTGTCAGTCTCTCCAACACACTCTTGATGGCTTGGGTCTGTCTGCAGTAATCAGTCACCACCTGCAGCTGGTCCTGTTTGGTTTGGACGACAGCGTCTGCATCCTGAACGGCGGTGCTGCACCTGTCCGTCATCAAGTCCAGAACCTCACGGTTGTCAACATCAGCTCTCCTCAACCGAGACAGCAATGACTGCTGTGCTCGGACAGTCTCTCGGCACTCCTGTACCAGCAAACAGTTATTTAACAGCGGTAACTTTCATGTAGATATTTAAATTCAGTTCTCTAAGGAGTCCTGGACCCGTCACCATCAGGCATACCTGAGCCTCCTGTAGGTGCTGGGACATGGCTGCTGGGTCGAGCGCCACTCGCTGGCTCTTGCAGCTCAGGACTACAGACGATAGCCTGCTCACGCAGCTCTCCAGGTCACTGGTGGATGTAATCAGAGTCTCTGCAGCATCTGCCACGGGTTTGCCCTGAAGATACAGGAAAACGTCTGGGCCTGGAGTCTCAGTACAGCTGATGCTCAAAACCACCTCAAAGCATGAGCAAATTGAATGCTCTCAAAGTCAGTAAAAGTTTCAAACCAACACGAACCACCACATCAGTAATGTCATGAGATATTCCCTGCTGTTAAATGAGTACTATCTGACAATCGTGGCCTCTAGTGCTTGATTACCTCAGTGAGCTGACTCGTGGGTCCTGTTTCCACCAGAGGCTGCACTTCCGTGAAGATGTTTCCCAGAGCGCACTCTTTTGGTTCCTTCGTCAATGTTTCCCCAGGCTCCACAGCACTTGGTTCCACTCGAGCTTTGGTTTCTCCAGTGGGCAGTCTTTCCAGTGAGGTCGCCTCATCTCGTGTAACGCCAGTTGAAGATTTCTGAATCGCCTGCAGTGTCGGTTGTGATACCTGGTCAGACTTACGTATATACCCAGAACACCAGTTTACAGTGTTACAGTGGTAAAATTAAGCTTAAAAAGAATGCTGCTGGGTATCAATCCAATATAGATACATTCTCATGACACATACACCTGTACTGCATTGTGAGCAAGACTTAACATCCCATAGGTTCTGTATTTTACTGCCTCATGTGTAATCATGTACAGATGTTTATGTCTTACCTGTGGCAGTGTCATGCTGTCATACTTCACTCCTCCAGCACTCAACGCCGTTGGCGGTTGCACTTCTGTCTTGACCACCTTTCCCCTACTCTGTTCCACTGTGGTTGGCTCCTTCCAGTCCTGGTGTCTTTCCGTCTTATCCTTTGATTCTGTTGGGTGACGTTCTGGTACATCTACTCTTCTCATCTTAATCTTAGACTGGTCAGATTTAAAAGCAGTGGTCGTCACACCCTTGGTATCTGCAACCGTCCCACACTGGATACTGGACTCCATCCTCGGTTGCTTTTCAATGGTGATCGTTTTGGTTTCCAGTACAATGGTGTTGGTCTCTCTATCATCAACAGGCTTTCCATCCAGGTTCCTGGGTACATCGTCTTTGTGGTCTTTGGTTACGTCGTCTGTCGCAGTTTGGCTTGTTTTAAACCAGTCTTGTTCAGGTACACTTAGTTTTACATTTTGTGATGCTGTATCAAGCGGTTGAGGAGAGTCACCCTCAGCCATAGTCTGTCGTCTTTCGCTACTGGTTTCTTGGACTTCAGGTTTAGTGGTCTCACCTGCATCCTCCTTGGGGTGAACATCAGCTGAAGTTTCATCTTTGGTTTTCGGTAACTTTTCTGTGGTGTCAAATTGTGGAGAAACTTTGGGTTCTTCTGCCTCTGACTCTCTACTAATCGGTGGCAGACTTCCCTTTTCCACCAGATTAGTTTCAGAACTTTCAGTGACCACATCTTGCCGTGAAGATGGTTTCTGACCATGAGCCTCCTCTTTGGTCTGTGCTAGCTCAGTGGGAGCATGTTCTCGAGATGGTTTTGGATCCTTTGATGCCCATGGCGTAGTAAAAATTTCCCCATGCTTTATTTCCATCTTGGTTAGAATGATCTTTGTTCCTTCTACGGTAGCACCTTCCACTGGCAGTTGAGGAGATTGTTGCTGGTCATCTTGCTCCTTTGTCCTCACTTCAACTGTGCTAATTTTGTTAGCTGGTGTATCTAGCTGTAAAATTTGCACTTCAGCTCCTTGGTATAATTTCTTTCTCTCAAGAGGTTTTTCATCCAGTACATTGTGGGTATCATGTGTGGCCATTTTTGGATGCGCTTCTTGGACTCCGTGTTCTTTGACTTCTGTGAAATCCTGTGCTGTCATAAGTTCTATCCGAGTTTCAGTTTGGCTTGGTTTTGATATTTCACGGTCAAATATGCTTATTTCTATAAATTCTGTCTCTGTCACGCATGGTCCCGATGATCCAGAAGCAAGAGAGTCAGGTTGTGAAGTGTCCCTTTGACGTGCATGGTCCTCACCTTGAGGAATGTCTTCTTGCACTGCTAACAGAGTCTTTGTAATTTCAGCTTGTTCTGGTGTTTCACTAGATGTCGATATATCCAGTTGTAATACACACTCTTCCGGCTCAGGGTGGATTTTCTCTGTTGAGAAAGACTCTTGACTGGAGCTCTCTGGTACATTGTCCACTTCTTGTGTGGACAGTGTGCGTCTCTGCTCTTGGACATCACCTTCCACTTTGGATGCTTTCAACAGGTCAGTTTGAGTTTCTACCAGGCTTGGTTTCACAATATCTTGATCAGGTAACACATATTGTAAATATTCTGTCTGAAGTGCCTCATGAGCAGGAAAAGGCTGGGCAGGGTCCCTCATAGCGACGACCTCGTCTTGACATTTGGTACTGCTTTCAAACACCTCGATCACAGATACCTTACTTACACCTGTCTTTGGCTTAACGTATGCTGGCCCTTCTTTTCTCTCAGTACTTGCTTGAACAACTTCTATTCCTTTTGCTCTTGTGACAGATTTCTTTTCATCCTCAAGACTGGCCAGGACTCCAGGACTGATTTTTTCAACAGGCTTTTCGTTTAGGGACAAAGGTGCACCATCCTCTCCCTTGATATCATAGTCTCTGACCTCCTTTGGTGTCCCCGGTGTGGTTCCCAAGAGCTCAGACTTTTGCTTTGGTCTTTCTTCACCCCCCTCGTGGATTCCATCGACTCTAGCAGGCTTCTCTTTCAGGGTCTTTGATGCATCATGAGTGTCACACGTTAATACTTGCTCTTCTACGACAGTATCTTCCCTGTCCTCCTTGGGTCTGTCCTGGGTAGTTTCTGACTGACTTACCATTTCACTTGGTTTCTTGAAGTCTTGCTTAGATGACTTTATTTCTGAAACCTCTGTCTCCACCTTGTGAGGCTGCACCACTGTCTGAACAGTGATGGGTTGACTGATGTCACTTTCAAAAACAGTCTCTTCTGGCTGATTTGGCTTTGGTTCATATGACTTTGTGACTCCTACCTCAGGCAAATCAAGGACCAGGTATCTCTTTTGAATTTGTTCTGTGTTTTCACCTAACTTATCAATGTATTCTGCTAGACACTGTGCGTCAGTAGGTTCAGGGAAGGATGATGGTCGTGGTTGTGGTTGAGGCACTTCAATTGAGACTATTTCTCTAGACTGGGTAATGATGTCTTCTGGGACCTTTTCAGAACTGTATTCTGGCTTCTCAGATTGCAGATGTTGAGACAGAGTTTTATCACGACCAAATTCTGGGGTTACTAAAGGCTTGACTTTCTTTACTGCCTCAGCTCCTTCACTGTTTCCTGTACGTACAGAGTCTGTTTTTGAAGAAAAAGGTATTTCCTTTTTCTTTGACTTCCTCCTGGTTGATGTAACCTCAACTCCTTCCATTGGCGCACTATCAGTTTGCACTACAGTTGTTAAATATGTACCTTTTTCCACAACAGTATGACTGTCAGACTCATCTTTGGTCTGTGCTAGGTCTCTGGGCAAATGTTCTAGGGAGGGTTTAGGACCCCTTGAGATGGCCTTTGTCAGCTTTAGGGTAGCGGCTTCTGGGGAATGCTTCACTTCCTCTGACTCTCTTTTGGTGAGCAAATCCATGCCTTCTTCCTCAACAAGAATTTCAATTGTTTCTGCAATCTCATCTTTAGAAGATGGTTCTTGTGCATCCGGCTCCTGCTTCTTTTGTATCTGCTCAGTGGCAGGAAGCTCTGTAGTTGGTTTCAGACCCTTTGACTTTCTCTTGGGTGGTGAAAGTTTGCCTTTATCCACAACCTGAGTTTCAGTAATTTCACTTGGTCTTGGAACAAGGTCTGAAGTTGAAGATGGCATCTGGGCATCAGGTTCTTCTTTGGTTTGTACCATTGATGTGGTAACATCTTCTGGTGATGGTTCCAGATCCTGTAAGATTTGTGGAGCAGTGGAGCTTTCCTCACTCTTTGTGTCCTTCATGACCTTAAGTTCACCTGTATCAGTTTCTGTTTTCTGTGACTCAGTTGGAAAATATTTACCTTCTACAACAGTAACTCTGGCTTTGATCAATCCTGGAGCTGAAGATACCTTCTGACTGTCAGGACTTTCCACGGTGTCTTTCAGTTTTAAGGTAACAGGTTCTGAGGAAGGTTTTACATTCTCTGACTCTCTTGTGCTTGATGAAACAACAACCTTTTTGACAATGTTGGCTTCTGTTTTTTCAGTTGATTCTGGAACCCGGTCTTGAGTTGATAACACTCTCTGACTGTCAGGCTGCTCCACAGACTCTGTTGGTTTTGTGCTAACATTTTCTGGGGAAAGTTTGACATCCCTTGACACTTGCTTGGTTACTGAAGCCATTGCCTTTTTCTCAAGAACGGTTTCAATTGTTTCTGCAATCAGATCTTGAGTTGTAGATGTTGTTTGAACATCCAGACCCTGCTTCTTTTGCATCTGCTTTGTGGCAAGAAGCTCTGTGGTTGGTTTCAGATCCTTTGACCTTCTCTTGGGTGGTAACAGCTTACCTTTTTCCACAACCTTGGATTCAGTAATTTCACTTGGTCCTGCAAAAAGGTCTGAAGTTGAAGGTGGCATCTGGTCGTCAGGTTCTTCATGGCTTTGTATCAGCTCTGCAGTAACATCTGGTGATAGTTTCAGTTCCTCCAAAACTTGTGTAACAGTGGAGTCTTCCTCACTCTTTGTTTCCTTCATGACCTTATGTTCATCTATATCAGCTTCTGTTTTCTGTATTTTGGTTGGTGAAACTGGATCTTTATCTCCAGTAATTATTCTTTGGACCATATTTGGAGTTGAAGATACCACTTGACCGTCAGGCCTTTCCTTTGTCTCTGTCAGCTTTGTGGTAACAGTTTCTGGGGAAGGTTTGACATCCACTGACAATCTTTTCGTTGGTGACCCTACAGCCTTTTCTTCAACATGAGTTTCAGTTGGAGCCACAATCACCTCTTGAGATGAAGATGGTTTCTTAGCATCCAGCCCTTGCTTGCCTTCCTTCTGCTTTGTGGTACGGCGTTCTGTGGATCCTTTTGGATCCTTGGATATTCTTTTGGTTGGGGAAAGCTTTCCACTTTTCTTGTCATCAATCACACCTTGAGTTGGGGTTGTGACCACAGCTGGAGATGAGGACTTCTCACTGTCAATTTCTTTCTTACTTTGTCCAAGCTTCACATCAGGTGACTTACCTTGGGTAACGGTCTCAGAAGTTTTGGGAACGTCCACATTCTTTGACTTGCTTCTAATTGGAATGAGGGTTTTTTCTGCACCAACACCTTCAAGCTCTTTCTTTCTATCAGCCACCCTGGTGTCAGCAGCTTTAAAAGAAACCTCTGTACTCTGTGACTTTCTTTGGGGTGGTATCAACTTAGTTTGTTCCACAACAGCAGTTTCAGCTTGGTTCTGAATGAATTCTGGGGCTCCGGGTTCTTCGACAAGTTGTTGCTTTGCTTCCCTCGGCTCCACACCAGCAACTATACTGAGGGAAGACTCTGACTCTGGAACTGAGGGGAGCTCAGTACTTTTTGACTTCCTCCTGGTTGGCACAACTTCAGAATCAGTTCTCACAGGAGAGGTGTGAATTGGCTCAGAAACATCTAGAATAATAGTTGCTATTTTCTTGGTTTCATCAACAGTAAAACTTTCAGTTTGTTTTTCAAATCTCGGTGAAGACTTCTGAAATCCAGGCTCTGGCTTAACCTCTGCCACCTCTCTGGAGACATGTTCTTGGGAGGGCTTTTGGCCCATCGATTTGCTTTTGTCTGGAGAAAGCTCATCTTCTTCAACAACAGCAGTTGGTTCTGTGACCACAAAAGACTTCAAGCTGTCAGGTTCTTGGCTTCCAGAGTCTTCTTTCAGCTGCGCAGCTAGCTGGTCAGCCTGTTTTAGGGGCAGTTTTGGATCCAGCTCCTGCTTCTTTCGTATTTGTTCAGTGTCAGGAAGCTCTGTGGTTGGTTTCAAATCCTTTGTTCTTCTCTTGGGTGGTGAAAGCTTTCCTTTTCCCATAACCTTGGATTCAGTAATTTCACTTGGTCCTGTAACAATGTCTGAAGTTGAAGATGGCGTCTGGCCGTCAGGTTCTTCTATGGTTCGTACCAGTGGTGTGGTAACTTCCTCTGGTGATAGTTTCACATCCTGTAAGACTTGTGGTGCAGTAGAGTCTTCCTCACTCTTTGTTTCCTTCCTAACTTTAAATTCATTTGCATCAGCTTCTGTTTTCTCTTTCTCGGTTGGTAAAAGTGGATCCTTGTCTCCAGCAATTTTTGTTTGGACCAATTCTGGAGTAATAAAAGATTTCTGACTGTCAGGACTTTCAACGATGTCTTTCAGTTTTAAGGTAACAGGTTCCGTGGTAGGTTTCACATCCTCTGACTCTCTTGTGCTTGGAGAAACAACAATGTTTTTGACAACAGTGGCTTCTGTTGTCTCAGTTGATGCTGGAACCTGGTCTTGAGTTGATAACACCCTCTGACTGTCAGGCTGCTCCAGAGTCTCTGTCGGTTTCATTATAACAGGCTCTGGGGAAGTTTTGACATCCTCTGACAATCTTTTGGTTGGTGACCCTACACCCTTCTCTTCAACAGGAGTTTCAATTGTTTCTGCCAGTAGCTCTTGAGATGAAGACTGTTTCTGAGTTTCCAGCCCTTGCTTGCCTTCCTTCTGCTGTGTGGTTGGACGCTCTGTGAATCTTTTTGGATCCTTGGATCTTCTTTCGGTTGGGGAAAGCTTTCCACTTTTCTTGTCGTCAATCACACCTTGAGTTGGGGTTGTGACCACAGCTGGAGATGAGGTCTTCTCATTGTCAATTTCTTTCTTACTTTGTTCAAGCTTCACATCAGGTGACTTACCTTGGGTAAGTGTCTCAGAAGTTTTGGGAATGTCATCATTCTTTGACTTGCTTCTAATTGGAATGAGGGTTTTTTCTGCACCAACACCTTCAAGCTCTTTCTTTCTATCAGCCACCCTGGTGTCAGCAGCTTTTGAAGAAACCTCTGGACTCTGTGACTTTCTTTTGGGTGGTATCAACTTAGTTTGTTCCACAACAGCAGTTTCAGCTTGGTTCTGAATGAATTCTGGGGTTCTGGGTTCTTCAAAATGTTGTTGCTTTGCTTCCCTTGGCTCCACACCAGAAACTATACTGAGGGAAGACTCTGACTCTGGAACTGAGGGGAGCTCAGTACTTTTTGACTTCCTCCTGGTTGGCACAACTTCAGAATCAGTTCTCACAGGAGAGGTGTGAATTGGCTCAGAAACATCTAGAACAATGGTTGCTATTTTCTTGGTTTCATCAACAGTAAAACTTTCAGTTTGTTTTGTAGAGCTCGGTGAGGACTTCTGAAATCCAGGCTCTAGCTTAACCTCTGCCACCTCTCTGGAGACATGTTCTTGGGAGGGCTTTTGGCCCATTGATTTGCTTTTGTCTGGAGAAAGCTCATCTTCTTTAACAACAACAGTTGGTTCTGTGACCACAAAAGATTTCAAGCTGTCAGGTTCTTGACTTCCAGGATCTTTTTTCTGCTGTGCAGCTAGCTGGTCAGCCTGTTTTAGGGGCAGTTTTGTATCCAACTCCTGCTTCTTCTGTATCTGCTCAGTGGCAGGAAGCTCTGTGGTTGGTTTCAAATCCTTTGTTCTTCTCTTTGGTTGAGAAAGCTTTCCTTTTCCCACAACCTTGGATTCAGTAATTTCCCTTGGTCCTGGAGTAAGGTGTGAACTCAAAGATGGCACCTGGCCGTCAGGTTCTTCTTTGATTTGTACCAGTGATGTGGTGACATCTTCTGATGACGGTTTCAAATCCTGTAAAACTTGTGTAACAGTGGAGTCTTCCTCACTCTTTGTTTCCTTACTGACCTTAAAATCATCTATATCAGCTTCTCTTTTCTGTATTTTGGTTGGAGAAAGTGGATCCTTGTCTCCAGGAATTGTTGTTTGGACCATTTGTGGAGATGAAGATACCTTTTGACTGTCAGGAGTTTCCACGGTGTCTTTCAGTTTTGAGGTAACAGGTTCCGTGGAAGGTTTCACATCCTCTGACTCTCTTGTGCTTGGAGAAACAACAATGTTTTTGACAACAGTGGCTTCTGTTGTCTCAGTTGATGCTGGAACCTGGTCTTGAGTTGATAATACCCTCTGACTGTCAGGCTGCTCCAGAGTCTCTGTTGGTTTCATTATAACAGGCTCTGGGGAAGGTTTGACATCCTCTGACAATGTTTTGGTTGGTGAACCCACACCCTTCTCTTCAACATGAGTTTCAGTTGGAGCCAAAATCACCTCTTGAGATGAAGATGGTTTCTTAGCATCCAGCCTTTGTTTGCCTTCCTTCTGCTGTGTGGTTGGACGCTCTGTGGATCTTTTTGGATCCTTTGGTCTTCTTTTGGTTGGGGAAAGCTTTCCACTTTTCTTTTCATCAACCACACCTTGAGTTGGGGTTGTGACCACAGCTGGAGATGAGGACTTCTCACTGTCAATTTCTTTCTTACTTTGTCCAAGCTTCACATCAGGTGACTTACCTTGGGTAACGGTCTCAGAAGTTTTGGGAACGTCACTATTCTTTGACTTGCTTCTAATTGGAATGAGGGTTTTTTCTGCACCAACACCTTCAAGCTCTTTCTTTCTATCAACCACCCTGGTGTCAGCAGCTTTTGAAGAAACCTCTGGACTGTGTGACTTTCTTTTGGGTGGTATCAACTTAGTTTGTTCCACAACAGCAGTTTCAGCTTGGTTCTGAATGAATTCTGGGGCTCCGGGTTCTTCGACAAGTTGTTGCTTTGCTTCCCTCGGCTCCACACCAGCAACTATACTGAGGGAAGACTCTGACTCTGGAACTGAGGGGAGCTCAGTACTTTTTGACTTCCTCCTGGTTGGCACAACTTCAGAATCAGTTCTCACAGGAGAGGTGTGAATTGGCTCAGAAACATCTAGAACAATGGTTGCTATTTTCTTGGTTTCATCAACAGTAAAACTTTCAGTTTGTTTTGTAGAGCTCGGTGAGGACTTCTGAAATCCAGGCTCTGGCTTAACCTCTGCCACCTCTCTGGAGACATGTTTTTGGGAGGGCTTTTGGCCCATCGATTTGCTTTTGTCTGAAGAAAGCTCATCTTCTTCAACAACAACAGTTGGTTCTGTGACCACAAAAGACTTCAAGCTGTCAGGTTCTTGGCTTCCAGAGTCTTCTTTCAGATGCGCAGCTAGCTGGTCAGCCTGTTTTAGGGGCAGTTTTGTACCCAACTCCTGCTTCTTTTGTATCTGCTCAGTGTCAGGAAGCCCTGTGGTTGGTTTCAGACCCTTTGACTTTCTCTTGGGTGGTGAAAGCTTTCCTTTTCCCACAACCTTGGATTCAGTAATTTCACTTGGTCCTGTAGCAAAATCTGAAGTTGAAGATGGCGTCTGGCCGTCAGGTTCTTCTTTGGTTTGTACCAGCGATGTGGTAACATCTTCTGGTGATGGTTTCACATCCTGTAAGACGTGTGGAGCAGTGGAGTCTCTAGCAATTTTTGGTGGGACCAATTCTTGAGTAGGAGACATCTTCTGACTGTCAGGTCTTTCCATGGTTTCTGTCAGTTTTGTGGTAACAGGTTCTACGGAAAGTTTGACATCGCCTGACAATCTGTTGATTGGTGAAACCAGACCCTTTTCCTCAACAGGAGTTTCAATTGTTTCTCCAATAACCTCTTCAGGTGAAGGTGGTTTTGGAGCATCCATTTCCTGCTTGCTAGGTGTCTGCATTGTTGTAGGAAGCTCTGTGGAAAGTTTGAGATCCCTTGTTTTAGTTTGGGAAAGCTTTTCTGTGTCCACACTGGTAATTTTTGTTGTTGTTCCTGTGGTAACCTTAAAAGTTGGAGATGGATCTTGAATGGCTTGGTCTTCCATGGTACGGGTCAGGTTTTTGGTAGGAGGTTTTGGGGAATGTTTCAAACCCTTCCTCACTCTTCTGGTTGGTGAAACCTTACCTGTATCTCCAACAGCCACTTTACCCGTCTCTGTAACCACATTTGGAGTTTCCTTTGACTGTGTCAGACCTGCTCTCGGAAGTTGTGGGGAAAGACTCTTTTTCATGGTTGGTGAAATCTTACCTTTCTCAATGACAGCAGTTTCAGGACTTTCAGATGGCTTTTGGTCACCCTGCTTTGACTCCATCCTGGTTGGTTTAATTGTAGGTCCTTCAGTAACAGTGGCTTCAGTTGACTGACCTTGTCCCCTCTTGTCCATCGCTAGCATTACCTCCTCGGGAGAAAGTTCTGGAGATACTTCTGACCTTCTTGTAGTTGGTATGGGCTCAAATTCTTTTACTATAGTAGTTTCACTTAATCCTTTGACTACCTGATCGGTTGAAGGAATACTCTCACGGTCAAGTTCTTCCATAGCTTCCTTTGACTCCAAACTAGCAACTGCTGCAAAGACTGGTTCCAAAAGTGTGTCAACAAAGGAACCTTTGGACATCCTTTTGGTTGGAATGAGATTTGTTTCTTTCAAAACAACAGTTTCATGCTCCTCTGACGACTTCTGTTTATCAGGGTCCTTTAGGTCATCGGTCACGTCCTCGGTGTCCTGGTCTTTAGAGAGCTTAAGACCTTTGGACCTTTCTTTGGTTGGTGAAGGCTTACAAATGTCTTTTGCAACAACAGAACGTTGAGATGGTGTTGTTTCCACAGCTGGAGATGTAGACATCTGACTGTCAGTTTTTTCCTTACCTTGTTCAGGCTTCACGTCAGGTGGTATGACATCAGTAACCGTCTCAGGAGTTTGGGAAAAGTCACCAGCCTTTGACTTTCTTCTGACTGGAATGACGGTCTTTTCTTCAATAATATCTGCATGCTCTTTCTTTGTATGCGGTTCCCCAGTGTTGGCATCTTTAAAAGGAAGTTGTGTACTCCTTGACTTCCTTTTGGGTGGAATCAACTTAGTCTGTTCCACAACAACAGTTTTGGGTTGCTTTTCACCCAACTCAAGGGTCGTGGGACCTTTTCCAGGTTCTTGTTTTGTTTCCCCGGGTTCCACACCAGTAATGATACTGAGGGAAGACTCTGACTCTGGAGCGGTGGACAGCTCAGTAGTGTTTGACTTCCTTGTGGGTTGTATGCTTTCAGAATCAGCTTTTACTGGGGGACTGAGAGTTGGTTCTGAAACGTCTAGGATAACTGTTGCCATTTTCTTTGTTTCATCAACAACAAAACCTTCAGTTTGTTCTGCGAAACTCAACGAAGGTTTCTGATAATCAGGAGTTTGCTCCGTCAAACCCAAAGCAGACATTTGACTTTCGAGGTCTTGACTCCTTGGTTTTCGCTTGGGAAGTAAAACCTCACTTGGTTGGTCTTGAACCATCGTTATGGTACCTGATGTCTCCGGTTCTGTCACCAAACCTGCTGTTTTACGTTCCACTTTGGACTGTGAAGGTTCTGTATCAGTGGCTGACGTTGTGGCCTTCCTCTCAGGTGGTGCAGTGGTTGTTTCAGGTGTAGTTTGCTCAGCCGACACAGGTGTCCCATCACTGGGCTTCATGTGGTCAGCTTCATCACGGTCAGCAGATGGTCGTGCTGTGAAAACCTCAGAGTTTGAAACTGTCGGTTTGATTTTGCTTTGGTCCACATTGGTGGACGTCACTGTTCCAGCTTCAGTTTGCAGCTCGGGTGAAGCAGACATTCCGTCACCGACGGACATTTCTGGTGAGGGAATGATTTTCTGCAGCTTAGCTTCACGGGTTGTCGGAGGTGACTGCTTGGACCTTCGTAGTGGCGCCACGACAGACGTCTTCAGCTTCTCCAGCTTACCGTGAGCGAGACCAGGCAGCTTTTGTTTGCTTCTTTCATTGAGTTTCTTCGAGAAAA
This sequence comes from Antennarius maculatus, assembly GCA_013358685.1. Classification (NCBI taxonomy): domain Eukaryota; kingdom Metazoa; phylum Chordata; class Actinopteri; order Lophiiformes; family Antennariidae; genus Antennarius; species Antennarius maculatus. Next base: position 20,207,263 of record CM023621.1, on the reverse strand, counting down.
TGACACCAACAGTAATGACTAGTTTCCTTTCAGTGCTTATGAAATACCAAACATTCAGTTCATTACATGACATATAATACCTGTAAGCGCTGGCTGAGAGAGGCCATATGTGAATCTGCTTCTCTGAGCGTCTCTGAACCGTCCCGGTCCAGCTTCTCAAACAAGACTGGCATCAAACAGTCTTTAAGGAAAAGCCTGTGAGAAAGTACGTCCTGTAGGCCGAGCCGCAGCTTTACACCTTCCTCTAACGTCTCCTACAACAGGAAGAAAAAATATAGATGTGTTCAGGAGACCTTGACAACACAGGAGAGCTATTTAACCGTTCATGTGTTGATGAAAACACTTTTCTTACATTGCCTTAGTAAAAAATAAAAGCACTAAAAGCCAGAGACCTGCAGAGAGGAGCTGGACTCTGGTGGTCGGCTGCTTCTCCATTCTTGCAGGGCGTGAAGACAGTCCATCAGACAGCGGGTCACGTTTGTAGAGCAGGTGCTCTGGTGCTCCCCCAGCCTGGACTTCAGACTGCAAAGTTCATCAACGTTCACACATTTTATATGGAATCAGCAGCTAGAATAATAATAATTGATGATATTGAGTAGATTCTTGATTCCAGATTCCTTTTTCCTCATAATCTGGACGAAACTCAAGAACAGTTAAATAAATTTTTATGCAACGACCAGTAGTAACGATTGTGAGTCATATTTCTGCTCCGCTGGAATAATTGAAAGTAAATTGGAATAGAAGGAGAATCTGAGGAGAATCAAACCGATCAATAATCAATAAGCAAATATTAAAAACTAGGATTGAATTAAAGGGAATAAAGATGTTTTATTCCACCTGTCATGTTTCTGGCGAAGCGACTCCACCACAGTGATGGTTTCTGTCGGAAGCTCCTCATTGGCCGCCGTCGCCTTGACCTCCTCACAAAGGTCATGAACTTTGACACCCAGATCTTCCAGGGACTTCTCACAGTCCTAACAAGAGAAAGACGTTTTAACCTTCTGATTTACCTGGAGCGACACACACTTCAGCCCGGCCGGGCGCTGTGATTGGCCCGCTGACGCCCACCTGAAGGCCGTTCCAGCGCCGCTGGAGCTGCTCCACGTCGTTCTGCGATTCGCTGTAGCCGAGCGCCCGGTCCAGCGAGCGGAGCGCCCCCTGCAGGACGGCGGCCCGCTCCTTCAGCCCCCGGATCCTCCCGGCCAGCTGGGCGTCAAGCGCCGCCAGGCGGGCCTCGCAGACCGCCAGGCGCTCCCTGACCTCCTGCTCCGAGGTCGCACACAGGTCGTGGAGGTGGTCCACCTCCAGGGTCAGAGCGTCCCGCCCCCCAGGGGTGCAGAGCGTCAGTAAGCTGTCCCTGGCCGAGTCCAGCACCTTCATCTCCGTCTGCTCCCGGTCCACCGTCTGGAGCAAAGCCTGATGGGAAGGAGGAGGAGGAGGAGGAGGAGGAGGAAGAGGAGCGTCAGATGATGAGAAGCTGTGGTTCTAACGCGTCACAGCTCCTTTAAAACGTCTTTAAACGGTCAGATCATGTGACCTTCAGCGTGTTGATGGCGGCATGGAGACCCGTTCGGTCTTCAGGGGGAGGGGCCAGACCTTTGACCTGGTCCCTCAGCCAATCCTGGGCCGCTTCATGCTGCTCCAGCAGCTGGGTGCAGCGCCGCTCAGTCAGGATGCCTTGCTCAAGGGCCGCCGCCGCCGCCTAAGGACCAACAACAGCCTGTTAGGACAGGATGCCCTGCCCTGGGGCAAACCCCTGCCCCTGGGGCAACCCCCTGCCCCTGGGGCAAGCCCTGCCCCTGGGGCAACCCCTGCCCCTGGGGCAACCCCTGCCCCTGGGGCAACCCCTGCCCCTGGGGCAAGCCCTGCCTGACATTAGACATCAGTAAACCGGTGTTAAACGACAATCGATCTACCGATCGATTATCGATCAGGACGAGCTTCCAGTATGGATTACGTCTCCAAAGCTGAACTCACGGTCAGCCCCCCCAGCAGGGGGGGTATGGACGCCTCCTTCTGGTCCCAGGACGGGTCGGTCCAGCTCCGGTCCTGCGTGAGGTCGAACATCTCAGCAGCCTGGAGGACAGACATAAGGTTAACCCCCCCATCAGAGCCGCCTCCTTTATTCAGGCCTCACCTGGGGGGGCCTCACCTGCAGGCGGATGTCTGACAGGAGGGGGGCCAAAGCAGCGCTCTGGTCCAGCAGGGTCCTGACCCGCTCCACCGCCTGCCGGCGCTCCCCCAGCCCCGGCCAGGGGAAGACCTTCGGCAGGCTGGAGGCGTGGCTCTGCAGCTCGGCCAATCGGGCGTCAGCCTCGTCTCTACGGCGCTCACAGGCCAGCAGACGCTCCACGACCCCCTGCAGCCGGCTGTAGGGGGGGACACGGTTGTAAATGAATCCACACCGGTTGGAGAACAAACCGGCGGCGGCAGGAAGTTCCCTCGCCTCTGCGTCTCCTCGGCCGCCAGCAGCGCCGTCCTCCAGCGCCGCCGCACGTCTCCCACCACCCGCTGCACCTCCTGCCGCTGCTCCTCCCCCAGCTCCTGCTGCTCACACAGACTCACGCCTCGCCTCTCTAGCGCCCCCACCTGGGCGTCGCCGCTGGAGCTGGCGTTCAGGACGGCCTGTGGACGACCCCGTTAGAAACCGACGGGCGTGAAGCGACTGATGCTGAACGACCTCTGACCTGTGCCGCGTCCAGCCGCTCCTGGATCTGCCCCCGGGTCCCCTGAGTGCTGCCCCCTGTGGACGCCGCCTGCCGCTGCAGCTCCTGGACCCAGACCCCGGTGCTCTCCGCTTGGGTCCAGAAGGCCTCCAGCTGGCGGTCGAGGGCGTAGCGGCGCTGGGCGTGTGTCAGGGCGTCGTCGGCGGACTGAAGCCCCGCCCCCCACCGCTCCTCCAGATCCTTCACCGTTGCCTGGACCTCCTGTCTCACCACCTCCTCCAGGTCCTGCTGCTCCGTCAGAGCCTGGCTCCGCCTCCTCAGCTCGGCCAGCTGGGCGTCGCCCTCCGGCTTACAACTCAGGACGCCCTGAACCAATCACACGTTAGCATGAACCTGCTAGCTGGCGTTCCTCTGGCGCTGCTCAGACTCACCTGTGATGACTTCATCGTCTCTTCTGGATCTTCCCGTCCCGGAGGAACGAGGGTCTTCAGCTTCTCCTCCATCCAGGTTCTGGTGGTCCCCCTCAGGCTCCTGAAGCCGTCCAGCTGCGCCTCCAGGGCGCAGCGCCGCTCCGCCTCAGCCAGAACCTGCTTGACCTTCTGCGTGACCCTCGCCCACCTCTCCTGAGCGGCGTTCACTTTCACCTGCAGCTCTTGTTTCTGGTCTTCATGGAGGTCCTGCACACACAGGCTCTGGCACCGCCTCCGGAGCTCGTTCAGCCTGGACACGCCTTCAGGGTTGGTGCTGATGATGGCCTGAGGGGGGGGTGGAGACGGCACGCGTTAAAGCTAACATTTATCAACGCACAGAGGGCGTCGCCGGGCTCACCTGGGCGGAGCTCCGTCTCTCCTCGGCTGAGGTCTGAGCGTCCAGCGAGTCGACCTGCTGCTGGAGGTCCGTCAGCCAGCCGCCGGCGTCGCGTTCCAACGACTCAAACTCCTCCAGCTGAACGGGACAGAACGCAGTTAAGAAGAAATGATGCTCTGCAGGTTGGCCCCGCCCACTTTGGAGTCAAGAACCAATAAAAAAGAAGCTAAATACAAAAGCACACAGGTGTAGTGTGCTTTTTGTTTCATCTGTCCATCTGAACGGTCGTGGAGGTATTTGGTGGACTGACGGACGGACACTGACATGACATCACTGCTTCACAGGATGTGAATCATTTCACCTAATCAATAGAAACGATAAGAATCGACTTTATTGGGATAAAACAAACATGGCCTCCCTCACCTCCAGCGTCCTCCGCGTCTCCTCCTCCCCCGCCGCCGCCCCCATCTCTTTGGCGTCCTGCAGCACCGCCCTCCACTGCTCCTCCGCCTCCCGCACCGCCTGCTGCACCTGCGCCTTCCTGCCCTCGTCGGCGTCCGGGTGGTCACACAGTGTCTGGCCCCGCCTCCTCAGGTTGTTCACCTTCCGGTCGCCTTCGGGTCTGGAGCTCAAGACGTTCTGAGGATAAAAACTCACATTGAAGGCGACGACGGCCGATGGGTTTGACCCTGAAGGCTTTGGAGTCCAGACGGACCTGGGCTCGCCGGCTCCTCTCGTCCGGCGCCGTGTGAACGCCGGCGGCCTGCAGCTCCTGTCGTCTCTCTCTGGTCCACGCCTGCGCGTCCAATCGCTGGGCGTCGAAGTCGTCCGTCAGCGCCCGGAGCTCCGCCTGCTTGGCGGCCTGGACCACGCCCTTCCACTGCTGCAGCGCGTTCTCCAGCAGCTGACGGGCCTCCGCCTTCCTGAGGTCCTCCAGACGCCCCGCCAGCGCCTCCCCTCGTCTCTCCAGGTCCTGAACCCGGGACTCTCCTTCGGGTCTGGAGGTCATGACCTCCTGAGGAGACAGAGGGCGTTAGGCTGAGGATGGGTCTCGCCGTCGACCCAGCGACGGCGAGACCTGCACGCACAGGTGAGTGCGGGTCGCACTCACCTGTGCGACCCGCATCCGTTCCTCAAACGGCGTCCGACTGTCGCACGCCGACAGCTTCGTCCGCTGCTGGCCGATCCAGGACAGGACGCCGTCGCTCTGGGTTCTGAAGGAGTCCCAGTCGCTCTGGGCGGCGGCGGCGCTTTGGACCTGATGGAGCGCCGCCTCGGCGGCCTGCAGGACGCTCCTCCAGCGCTCCTCCGTCCGTCTGACGGCGTCCTCCAGCTCCCGTCTCCGGCTCTCGTCCAGGTCCGGGCTGTCGGACAGAGTCTGACGTCGCTGCTTCAAAGCCTGGAGTTTGGAATCTCCATCAGGTCTGGAGCTCAGAGTCGCCTGAAGGTCAAGAAGATTCATTCAGGAGACGCTGAAAACAATGTGACACTGATGCACAAACGTTTTGAACTCACCTGAGCAGCCACAAGCGTTTCTTCTCCTCGCTGGCAGCCGTCAGGAACCTGCAGGTTCTGCTCCTGGTCTCTGATCCAGGACTGAAAGTTCTCCACCTGGGACCTGAAAGCCTCCACCTCTTTGTCCAGGAGGTCCTGAGTCTCCAGCTGGTCGAGCGTCTCTTCAGCCGTCAGCAGAGCGTTCCTCCATCGCTCCTCTGCTTCCCTGACCGACTGCTCCATCCCTCGTTTCCTGCTGTTCTCCAGGTCGTCACGTCCACACAGAGTCCGGCCGAGTCTCCTCAAGTCGTCCAGTTTGGAGTCGCCTTCAGGTCTGGAGTTCAGGACGGCCTGTTGGGACAGGAACACCTTGAGGTTCTACTGCCTTTATTCTCTCCATATTCTAATGTTGGTGAGATTGGGGTTCCGGCTCCTTTCTGCTCACCTGAGCTCTGCTCCTCATCTCAGGTGTGGGGGGGTCTTCACCAGTAATGGTGAGGGGTTGCAGCAGGTCGTTGATCCACACCCTGGAGCTCTCAGCCTGAGCGTTAAACTGCCCTAACTGCCCCTCCAGGGCGGTCCGGGCGTCTGCCTGCCTCTGCAGTCGGGCCTCCAGGTTTCGGTAGCGCTGGATCAGGTTGTCGCCGTCCTTCAGGAGGCTCTCGGCCCGGACGCCTCGTCGCCGTAGTGACGCCACACCATCAGCGAGGGCGTCGGCCCGACGGCTGCGACACGGGAGGAGGAACACCAGTTTGAGTGTGTTCACGTAGGACACGAGGAACCAAGACGAGTAATAAAAGACACTAAACGTGACACTGTTGTGGAGGAGGGCCTTTTTCCAAAGCCTTCAGGGTCAAACCCATCGGCCGTCGTCGCCTTCAATGTGAGTTTTTATCCTCAGAACGTCTTGAGCTCCAGACCCGAAGGCGACCGGAAGGTGAACAACCTGAGGAGGCGGGGCCAGACACTGTGTGACCACCCGGACGCCGGACGTTTTAAAGTTTCAGGACTCGTTCTTCATATAACAAAACTATGAGGAGGGCCTTTTTCTTTAAATATCCAGGTTTTTATAAATAAATCTATATCTATACACATCTGTACTGACACAAGAGAGAAAACATTTTTACATTATTAGTTTTCGTGAACTGTTTGTTTTTGTAATACCCGTTTCCGCCACAGGAGGCGATGTGTTACTAAAAGTGACAAAAGCCTTCCTGTTTTTGTCTGTGGCGACTTTTTATGACCCGTTGATTCCTGTATTGAGTCAACAGGTCTAATCTCAAATCTAATCTAATCTAATTTAATCTAATATAATCAAATCTAATCTAAGGTTAAATCTAATCTAAGGGTTAATCTAATCTAATCCAATCACCTCTCATCCTGGAGCTCTTTGAGGAGATGTCCGACTTGTTCCAACTCCCCTGACTGTTTCTCTTTGGTCTGCAGCCAATCAGAGAAGCCGTCGTGTTGCTTCTGCAGACTGGAGAACAAAACCGTCACCAAACGTCTTTCCTTCCTGTTTACAGAGACGTTCAGAATCTGAGCGGCGCTGAATCTTCGTTTCTGAGCCGCTACCTGTTCAAGTCGCTGAGCAGCTCCTCCATCTGGTCCTTCCTGGTATCGCAGTGGGCTCTGAACGACCCCACCTCCTCCTGCTGCTCCTTCAGCCAATCGGTGAACTCGGAGAGCTGCGGTGGAGGAAGCTGCTGGGCCCCCCTCTCCAGCCGGTCCTTCAGCTGGTCCAGACGTCGCTCCGCGTCGGTGGACTTTAAGAAGCCCTGATGGACGGGACACACACACCCGTTACCCATCAGCCACCTGAAACAACGCCCATCAACAGCGAGGACTGGCCCGCCGGCTTACGTTCAGTCTCCTCAGAGATGTTTCCACGTCCGATCTGCTCTCTGGGTTCTCGAAGCACTCGTTGATGGACAGCTGGAGGTCCTGGAACCATCCCTGAAACGACTGCTTCTCATCTGGAACACGGATTTAACGCCTGATGAACTTCTCCTGAGTTCCAGCAACACAAATAAAACACGACTGACTCCACACCGACCTGTGACCACCTGGACCACGCCTTTGTCCCGCTCCTCCCTCTTCAGCTGGATCAGGTCTCTGGTGCGGGCGATGGCGTCCCTCAGCCGGACGCCGTCTTCAGCCAGAGCCTCCACCACCTGAGGACTGGCCACACTGGACACCAGACCCACCTCCTTCATCACCGCCTCCGCCTGCTGCCCCTGGGAGTCCAGCTGCTCCAGCAGACGCTGGGGGGGCGAGAGAGAAACAAATGAGGAGCACAGACACAATAATCAGAGTACAGGTGGCCCTGAACACAAGAACAGGTAGTCCTCAACTTATGGACACAACTGGTTCCTAGAGGCTGTTCATAAGTTGAATTGTTTGTAAGTCGTTATTTATTAAATGCCAATCTCTAATCTCCATCTGAGGTCATTTAAATGTCTTTACTGCTCTAAATACTACAGTAATGTCATTACTACTGTAAGTACTACAGTAATGTTATTACTACTCTAAATACTAAAGTAATGTCATTACTACTGTAAGTACTACAGTAATGTTATTACTACTCTAAATACTAAAGTAATGTCATTACTACTGTAAATACTACAGTAATGTCATGACTACTGTAAATACTAAAGTAATGTCAATGTCAAGGGGGGGGGGCGAGTGTTGGAGCTGTGTGAACACAGCGGTACTGCCCCTGCAGGGGTTGTGGCGAAAAGGGGAACTGCAGGACGGTAGTTGGATATGGTGAAGCACGTTTGTTCATATGTTGAGGACTATCTTTACATTGGAATCAATGAAGCTCAGGATGCAGTGATGGAACCCGAAGGGGACCTGAAAGCCAGGGGGACTATGGGTCCTACCTGGACCTGGACCTCCATCTCCGGCTGGGAGGCGTCCACCTTGCTGACAGAACTCTGGATCCGCTCCACCGCCGACTGGTTCTCCTCCAGCTTCTTGGCGAGGTGCGTCTTCACTGCAACCAGCTCCTCAAAGACGTCAGTGCAGTCGGCGAACAGCTCTTTCACCTGCTCCATCCTCTTCCTCAGCTGGGTCTCCATCACCTGATGGGGGGGTTCAAACGACAGATGACCCAACTGGGTCAAACACCGGCAGGGGGAACAGCCAGAGCTTCACTCACCTGCAGCTCCAGAGGAGCCTCCTGACTCTGGAACATCTCCTGGATCTCCTTGGACTTCTTGTGGAAATGTTCGATGTTCTCCTCGTTGGTACGGATCTCATTCTGCAAAGAGAGATGTCTAGTTTTCTGGATGCCAAGAACCTAAAACATCTCCAGTATTCTAACATCTCCATACCTTCATGTCAGCCACTTGCTGCTCGTTGTGGAATGGATGGCTCTCAGCAAACAGGGCCAGTTTGGCCCCCGCCCAGCCATCCACCTCCACCCCCAGCACCAGCTGCTTCTCCCAGAGCTCCAGCGCCACCTGTAGGTTATCCATGTAGGCATCTGTCTTCTCTGTGACCTACAAACACATTGGGGTTTCAAACATGGTTCCAAAGGTAAAACACTTCCTCTAAAATCACGACGTCTTACGTCCAGCCAGGTGTCCATCAGGGCGTCGGCCTCGGCTTCGAACAGAACCTCGCTGCAGTCGGGGACCTTCTTCAGTTGGGTCTGCAGCTGTCGGGAAACACCCCTCATCTCCTCGATGCCCTCCTTCAGACCCGTCAGCTCCTCTTTGATGTCACCGACCTGTGGCGCCAAGAAAACGGAGATGGATCTGACAACGCTCTGAAGCTCTTTCGACCAATACATGGCTGTCATCATGTGGAGATGTGTGGGCTGACCTTCATCATGCTTCTCTGCAGGTTCTCCTTGCCCATGTAGGAGGCCTGCTCGCTGACGGTGCTCTCTGCTCGCTGCAGGGTGCTGCTCAGCGGACCGCGGCAGCTCTGGAACGTCTTCAGCAGCTCCAGCAGGACGCTGCATCGCTTCTTCCTGCCCAACGGAGAAGAACACAACACGAGGGATCTGAGGTGGTTCTTGCCTTTGACCAGCCAGAACCCAAAGATCAGTTCACGTTTATTCCTACTGGAGTCTCTTTAGCATTTCCGTAGCTCACCTCATGCTAACCTACCTGTCAGAGAAGGCTCTCTGGGTCTCCTTCCACTGAGTCTCCAGCTCTTCGCAGAGGGTTTCTCCTCCACCCTGTTTGTCCTGGAGCTCTCGGAGGTTCTGGAGCTCCTTGAGCTGCGCCTGCAGCTGAGTCTCCAAATCGGACAGGGAACGAAGCCTGGACAGAAAACGAGGTCTTTTATTCTACGACTAGTTCAGGGACAGGTGGTAGAACCACGCCCAGGTCAGGTGTTGTGTGTGTGTGTGTGTGTGAGGTCTGGAGACTTTACTCCACCTGTGCTGCACGGCTGGGATGGTGGGCTCCTTCAGGCCCTGGGATTGGACAGCGTCCTGCAGCCTCCTCAGCTCCCCCAGCAGCGTCCTCCTCCTGAGGCCCAGGGATCGGTTCTCGGTCTCCTTATGGACCACCTTCTGCTGCCGGGCCAGCCCCCCCTCAGCCTCCTCCAGCCTCCTCAGCAGGACGCCCACCATGTCCAGGCAGGACGCCGGGACGCCATCCCTGGTGACGGTCAGCCGCGCCCCCTGCAGGAGCACATCCAGCTGGGGGGCCTTTTCTTTCAGGCTGCCGATGCCCTGCCTGCTCAGAACCAGCTTGGTACGACATTCCTGGAGGACCTGAGCGTCGCCACAGGGGGCGTTCTGGACTCCGGAGATGTCTTCATCCACGGTGCGCAGCGACATGAGGAAGCGGTCCAGGGCGCGGGCTGCCGCTTCGCTCTTCCGGACCTGCTGCCGGAGCTGATCCAGGCTGGATCTGTGAGACTCAACCTCGCGGGACAGAGGGAAGCAGTCTCTGGGGTCCAGATCGCTGGAGTCGGGATCCAGACGGGACACCTGGTCCAGCTCACTCTGGATGCTGTCGTCCAGGTCCTACCGCAAAAGAGGTTTTAGAAACGCTGGTTTGTCTAGGTAGGCTCTCAGGTCTCCAGGTTCTGGTTCTCCAAAGCTGTTTAAGTCAATCCACTGGACTTTAAGAAAGTTTCTTGAAGACGTCTCTTCTCTCGTCCAAGAGGCTTCTTCAGTTCTGATGGTGTCTGGTCTTGTCCCAGTTTATTAACCCCGTGAGATCAGTGGTATTCACATTCCAACGACCATTGTGGAGACCCGTCTGGCTCCCCAACAACGGATGATGGGGGTGCCAGGGGGTGTCAAAGGGGGACATTGAAATGGGACAAGACCAACTACCATTAGAACTGAACAAGCCACTTGGATGAGAGGAGAAACGCCTTCAAAAAACTGTCTTAAAGTCCATTGGATTGATTTAAACTTTGGGAAACGCTTGTTTGTTCCTTCCTGTTCTTAACAATTCATGAAACAATGAAGGCAGCAGACCTTGATGTCCTTCAGGATGTTGGTGCTGGCCAGCGTGAAGCCTGTGATGTGTTTGGGCTGCCTCAGGTAGCGGTCCAGGCGCTCGCTGAAGTCCACCATGTGGTTCTCGGTGGAGTCAATCTGCCTGAGGGCGGCGCCCAGCGAGCTACCCCGCCTCTGGAGGCTGGACTGCTGGTGGCGCCACTGCTCCTGCAGCTCCAGCTTCTCCTGCTCCAGACCAGCATTCCCACTCAGCTGGGCATACTGGGAGAACTGGTTTGAATACTCGGACCACAGGGACTCGGTTTCCTGCCTCAAGAACTGGAGGAGAAGCAGTTGGAGGTCAGCACCATGTTGGTTTGAAGAAAGAGTCATCCTTGAATCTGTTTCCTGAATCCTACCTGGATTTCCTGGAGTCTGGTGTGAAGACCTTTGAGAGACACCGAATCTGAAGGAACGTCCTTGATGCTCTGTTGGTTTTTAGCCAGTTGGGCCACCAGAGTCTTCTTACAGCTCTCATATCTTCAAACAAAGACCAGCGGTTAAACAGCTGTTTTAGAACATCTAAAGAACGTGGTTGTAAACTGTGAGAGAACCTCTCTAAAGCCTCCTTCTTGGGGACGTCCTCCTCCACACAAGCCGGCTTTTCAACCTCTCTTTCCACAACAACTGTCTTCATCACTACCTGGAGAAGAAGAGCATTTTATATCAGCTAAAACAGTTGACCAGAGAACTGCTAGTATGGATATTTAGTTTGAAACCCCTCATTACCTCAGGTGAGACCTGAGGTTCGTCACTCGGTCTCATTGTTTCCTTTGGTGACGTCAGATTCTCACTGAAGGCAATTGGAATTCTGTTTGGCAGAAATAAGGAGAAAAATTATCTTTTTATTGAATTAAATTCTCCAGAAGACAACATGAGTCTTCAAATGGCCACCAGAGCAACTGGCTCCTGAGGTTCAAAGTAGTTTATGCTCCAAAAATATTCTCTTGGACACATTCCAAGATTTAGAAATTGAAACTGTAGTCCGCTTTATATATGAGTATTTTATGAAGACTAAAAATGAAATCTGCCAATGGGGTGAGGTCCTGTGATCCTCAATGCAGAAAAGGACAGTCCAGCTAAACCTCGGCTAACGTTGTTTGGAGTTACGTTATTCTCGATTATAGCCGAGGGTCACCTGTATCCAGTGAAATGAAGTGCTTTAGGGTCACCTGGATTCTGGGATGGGGGCCTCCTGGTCTCCGCTGATCTGGCGCTGGAGGGCCGCCAGCCGGTTCTCACACTCCCTCAGCTGCGTCTGGGCCAGGCGGTGGGCGTCCTCAGGACTCAACGTGTCGCTGAGTTCTTTCAGCGCCTCTAGGTGGCGCCCCGCCTCGGCAAAGCCGCCGTCGGCTGAGAGGCAAGACTGGTGAACGATGACAGAACGAAAACAGACAGTAAACAGGAAGTGTGGTATCTTTACACGACTGCAATATTACAGAATGTCATTCCAGGTTTAGTACGGAGAGCATGACAAGCATCCCGAAAACACTTAAATCACAGTTACCAAGTCCCCCTGACAGAATCCTTGGCAGCATAAAGGAAGAACAGGAAAAAAAGATTAGAGATGGAACCCTTCCACCAAAGCACACCTGCTGAGAGATTAGCTTAGCGTTAGCTACCTGAACTTGGGTTTCTAACTGGGACCTGAGGAGCATCTCACACTGCAGGGCAGCTGAGTTAAAGTCTTTTCTCGTTACTTCAAAACGTAATTGCTGCAAAAAGTCTGAGATCTCAGCTTTCAAAGCCTGGGGAATAAAATACATTTAAAAATATATATATACACACATATATATAACATGATAGGTTACAACACTCGCAATATGCGTTACCAGTTAACAAACATTTTAGTGCCATTGGTATCTGGAACTGTATCTCATACATGTAGAAAACAGTTTAAGTATATTTATGGTTTAGAATCACAGATGAATCAAACGGATTGGAACTGTTCTCCTAACAGGAACCAGGACTGAACCAATCAGGACCCTGAGTGCGATGTGTCGTACCTCCCACTGCCTCCTCACAGACTGGGTGTAGACCTCCATGTCCCGGAGCTGACACGGCGTACAAAAGGCCTCCATGCCTTTGGCTGCCCTCAGGAACTCCTCCAGCAGCTCCGTGTCCAGAGTCCTCAGAGTCTCCTGAAGGGACAGGAAGCTAACGGGTTACCTCATGAGAGTAATGCTAAACCACGAGTTACCAATGGCACTGGGGTTTTACCTCTTTCACTGACGCTTGTTCAGCTGATACACGCTTGTCTTCAAAAACCTTGATGGTTTCCTGGATGTGCTCCTGCAAACAGAACTTTGCCTCCTCGAAGCCATTTCTGGCCAACGCCTGCGCCTCGGCGTAAGCCTCGGTGTAGGCCTGAGGAGGTGTCTCTGCCAGGGCTGGAGGGGTGCTGCACAGATCTGGTGACTTGGCGACCAAGTGCGGTGGTACACTGCCCGGTGAGAGGACAATGGCTTGGGAGGGTGGAGGCGACTGACGTTGAGAATCTGATGGTGGACGTGGTTCCTCCTGAGGTCCGACCTGCGTCGGTGACTGAGCCTTGGATCTTGGTGTTGTTTGGGCTTTCACCAGCGGTAGGGACTGAGTCTGGACATGAATCTGTGGGGGTGCATGTGTGTGAGGTTTGGCCTGTGGTAGTGATTGGACCTTGGCTTGGCTTGGTGCCTGAACCTTGGATTCAGGTGGTGTTTCAGCTTCAGCTGGTTGCAGTGCTATCTGGGTTTTGGCCACTGTGGGTGACTGAGCTTGGGTTTGAGCTTGCGGCAGAAATTGTGGCTGAGATTTGATGAGGGTTGATTGGACCTTGGTTTGGGTTGCTAACTGAACCTTAGCTAGACTTGTTGTTTCTACCTTGGCTGATGGCGTTACTATCTGAGCCTTGGTTGCTGTTTGGAATTGGACCTCAGGTGAAAGTTGTGCCTGCGGTTTGTTGAGGTTTGACTGGACTTTGGGTCGGTCTAGTGACTGATCCTTGATTTGGACGGGTGGTTGAGCATCAAGTAATATTTGCGCCCGTGGTTTTAGTTGTGACAGTAATCTGGTGTTTACTGGTAACTGAGCCGTGGGCTGTTGTGGCACCTGGGGCTCCAGAACAGGTTGTTGTACTGATGTAGCCTTGGGTTGGGTTGGTCCTTGACCCATAGATCGACTTTGCAAATTAAACTGTGGTTGTTGTGCTAACTGGGCTGCAGATGGGGGATGCAGGGCTGATTCACCTGTTGGCTGTTGGACCTGAGGACTGAAGTGAGCCTGTTGGCTAACGGTCTGAGTCTTCACTTGTACCGATGACAGTGTCTGAACATGTGACTGGAACTCAGCCTGAAGGCGAGGCTGGAGCTGGGGTTGTGAAGGACGTGGAGGATGGGTTTGATGTGGCTGTTGAAGCTGGGGATGCATTTCAGTTTGGAACTGAGGCACATGGTGATACTGAACCTGTGGGTATTGCTGAGGCCGAGGCAGGGGATGACGCTGGGCATGAAACTGGGGCGCAGGTTGAGGTGATTCCTGAACCCAAGTCTGTTGCTGAACTTGGGTTTGGCGTATCTGGAGATGCCCACCATCAAAAGGTCTCATCAAAGGTTGTTGCTGTGTGGAAGTCGGGGGTCTCATTTGCGGTTGCATTTGAGCCCAGGGTTGGGTTTGTGTTTGTGGCTGCATCTGAGACTCAGGGTATGATGGCCCCATGTAACAAAAACCAGGCTGCCCTATCTGAGGTCCAAACTGGGACCCAGACTGGGGCCACGTTTGTGGAGCCTGAAAATTTGGATGAGCCGGAGACTGTGCGGACTGACCTACTGGCTGAGGGAATCGTTGGGGACTTTGATGCCTCTGAGTAATGATTTGGTCCGGTGATTCTTGTCTCGGGATCCACTGCTGGGATGGGGATTGACCCTGTGAGCCCCCTTGAGGGTAATATGGAGGTTGCATGTGTGGAGATGGGATGGGCATCGAGGCAGAGGGTCTAACTTGAGTCCAAGTGCCTCTTTGGCCCAGGGAAACGGGCCCTGGGTGCTGCACCACTGGCTGAGTATGTGCAGGATGCTGAGGATGACTTTGAGGCTGGACCTGTGTTTGGGTCAAAGGTTGATTGTGACTTGGCTGAGGATGGATTTGAACCTTTGAACCCACAGGCTGACCTGTAAACTGAAAATGGGCTTGAGGCTGGACCTTTAAGTCTGGATGAGTTTGAACCTGGAATATAGACTCAGCTTGAGACTGGGCCATTGGCTGATCATGGGGTTGAGGCTGGACCCTTTGCTGAGGCTGGGATATCATCTGACCATCTACTTGGGATTGTATTTGTGACTTAGGGGTTGGTGGCCTAACAGGGGCCCATGACTCCACATGACTACGAACTTGAACGTGAGGTGGCACGAAAGGCTGAATGTGGCCCTGCTTTGGCCCCTGCATAGTGGACCACGGTCCAACTTGAGCCCACGTATGCACTTGAGCAACAGTTGTACCGAGGGCCAAACCCTGTGACTGAACAGGTGACTGAGAGGCGTCTGGGACACATGTTTGGGCCTGAGTCTGAACCCATAGTTGGGTCACAGCTGTAGTTGAGGGACCCAAGGACTGTTGAAGAACTTGTGTTTGTGGCCGATCGTGGCTCATTCTGGTTTGGGATAGGATCTTCTGTGGTTGCTGAATGTCGGCAACACTTGTGGACTGCACTTGCACAAAGACTTCTGCCTGAGATTCAGAGTCACCAGTTGTTTTGGACTGTGAAATCTTTTCAGCTTTTGTTTGACTGCAAGGCTGGGCCATAATTACGGGCTGGGATCTAGCCATGTTATCCAGCTCTTGTTCTGCCGGTCTTACAGGAGGCATATGTAGTGGATATTTTTGCTCTTCTTGTCGATCTTTTCCCAGTTGCTGCACCTGTTGCCGCTGCTGCTGCTGCTGCCCGTGCTGAAGGCGCTTTGCTTGTGTTTTTTTCTGTTGTTCTGACTGCTCAGTTACCTTTGCTTTTGCCTCTAGCTGTGCTCTTGCAGTTGGATCTGAACTCACTGTTTCCTTGTCTGATTGTGGCTCTGCCTGTCTAGTCCGAGTAGAATCCTGTTCTGGGTCTGCAGCTGAGTCTTTACACTCTCCCGTTGCAAGTTTCTGAAGCCAGGGCCGGTTCTTGATGGCCTGGGCTTTCCTACTTTGAAGTTTCTGGGAGCTCACTGGTGGTTTCCTTACAGGGGGTTGTTCAGGTGACGGTATAGTCTGCTCATGGTGCAGTGGGGTCTGACTTTCTTGTGGCTCAACCTTCATTTGAGTTGTGACACGTGTTTGAACAGTGTATTCTTGCAACTCTGGCTGCTGCTGATCCTGCACCTGTTGTTTCTGCTCCAGGTGTTGCTGTGGTTGTACTGGTGGTACATCTCGTTTCTGTTCCTTCAGCTCTTGCTCTTGCAGCACTGTTTCCATCTCTGTCTTGAGCAGTTCTTGCTGTTGATGCACCTGCATCAGTGCTGGTTCCTGGGTACGCTGTGCAGTGATCTCTGGTAGAGCCTGAACCTGAACTTCTGGTGGGGACTTTGTCCTGGTGTGCATCACAGCTTCTGCATAGCTGTACGCCATTGGAGGAGAAGTTACCGGTTCTTCTCTGTACTCCTGCAACACTATCTTTGGCACAAAGGTTTCATGACTTGGACGTGAAACCAACACTGTCTTTGGACTCCGAGTTGGGTGCCCAACATCTGACTCCATCAGCTCTTGAGGCTTTTTTTCAGCCTGTATAAAGACCTTTGGTGGAGGAGGGGCATCTGGGGGGCTTCTGCTTCTGTCTCTTCTGGACCCCAGGCTGCTCAGCATACCTACAGCTTCCTGGAGTTGCAATAGCAAAATAAGACATCTCTCATTTCCTGTGGACTCGGGTCCAGATCAAACTACGTTCACCGTTTTTGTCAATCAAGTTCTAAATAGACCACTGACCTGTGATTGGGCGACAGCGGCTCGCACTCGGTCCTGCATGGCAGAGGCGTGGAGGTACTGGATGGGCGAGTTCTTCTGACTTGTCATCACCATCACCTGCAGGTCCTGCTCCTCCATCACCACCTGACCCTCTAACTGTAACCCACGGGATATCAGGACCTGGGGGAACAAATGGCATCGGCATCAGACATGAACCGTCTTTAACCACTTAAGTTACCAGATTATCCTCAGCTGAAACCCCCTCTGGTGGTCTTACCCTGGCTCGAGGGTCTTGGGCCTGGTGGTGTCTCTCTGCAGCTTTTAATAGCTGGTAGAGATCTCTGGCCTCAGTCTCCCAGTGCAGGAGTTCAGCCAGGCGACTGTCCAGACCCGACACACTATGCTGCAGCTCCGCACACACCTGCTCCGCCTCCAGGAGAGTCTGCATCACCTGACCACATGGAAGACATGGGCACCGAGTCACGGAAAGACTCAGATACAGCACACAAACGACATCCACCAGTGATTATTGGGTATGAAACCGGTCATACTTCTGGTATAGCTAGCTTCAGCCTCTGCAGCTGATCAGCTGGGTCTTCTGGGGAGGGGTGCAGAGCCTCCAGGTCCATGTCTTTGATTCTTCTCATGAGGAACTGAGAAGAAAGCAAGTCGTCAACTTTGGAGATGCATCAAAGGAAAACGGTCTGATGACTTGCCTACCTGAATCCTTTTCCTGTAGGTGCGTAGTGGCCCTGCCAGGGCCTCCAGAGGCTCCTTGAAGATGAGAGTGGCTTCTCTGATCAGCGCTTGGACATCCTGGGGTGTGGCCTGGATGTCACCGGGGGGTCCCGCCACGCCATCCTAGGAAAAAAACAGATATAAAAATAAATATCAGGTAGATGACAAGAATCAGACAGAAGTAGAAGATTATGAAACCTGATGACGTATTTTCAGCAGAAAGACCAATGAAAGGTTAACAGTTCTACACATCACGTTCCAGTTTGACCAGCAGAAGCTGGACCTGCTCCTCCAGCAGAAGTTCCTCTGGTTTTGACTTACGAACGTGTTCTTCTTGATGAAGTCGGCCCACAGCATGTTGAGCCGACGCAGCTCCTCCCCCAGACTCCTGCTGGTCTGAGGGTCCGTGGACTCCATCAGGATGTTTCCCACCTCGTTGAGGCGGGCGTGGCGGGAAGCCCACTCCGCCACAGACGCAGAGCTCACCTGGACACAAACGTGAGGGAGGAGGGAGGGGTTTAATGCAGGGTTACCACATACTTAAGCGTGATTGGATGTCCTGGTGATGATGTCAGACCTCTGTGGTGTGGCTGAGGGCGTGTCTCACGGAGCCCTGCTCCAGCCAGGCCTGCAGGGAGCTCAGGCAGTCGCTGTAGGCGTCCCAGGCCAACAGGACGCGTCCCATGTTGCTTTTGGCCGCGTTCACCTCTTTAACTGCTGCCGCCGTTTCCTCCTCCAGCTGCTTCACCTGCTGGTTGACGTGGTGGTAGTCTGAGGCTGAAGAGGAGACGCCCGTCAGACGCCCGTCGGACGCCCGTCAGACGCCCGTCGGACGCCCGTCAGACGCCCGTCGGACGCCCGTCAGACGCCCGTCAGGCAAAGAGATCAGGGTCTGCACTTTTAAAACTCATCGAGCCGTTTGGACCCGGATTCCACGGAAAAGAAAACATGGAGACGTAAATACTTTCTGACGTCTAAACCGAAGATACCACCTTGAATATTGTTGTTTATTGTTTTGTATTGTTTATTCTTGTATATTACTGTTTTTTACCTACACGCTCTGAATAAACAACTATAAAGTGTTGTTCATGAAGTTCTGCAAACAAAATGAAATGTTATTGATGTAATAAACATATTTTTAACTTTTGAACTCTTAGAATAATAATTTTAAAAAAAAACGCCTCGTTGAAGTTCTCTTTGAAATGAATTTAAAAGCTGAACTCAAATGATCCATGAAGCAAACAAAAAACACTGTCAGCCTTTGGGAGCGTGTAGCGGAGCCTTGATCTGAATTTTAAAAATTTATTTAAAAAAGAGCAACATTAGTCTGAACAGTGAAAAATAAATATTTGAAAAATATCTGCATGAATGTTTATTTGACCTGGTTAATGGTTCTGCTGCTGCCAGCTTTCAGGGTGGGTGACGCGTCGTTTGACCGACGAAAAATAATAAAAATAGTAAAATATAATTTTATTTTAATGTTTAAGACGACAATAATATTCCAACTTCCAATACAATGAAAGAAAAAAACCTAACTCAACTAAAATACACTTCCCAAGCCACACGGAGCCGCAGCATTGGCATGAGAGGGCCGCATGCGGCCCCGGGACCAGAGGCTGCCGACCCGTGAATCAGACGGTCAATCAGCCGGGAGGGGCCGGTCAAACCCCTCCCTTGAACACGAACGCTTACCCAGAGCAGATTTGCTTGAATACTTCTCAGAAACCAGCATCAGCTTCTGGAGGGTGGCGTCCATCAGAGACGGGATCTCCTGGGTGACGACCAGCTCCTGAAAGGGGAAACCTTCTGTGAGCGCCAGGTTTGTCCAGAGAGGGGCAGCAGCGCGACGGCCAATCAAAAACCAGCTCACCCTAACCCGACAGAACAAACCCACCACAGCTTTCTTCTGTCTTTTGCGCTCCTGAACAGTTTTTCTTCCTAAACCTGGACAGAAACACTCACCTGCCACTCCTGCAGCAACACCCTGACGGCCTCCGGGGAGACGCACGGCCTCTTCCAGATCCGGAGCTTAGTCCTGATCCGCCCCAACAGATCCAGCAGTGTGTGGCGGAGCTCCCGGTACTCCAGCTTAATGTCGTGGTATTTAGCCGACACCCTGACGCCGGTGAACCTGGACGGGATGGCCACAGAGACAGGTTGTCATGGGAACAAGTCCTAAAAGGACGTCAACAAACCAGAACCCTCACCTCCTCTTCAGCTCATCCATCTTATCGGCTGGAACCATGATGTTCCTGAACTCGTCCATGTTCTGGAAGGACTGGAAGGTCTTCAGGTGCTGCGGCATCTCCTCCACACAGACCTGCAGCAGCGTTCGGGGGGACATTTCTGAACTCAGATGAAATAAATCACTTTGGGTCGTTCCATGAAAACTGTTTAGTTTGGGTTCCCAACATTCAAAGAGGAACCAGAGACGTCATGAAGCCGTCAGTGATGTTTTCAGTGTCCGAAACCACTGATTCAAGTTCACTTGTTAGCATGAAGTAAAATGTAGTTAAATAATATGTATACAATTTGCATATTTTTATCTTTTTGTGTTAAACTAATCATTTTCTCACCTCTTCTCTGAGCATTTTTGTCATTCATGTCACATAAAACTTCAAAAATATCAAAAATATCAAATAAATCACACATTGATTGTTCTAATGGTTACAAATTCTTTCCTCTTAAATGTGTTAATTATATTAAAATAACCTAATTTGATGTTAAAATAGCACCACTAACGGAAAGTGACATCATTCAAGAGTTTGACAAAGAGAAATTCAAATAATGATGAGTTTTGATTTTTGCCTTTATAATATTTTTGGTAGATTTTCCCCGTCACATCCCCACCCCGTCACATCCCCACCCCGTCACGCCAAAAAAAGGGGAAAACAATTTTAGAATCAAATTTTCTAATTATATTTGCATAAATCCCATTTTTTCATGTAGTTTTAGCACATCCAGAATTTGTCATATTGCTTTAGATATTCTACCTCGAAAAACGATATAATTCAAAGTGTTCAAAGTTCTGCCCGGTATCAGAGGATAACCCCCAGGTCCACTCCTAACACCTTCCTGGAACGACGTCATCTTTTACTTCTTGTCCCGGGTTTCCAGGGGGGAGTGAACTATTCACCTTGAGCAGCTCCCGTTTCTCCTTGCTTCTGTCGGCGGCTCTGCGGTGGTCCGTCGGGTCGCCGTCCTCATCGGCCAGAACGCCCTCGGCTTTCAGCAGCCAGCGGGCCACCGAGCCCAGGGGGGCCGGGAGACTCACGTCCAACTGGATTTTATAGTCACGGAGCTGAGAGACGAACATGAAGCGTAAACGCAGCGTCTAATGACACACAGGTGTACGTGTGACGTGTGTGTGGTTCTATACGGTCTGACGACGGGTCGGACCGGACCGCACCTTTTCGGCGAGGACGTCCCACGCCTGTCGGAGCGCTCGCTGCTCCTCCGTCAGTTTAGGGTTTCGTCTCATCGCCGTCAGCAGAGGCATGATGGGACGGCGCTGCTCGTTAAAGGAAACCAAGAAGGTGTGGAACACCTGCAGGATGAAAACCAGGTCTTTAGTATGAAACACACACACACACACACACACACACACACACGTACGTGGTATCTCTCGCAGTAGCTCTCCCCGGCGGTGGAGTCCCACCCCTCCAGCAGCTCGCCGTGCGCCTGAACCAACCAACACGTCACCTCCTTCAGCTTTTGATCCGGGGTCGTCTGGAAACAAAACAGCTGTTAAGTTCGGTTTGAGTTATCCAGATCATCTAATCCTCAATCTGCTCACTGAGATCTGGACACCAAGACGCTGACGGTGAATTAGTTCTGTCTGACGTCCAAACACACAAACGCTGCATGTTTACCTGTTTATTCACCTGTACAGGTGGGCGTGTCCCAGCACAAGCCTCAATAACAAATTATTACTGATTAGAACGTGCGCTAACGAAAGAGCTAGCATGCTAAATAATCAGGTATGAGTCCTGAGGTTTTATTCACCGCCCAATGTCATGAAATTAAATGTTTGAGCCTTTGTTGATATAAATAGCAACGAACAAATCAGATCAGGGCGTGGCAGCGTTAGCGATCATGTGACTCCTGTTGCTCCTGTCATCTACGACAAACGACCTGTTGAAGTCAAGAACGTAATAAAAGACACCCATTATTTCAGCTTTTATCATCTTTAAACCAGAACAGCAGCGACCCAGTCCCTAAACCCTAACCCTAATCCTAACCCGATCCCTAATCCCTAACTTTAACCCTAATCCTAACCCCTAACCTTAACTGTAACCCAACCCATAATCTCTAAACCTCACTCCTAAGCCCCTAACCTTAACCCTGATCCAAACCTCTAGCCTTTACCCCTAATTCCAACCGAACCCTAAACCCTAACCCAACCACAATCCCTATATTTAACCCTAATCCCTTACCCCTAATCCTAAATTTACCCCTAACTCTACCCGTAATCCCTAATTTTAACCTTAATCATAGACTCTAAACCTCTAATTTTAAACCTGATCCCTAATCTTAACCCCTACCTTAACCCTAACCATAAAATGTTTACATTATCGGATCAGGACTTTCATGAGGTTATTGACCTCTGACCTTATCAGTTGTTATTGTATTGTTAGCTTTAACAGACGTGGATTAAACCCAAACAGCAGCGAGCCGAGACGTGTTTCAGAGCGACCGTCATGAGTTCAGCACCGACGCTCCTGGAAGGACGTCCAAAGGACGAATCAGTGCAGCAGAGGCGTGAGGGTTTCCTCCATTGGACCGGAGGTCGGGACACGCCCTCGGCGTGGCGTTGGATCCAGTCCCAGACCGAACAGGGAGAACCCGTTTCCTTCTGCATGATCGTTCCTGCCTTTAACCACCAGCTAGTCTGTGGCTCACCGGACGAGCCTCATCTGAGCAGCTGAGATGCTGCAACAACACAGACGTCTGTGCACCGCTGTCTGCAGGCGTGAGACGGGTTCGCCGCAGGCGTGAGACGGGTTCGCCGCAGGCGTGAGACGGGTTCGCCGCAGGAACTAGACGGGTTCGCCGCAGGCGTGAGACGGGTTCACCGCAGGAACTAGACGGGTTCGCCGCAGGCGTGAGACGGGTTCGCCGCAGGAACTAGACGGGTTCGCCGCAGGCGTGAGACGGGTTCGCCGCAGGAACTAGACGGGTTCGCCGCAGGCGTGAGACGGGTTCGCCGCAGGCGTGAGACGGGTTCGCCGCAGGAACTAGACGGGTTCGCCGCAGGCGTGAGACGGGTTCGCCGCAGGAACTAGACAGGTTCGCCGCAGGAACTAGACGGGTTCGCCGCAGGCGTGAGACGGGTTCGCCGCAGGAACTAGACGGGTTCGCGCAGGCGTGAGACGGGTTCACCGCAGGAACTAGACGGGTTCACCGCAGGCGTGAGACGGGTTCACCGCAGGCGTGAGACGGGTTCGCCGCAGGAACTAGACGGGTTCGCCGCAGGAACCAGACGGGTTCGCCGCAGGCGTGAGATGGGTTCACCGCAGGCGTGAGACGGGTTCGCCGCAGGAACTAGACGGGTTCGCCGCAGGAACTAGACGGGTTCGCCGCAGGCGTGAGACGGGTTCGCCGCAGGCGTGAGATGGGTTCGCCGCAGGCGTGAGACGGGTTCGCCGCAGGCGTGAGATGGGTTCGCCGCAGGCGTGAGACGGGTTCGCTCAGGCGTGAGACGGGTTCGCCGCAGGCGTGAGACGGGTTCGCCGCAGGCGTGAGACGGGTTCACCGCAGGAACTAGACGGGTTCGCCGCAGGCGTGAGACGGGTTCGCCGCAGGAACTAGACGGGTTCGCTCAGGCGTGAGACGGGTTCGCTCAGGCGTGAGACGGGTTCGCTCAGGCGTGAGACGGGTTCGCTCAGGCGTGAGACGGGTTCGCTCAGGCGTGAGACGGGTTCGCCACAGCCACAAAATCAAGTTACTGATGAAAGGTTAGAAAAGTCAGGAGGAGTTAGAGAGTCGACTGCAGCCAGAACATCAGGTTAGAACAGAACCGGGTCAGAACAGAACCATCAGGTTAGAACAGAACCATCAGGTCAGATCAGAACCATCAGGTCAGATCAGAACCGGGTTAGATCAGAACCATCAGGTTAGAACAGAACCATCAGGTCAGATCAGAACCATCAGGTTAGAACAGAACCATCAGGTTAGAACAGAACCATCAGGTCAGATCAGAACCGGGTTAGATCAGAACCATCAGGTTAGAACAGAACTGGGTTAGAACAGAACCATCAGGTTAGAACAGAACCGGGTTAGAACAGAACCATCAGGTTAGATCAGAACCATCAGGTCAGATCAGAACCATCAGGTTAGAACAGAACCATCAGGTTAGAACAGAACCATCAGGTCAGATCAGAACCATCAGGTTAGAACAGAACCGGGTTAGAACAGAACCATCAGGTTAGAACAGAACCGGGTTAGAACAGAACCATCAGGTTAGAACAGAACCATCAGGTCAGATCAGAACCATCAGGTTAGAACAGAACCATCAGGTCAGATCAGAACCATCAGGTTAGAACAGAACCGGGTTAGAACAGAACCATCAGGTTAGAACAGAACTGGGTTAGAACAGAACCATCAGGTCAGATCAGAACCATCAGGTCAGAACAGAACCATCAGGTCAGATCAGAACCATCAGGTTAGAACAGAACCGGGTTAGAACAGAACCATCAGGTCAGAACAGAACCGGGTCAGAACAGGACCATCAGGTTAGAACAGAACCATCAGGTCAGATCAGAACCATCAGGTTAGAACAGAACCGGGTTAGAACAGAACCATCAGGTCAGATCAGAACCGGGTCAGAACAGGGGGTCTACCTGTCTCAGAGGGGAGGCAGAAACAGCAGGAGTGTAGTGGACAGGCAGGTGGACGGGCGACGGACTTTTAGGAACGGTCAGGTATTGTTCCTGGGGGGGTGAAGGGGGTGGAAACAAAGAACAGAAAATTCACAAGAAGCAAGAAGGAGCGAGCAGAACCCTCCTAATCAATAGTGATCAATAGTGATCGATCCAGGTGCAGGACGGTGACGTCTAAACAAACATCTCAGAACGACAGAGCGACACCCACCGGCGCATCCTCGTCCGGGGGGGGCAGGTCTCTGGAGTACTGCAGGAACTGGGCCACGTAGGTCATGATGGACTTCTCGTCTGGGTCCCGGACGTCCACATCTGCAGGGGGGTCAGAAGGCTCCATGGTGAGTCAGAAAGCAGCAGGCTGAAGCTGAGACATCCTGAAGCGGCGCCGCGTGAAGCCAAATGAAGGCGTGACGCCGCCGTCCTGAAGGAAAGGTTCTGCTGATGAAGGGCTGCCAACCCGCCGGCGGGCGGGGCGTTTACACGGGTGTGTCAGCAGACTGTTAGAGCGTCATTCCATTGGCCCTGGGGGGGGACGGACGCGGCGCTAAAACGCTCCACGCATCAGATGAACCGCGTTAGGAGAGGACAGCGTGAGACAGAAACAAAAGAACGACAGAAGAACGAGGAAGACGAGGGTCAGGGGTCAAATCTGCACCAATAGCAACTCTGAAGAGGTTTCTGCAGTGTGTGTGTGTGTGTGTGTGGGGGGGGGGGGAACTAGCTGATAGCATAGCATCTGCTAAAAACACCAAGCAGGTTGCACAACATCCACACATGTGACACCTCCCTGAAGGAATATGCAGAGGGGTGTGTGTGTGTGTGTGTGTGTGTGTGTGTGTGTGTTGACTTTTGCTTTACAATGACGCTCACTCATCAGGAGGAACCAGGAAGTGCCTGCGTGTGTGGGCCAATCAGCTGCTGGCGGCTCACCGTGGGGCTCCAGCAGGCGGGGGATCCTCAGCTCCCTTTCGGCGATGCTGAAGGCCTCCTCCAGGTTGTGAAGGTTGCTCCTGGTTCTGGCTCTGCTCAGGTCCACCAGGTCGGGCCGCAGGGCGGACAGCAGGGCCAGGAAGACCACGCCGCTCCTCCAGCTGCTCTGGAAGTCCTTGACGTTCAGCGTGCAGCCGGCTCTGGCAGGACCGAGGGGATGGAACATTAAAGTCTGGTGCTGGAGCAACACCTGAGGTTCTGCTGGGCGGGCCCTCACCTGTGACACTGCTCCCGTACCCACAGCAGCAGAGCCTTCTTGGCGGAGACCCTGAAGTGTTTGTGCAGCGGCGACCCCCGGGGGGGGACGGGGCTGCAGCCGGCGGAGCGGCTGGACAGGGAGGAGCGAGTGTCCAGACTGGTCAACGACTCCATGGACGACTGACGGGAGCTGAAGGACAGACCGCTGGCCAGCTCCTCGATCTGAGGGACGGTTAGAGTCACAGGAAGTACAGGAGAACCTACAGGAGAACCTACACGAGAACCTATAGTAGAACCTACAGCAGAACCTACAGGAGAACCTACAGCAGAACCTACAGTAGAACCTACAGCAGAACCTACAGGAGAACCTACAGGAGAACCTACAGGAGAACCTACACGAGAACCTATAGTAGAACCTACAGCAGAACCTACAGTAGAACCTACAGCAGAACCTACAGTAGAACCTACAGCAGAACCTACAGGAGAACCTACAGGAGAACCTACAGGAGAACAGGAGAACCTACAGGAGAACCTACAGGAGAACCTACAGGAGAACCTATAGTAGAACCTACAGTAGAACCTACAGGAGAACCTACAGGAGAACCTATAGTAGAACCTACAGGAGAACCTACAGGAGAACCTACAGTAAAACCTACAGCAGAACCTACAGCAGAACCTACAGGAGAACCTACAGTAAAACCTACAGGACAACCTACAGTAGAACCTACAGCAGAACCTACAGCAGAACCTACAGGAAAACCTACAGCAGAACCTATAGTAGAACCTACAGGAGAACCTACAGCAGAACCTATAGTAGAACCTACAGCAGAACCTACAGCAGAACCTATAGTAGAACCTACAGGAGAACCTACAGCAGAACCTACAGGAGAACCTACAGGAGAACCTACAGGAGAACCTACAGCAGAACCTACAGGAGAACCTACAGCAGAACCTACAGTAGAACCTACAGCAGAACCTACAGGAGAACCTACAGGAGAACCTATAGTAGAACCTACAGTAGAACCTACAGGAGAACCTACAGGAGAACCTATAGTAGAACCTACAGGAGAACCTACAGGAGAACCTACAGGAAAACCTACAGCAGAACCTACAGGAGAACCTACAGCAGAACCTATAGGAGAACCTACAGGAGAACCTATAGTAGAACCTACAGGAGAACCTACAGTAAAACCTACAGGAGAACCTACAGTAGAACCTACAGAGAACCTACAGTAGAACCTACAGTAGAACCTACAGGAGAACCTACAGCAGAACCTACAGTAGAACCTACAGCAGAACCTACAGGAGAACCTACAGGAGAACCTACAGGAGAACAGGAGAACCTACAGGAGAACCTACAGGAGAACCTACAGGAGAACCTACAGGAGAACCTACAGGAGAACCTATAGTAGAACCTACAGGAGAACCTACAGGAGAACCTACAGTAAAACCTACAGCAGAACCTACAGCAGAACCTACAGGAGAACCTACAGTAAAACCTACAGGACAACCTACAGTAGAACCTACAGCAGAACCTACAGCAGAACCTACAGGAAAACCTACAGCAGAACCTATAGTAGAACCTACAGCAGAACCTACAGCAGAACCTATAGTAGAACCTACAGCAGAACCTACAGCAGAACCTATAGTAGAACCTACAGGAGAACCTACAGCAGAACCTACAGGAGAACCTACAGGAGAACCTACAGGAGAACCTACAGCAGAACCTACAGGAGAACCTACAGCAGAACCTACAGTAGAACCTACAGCAGAACCTACAGGAGAACCTACAGGAGAACCTATAGTAGAACCTACAGTAGAACCTACAGGAGAACCTACAGGAGAACCTACAGCAGAACCTATAGGAGAACCTACAGGAGAACCTATAGTAGAACCTACAGGAGAACCTACAGTAAAACCTACAGGAGAACCTACAGTAGAACCTACAGAGAACCTACAGTAGAACCTACAGTAGAACCTACAGGAGAACCTACAGCAGAACCTATAGTAGAACCTACAGCAGAACCTACAGCAGAACCTACAGGAGAACCTACAGCAGAACCTACAGGAGAACCTACAGTAGAACCTACAGCAGAACCTACAGGAGAACCTACAGGAGAACCTACAGCAGAACCTACAGGAGAACCTACAGCAGAACCTACAGCAGAACCTACAGGAAAACCTACAGCAGAACCTACAGCGGAACCTATAGTAGAACCTACAGCAGAACCTATAGTAGAACCTACAGCAGAACCTATAGTAGAACCTACAGGAGAACCTACAGGAGAACCTACAGGAGAACCTACAGTAGAACCTACAGCAGAACCTACAGCAGAACCTACAGGAGAACCTACAGGAGAACCTATAGTAGAACCTACAGCAGAACCTACAGGAGAACCTACAGGAGAACCTACAGGAGAACCTACAGCAGAACCTACAGGAGAACCTATAGTAGAACCTACAGCAGAACCTACAGGAGAACCTACAGGAGAACCTATAGTAGAACCTACAGCAGAACCTACAGGAGAACCTACAGGAGAACCTACAGGAGAACCTACAGCAGAACCTACAGGAGAACCTACAGGAGAACCTACAGCAGAACCTACAGGAGAACCTACAGGAGAACCTACAGCAGAACCTGGAGATATGAACGTGTTGGCGGATGGATACATCAGTGAGACGGATCTCGTTCTTTACCACGTGTGGATCCGTTCAGTCACAGAACAGATTCAACACGAATCTCCAGGTTCTACTTTAGGTTCTACTTTAGGTTCTACTTTAGGTTCTACTTCAGGTTCTACTTCAGGTTCTACTTCAGGTTCTACTTTAGGTTCTACTTTAGGTTCTACTTCAGGTTCTACTTTAGGTTCTACTTTAGGTTCTACTTCAGGTTCTACTTCAGGTTCTACTTCAGGTTCTACTTCAGGTTCTACTTCAGGTTCTACTTCAGGTTCTACTTTAGGTTCTACTTTAGGTTCTACTTTAGGTTCTACTTCAGGTTCTACTTCAGGTTCTACTTTAGGTTCTACTTCAGGTTCTACTTCAGGTTCTACTTCAGGTTCTACTTCAGGTTCTACTTCAGGTTCTACTTTAGGTTCTACTTCAGGTTCTACTTCAGGTTCTACTTTAGGTTCTACTTCAGGTTCTACTTCAGGTTCTACTTCAGGTTCTACTTCAGGTTCTACTTCAGGTTCTACTTCAGGTTCTACTTTACTTTCATCAAAACAACAATAGGAGCGAAGGGTAGTCACTCTGCCGTGACAACAGGGGGCGCTGTACTGACGTGGTACTGCAGGATGATGGTCCATATGAGCCCCAGGATGATGGAGGGCTTCCCATCAATGATGTCAGGAATGTTGATGTTGACAAGTTTGATCTGAGGAGAAACAACAAAACATTATTTCCTGGCTACCGATGACATCACGCTGTGACCAGCTGATGACATCACGCGGTGACCAGCTGATGACATCACGCCTCCGTTGGGAGCTCTGCTCACCGACTTCTTCTTCAGGAAGCTCAGGGCTTTCTCGATGTTGCTCCTGTGCTGAAACATTCCCCGGCCGCGTTCCCGACTCTGGAAACACAACCAGAGAGTCAGTTGGTCAGTCGATCGATCGATCGGTTGATCAGTCTGGGTGGGGGCGGTGTCAGACGGCGATGGGACTCACGATGCGCTGGCCGCTCATCACCTCCAGCAGGTCCAGCAGTTTGGAGCCGTCACGGAAGTCAGTGAACAGATCCAGGACCCGGCACGACGGCCGGCGCTGCCACAGGACGCAGTGGAGGTCATTCAAGGTCACAGAGGAACAACCATCAGAAGGACGTTCAGGTTTCAGCAGGGTAACGTGAAAATTATAGTTAGCATGTGGCTAAAACGCTAAATCCATTCAGGGTTGTTCCTGTGCGAGTGTATACCCAGGGTAGGGCAGTTGGGGTGGAGGGGGGGGGGGTCCAACGTTGCTGTTGTTGTATTTGTTTTGAAATGAGAATTTTTAAAATGTAAAAATAAAATAAAAAAGACCTTGATCAAAAAAAAAAAAGCTAAATAAATGAACGCTGCTTGAGAGACTGGAAACCTTTTTTGGGAAGACGTTGCTCGAAATGTTTCGTTCTCAAAATCAAAAACAAAATACGAACCGAAAAGGTTTGAAATGAGTCTCTGAACCCCGGCTCAAGGCTGGCTTGTGACATCCAATCAGAACCGATCGATTCAGCGTTACACACACGGTTGGTCCACAAACAACGGCGGTCTGTTTCTGGCTTTGGGTGAATCTGAATAATGATCATTAAACCACAGTGAGAAACATCTGATCGGAAATCAATTATTGGTTTCTCGATGCGGCGCCGATCAGAACCGATCATTGAACGCCTGCTGCTTGACTCGGCGTCACACAGGAACTACTTTATGTAACCCTCGGTGGCTGGTGGGGGCCGGGGCCGGGGGCCGTCTGTCGCTGTCTGTCTGTCTGTGGTGAACCCTGCCCCTCCATGCTATATTTATGCCCCCCCCCCCATCCTAACATTCACTGACCCCCTCTGCTGAGTCATGCTAGCGATTCCCTTTCACAATAAAAGCGTTTCTCACCTTTGCCAGCTGAGCGTTGACCCAGTTGGTGAAGGTCTTCTTCTGGATCTGTTCCTGTTCCACTGCAGAACGGAGGTTGGGGGGTGGGGGTGGGGGTGGGGCAAAAATCACGTCATTCAGAACAAACGTCTCTTCAGGTGATTTTATTAATTGATATCTGAGTCTTTAAACCATGTCATTGATTGTTTATTGATAGTTTATTGATAGTTTATCTGTATCTGGAGAACCTTCAGGTGGAGCGACTGCAGCAAGAAGAAAACTTTAACGCCACAATGAAAGTTACAGAAATAAATTCTACATAAAGGCATCCTGCAGGGA
Source organism: Antennarius maculatus (assembly GCA_013358685.1). NCBI lineage: Eukaryota > Metazoa > Chordata > Actinopteri > Lophiiformes > Antennariidae > Antennarius > Antennarius maculatus. Next base: position 20,177,200 of record CM023621.1, on the reverse strand, counting down.
CCAGAATGGGGGGGTGACCCCTCCTAGACCCTGGATGGAAGGGGTCGGATAATTGTGGACTTGAAATAGGTTCAGCTCCGGAGAACCGTTAGACCACCATGAATAGAATTTCCAGAGCAAGAGCGTGGCCCTGGGGGGGGGGGGGGGGCACGGTAATGAGGTGCAAAGTATTGATAAAGCAACATGCTAACGTATTGATTAGCCCACAACAGGCTCAGGCATCGATGGGAGACTCTGTGGCCACTCACCATCGTACGGTTCCAGGAAGTCATGGAGGTCAGAGACGGAGTGAAGACTCTCACACACGATCCAGTCCTCAACCTCCATCGCCCCGAACCCGTTTAGCTCCGCCCCTTCTACCGCGTAATGAGGATGGTGCTCATCGATGTTACGACCAAACAACCTCATGGTCTAGATCAATGGTTCAGGTCCCCTGGAGTCCAACCTCCTGCCACCGGCCAGCGGTCTCCTCTGGTCCGTATCACACCTCCGTCTGGATCGGACTCCCGGTCCAATGGGACGGACTGAAGGACCGAAGGTCCTGCTATTTTCTCTCTTAATGTGTTTAGCAGCAGGTCTCCTCTGGCTTCAGTTCGCTGGACTAATTACGGAGCCCCCATGATGACTCACTGGTCTGATTATAAAGACTCTGGACAAAGAGAAGGCAGACCTCTGGGTTTGACTCCATATCGTCACCTTTCAGAGGTGTGAAGGAGCAACCAGAAGGGATCCTGCTGTAAGGTCCAAAGAATGACAGAACCAGATAGTTCTGCAGAAGTTACCCAGAAAGCTTTTGTTCTGGAGCGCCTGAGGAGGCTGATGGTGCTCACCAGGTATGCTTTAGGTTAGCATTTGTAGCCTTTCACTAAAACAGTACCTTTAAAAGATACCATGGAGCCAGCCAATCGGAAACTGATCATGTCCTGCTGGGAGGCATTATATTCCTGTCAGATTAAGAAATGGATTCCATTTGGATTCCATTCCGTCCCACTAAAGGTCTTATCGTTGCAAACGTCACAACAACAGACGACCAAACTCACCTGAGACGGGATCGGCCATAATGACTCAGCACAGGAAGCTGCTCAGAAACCCTTAGAGAACAAAGATCTAATCTACAGAAGGCATGGATTTACGCTCTGAACGCTCCAGATCCACGTTCCCAAGAGACAACAGGAAGCAGCGGCAGGCGTAAAACAGTTTCCAGGGTAGGCCGAGTCCCACCGACTGGAAATCCAGCCTGAAGGAACGTCGATAATCAGCGGCGCACCTCCTCTTCTGAAACTTGCCCCAACAGGACCTGATCGAGCTCATCGAGCCAGGAGCCAGACGGTTCAGGCTTCTGGAGGACTTCCTGTTGGGGGGGGGGCAACTAGAGAGGCACCCGGTTTGGGAACTTGATGGTGGTTCAAGGCTAGTTTGGACCGCGTTATGGCGTAGAACCCCTCCAACCATTGGTGCACCTCCGAGGTGCCCTTGAGCAAAGCATCCATTCAATCCTAGTTTTTCAATCGATAAACTAGGAATTTAATCATTTGATTTCATTTGAAAATCCATTGGTTGGTGTTTGTTTTCGTGACTAAAGCGAACAGGATTTGGTTTGATCAGGATGATTCTCTCCTCTGCTTCTTCTCAACGCGTCACATGTGTTCCGTTTGGTTCTGTTCCATTTTAGGCGTTATTTTGTTGCTTGGATTGTCGCGGTTGAACTTTAGAGGACGAGGATGATGATGATGACGGATTATGGGATCATGCGTTTGAAGGACGTCACATGTTCGATCCTCCCTGACTGATTGAGAACGCATCTAATTGGAGTGAATCACGTTCTAAATACAGACTTTATTCACGTCGTGTTGGTTTATTTTAAACTCTGGTGCTGAATAATAAATGGATAATAAATGCATCCGACGACAAACATCGATTCATCGGCCCCCTCCATCCTAACCGGCACTTTTCACCAGACGGAGCCCCACAGGAGGAAAACAGAGTTCCAAAGAGGAAACGTAAAACGTTGTGTGTAATAAATAGTTCGGTGGAGAACCCCCCAAGAGGAAGAGACGAGAACTAAGGAGAGGAAAGAGAAACGTAAAGAAACGACAAAACAAATAGACGACAAAAAAACCCAAAGAGCAGGTGGTAAAAAACAGACGACAAGGCACAACGTTTGAGTTGAATACGGATGCAAGACTCTTATTTTGAAGGACTGACAGGTCCTTTTTCTGTGATATACATGAACATCACTCACCCCCCCCCCACCATCATCACTGCCCCCTCCCTCTGGACGAGTCTTTACGCTGTGACTCACGACTCCGCGAGCCGTTTCAGTTTCAGATCAAACCAGTGTGACCTCAAAAAAAGTGACAAATCAAAACGGGACGTCGCCGCCAGCAAACCGAGACGGAGCCGTCGCACATCGCCGGGGTTAATCCTGTTCAGATTGCCGCGGCAACCGGAGGAAAACACTGAAATCCAGACACGAGGCCTTCCCTTTTTATAGGGACGTGACCTCAGACTCGGCTCAGCGGAACAATTAGCCGCTACTCAGTTTAGCTTCAAGGAAAGATGAACCCCAACACATTGAAACCAGCTCCAGTGTGTGTGTGTGTGTGTATGTGTGTGTGTGTGTGTGTGTGGTGGGGGGGTACCGACCCTGCAGCAGCATGTGGATGTTGTCGATGTCCAGGGGCATGGAGCCCCTCTCCACCAGCTCCTCCCTGGAGCAGAAATCTGAAGACATCCTGCCTCACCAGCGGCCGCCGGGCAGCATGGGAGCACTGGGAAGGATGGGAAGAGAGATGGTCAGCGGCGTGGAGCCAACGTGACGCCAACGTGACGCAAACGTCACGCAAACGCGACACAAACGTGACGCAAACGTGACACAAACGTGACACAAACGTGACACAAACGTGACACAAACGTGACACAAACGTGACACAAACGTGAATACGTGACGGTTCAAACAGGAGACATTTGGACGTCTCTGGCGTGAACAGTCTTCCGCGCTGCGCCCTAACGTGACTGACAGGTGAGGAGAACGGACAGGTGAGCAGGGCCAAAATAAAACTGGGACATGGCGTGAGGTCGCATCGACACGCCGGCACAAAGGTCACCCAGGGTCAGTCGCTGTGTGGTGTCTTCTGAGACCCCTCCCTCCTCTAATTCAACATTATGATCGATGTGTGCGTTGAAATAAAAAAAAGAGGTGAGAAGGTCCTCAGTGAGGTCATCATGAGGTCATCACGAGGTCATCACGAGGTCATCACACTGTGGTCGAACCTGCCACCAGGTTTGGTTTGAATCTGTGAGCACAGCGAGATTTGGTCACGTGATCTCAGATGGTCATGTGATCGGGTTGAAGCTGGCAGAAGGACAGAGGGTCGAAACACGGTGGTGGAAAAAGGACTGGGGGGGGGGTCACGAGGCTACGACAATAGCTTCAGATGCCTTTTAAAGGTGAAACCCTTCATCACACCTGTTGGGAGGCCGCGTGGGGAGGGGGGGGGTGCCGTGGTCCAGTCACGCTTCAGCGCAAGCAGCTGATTAGCAGCAGGTGGGTCACATGACCTACGCTTTATTTTTGTTCTGCAAAAGTTCAGATCCAACTTTCCCCACTCGCAACGCCAGAGCAGGAAACACGGACCCACGGCGAGATCCAGAAGACCAACCTGTCGCCATGACGATAAGGACCTGCCTCCGGATCAAAAGAAACAACACAAGATGCCAACAAGCAGAGAAAAGTCCCACATTGTGGGCCAAGGTTAGTCACTGCAGGATGTGGCTGACACCAGATCGCTGCCCCCACCACCCTCCTCCCTCGTCACTTCCCCCACCTGCCACCCCACACCCCCCTGGCACTGCAGAGAGAAAGTAAAGCTCACCAGGAAGAAACCGGGACCACTTCTAGCACTAGTTGCTTGAGGCACTCTTCTGCCTCCAGTGGCCGAAATGAGCATTACAAAAACAAACGCTTTCAAATCCATAAAAGTCATTCAATTGTAAAATCACCCGCTGAAACTTTCCCTGATGTAATACAGATAAAGAAGTGACACAGCCGCTGCTTTAGGTTCTCTCTGCAGGCCGGTCCGTTCCTTCTCCTCTTCAGGTTTGACAACAACTTTCCCTCCTGTCGGCCTTGTAATTCTCACCACAGGCATTCAATCGCTAATCTTTGTGCTGCAGGGAGAATAAACTTTGGGTGTTGGTGTTGCTCAACTCGTCACACGGATCATTTACAGGAATGATAGATAACAATAGCAGCAGGGAGCGGCAATCTGTGTTTCCACCGACACACAACGCAAAGGTCACATCAGGCGTTAAGGCGAGATCCCACAGGCGGGTGTCGTGTCAGGTGAGTGTTAATGAGCGTGATCTGCAAACTATTTCTACATGGAAAATGTAAAAGCAGCGGAAGAAAGGAGCGCAAAAGACGGAGACGAACCCTTTGTGAAATCTCCTGCTCATATGCAGCAAAATTAGTGACAGTAAAAAGAAGAAAACTGAGTTTGAACGCAACAAAGTTGTGGTTTTCACACATAAGAACAGATTTAAACCATCTAGTTCCTGTCCAATCAGAAAGAGACACACAAGTCATCCCTTAAACTGAAAAAAGAAGATTATTTCAGTCAATTTAAAATATAATTACTCTCCAAATGCTTTGCAGTGAAATATTGGATGCTGACAAGCTATAGACGAGCAGAAGCATCACAGGTGAGTCCTGAGCGTTCAAAGATTCAAACCCACAACCTTCTGGTGGGACAAACATGTTCATTTGAGCTGGACCGAGTCAGGGTTACGAAATACATTCAGACGCAGATTAAAAAACATGCTGGTGACACAATGGTGAATAATATAGTGGATTAAAGAAAAGCATTCATGGAGTTTTTTTGCAGGAAAAATCTGATTCATCAGAATTTAGATGCAAATAATTAAATAATCACATTATTATCATAGAATTAGGTGAATAAAAACTTTACTAAGAAGTTAAATAATTCTAATAAGTTTTTATTTACTTTTAAACTCATTAAAGATCATTTATCTGTTTTACTGTTTGTATATTATAGTGCAAGACCCCCCCACCCCCCCACCCCTTTACGGTAGGAATGTCAGCTCTTCGTTATGAAGCTCCAGGAATAGACCACACGTGTGTGTGTGTGTGTGTGTGTGTGTGTGTGTGTGTGTGTGTGTGTGTGTGTGTGTGTGTAAGAACAAGTCCTTGAACACTGGAGGACTTTTTAGCAAAGCGGATTCAACGAATCTGCACAAACAACCGATGTCAACAACAACAACAACAACAACAACAACACATAACGGAGGTAAAACAACACCGGGGCTGAATGATGACGGTAACGTCAGCAACGTGCGCCGGTGTGTTCTTTGCACCTGCATGAACGTGTTTCATCCGTTAAACGCGGGTCTCACCTGCAGCAGGAGAGCAGCGGGTCGCTCCGCTGATGACGTCCGAGGCGGTGGGACTGATGTCCGGTAGCAGCGCCCGGTGGAACCCGCGGCGCAGTGTGACCGAGCTGCCGCCCGCAAGAGCTGCAGGACGGGCCGGACTGTCACCGGAGAAGCCAGAGCCATAACGGGCAGAAAAAAAAACCCTCACTGGGGGGCTAAATATAGAACACCATGAGAGTTGACCCCCCCACCCCACCCCCGGTAGCTGCTGTCACCTGGCGCGGAGGCCCAGCGCCTCAGGCTGAATGTCAGCGCACCGGAAGCGAGCCAAAACCGGGGTGCCAGGCGGAGCCCGTAGCCTCATGTCCGTTCATGTAGTTTAAATCACTATATCAAAAACACACACACACATATATATATATATATATATATAAGATATATATAAAGATTTAAGCTGAATATTTAATATAAAACGGATTAGCAGCACAGGTAGGCACGACCGGAAGTCAGATCGGACATCGTTTGCTAGCTGTTAGCCTAGCTGTCAACTTGTCCGAACAAATGAAAACACCAATGTTGACGGTCTTTAAACAACTATTAAAAATAATCAACTATTTTTTAAAACTATTAAAAATAACAATAAAAATAATAGATTATATGAATACAAAATCTCTTCTAAACGTGACTTGCTGCAGTTTTTGCTAGCCAGAAGTCCCAAAAATAACTAGAAAACATCTAATTAGCTAACAAATATTCCGGCTGCTCATTAGTTTGAGTTTATTCTTTGTAGTTTCAAATAAATTAATTTTTGAGCATGTTTACAAAATAAGTTGTTCGTGAGTTCTTTTGAATAACTAATTATTTATAGTTGACAGCTGCTAAAATATAACCCGGTAATCAATTTAAAAATGGTGGCAGGCGACCGGAAGTAGCGTCAGAGTACATCCGATGTTGACATTCCTACCTGTACACAGTAAAACCTGAGGATCTAATAATAACAATAATAACAATAATAATAATAATAACAATAATAATATAATAATAATTCCAGTTTATACACAAAAAATTATAGCCGATTTAATGTATTTATTTAATATCACTACTAAAAGTGACCACCAGAGGTCAGCACACACTCATGTTACTGCAGGACTTGTGCAGGCAAAACCAACAGGATTATTCCTTGTATGAGTCTATTTATAAGAGAGGAGCTGACAGGATAAAAATGAAAATAACCACCATTTTCTACTTCTACTGTGCAGCTCCTCTGGGGCAGTTGGGGATGAAGTGCCTTTTCCAAGGGGAGTCATTACCCGACAAAACTTAAGCAAGTGGTTGAAGATTCAAACTGTGGAACTTTGCTGCTGTGAGGCTTTTAAAAAAGAGCCAAAAGCAAATACTGCACATTAATATTCCAAGACTAAAATATGCTATAAATGACTTCCACCATTCTTAGCATAGCATCCACTTCATAAGACATAAAGGAGATGAAACCCTCAGTAACTATGTTTGATCCATTCAGGAAAAATTCAATGAAAGTAGATTGTTTGTTGGGATCCGTGTTATTAGTTGAACTTCCTTTAGCCTCGTTGGAGCCGCACACAACCTGCACATTGTTCAGGAATAGCCTCCAGAGGGTGGAAGTGATCGTGATGGGAGGCCAGAGGAGTGTGAACATGCCCTTGACACATCCTCCTCAATATTTCCTCTAATCTACATTTAATTGCTCTGCCTCAACTTTCAACTTTCCTGCTAAAGATTCATTTCCTGAACTTCTTGAGATGAGTTCTGCTCGGCTGGCTCCACACGCCGCCCGCAGGGCCTATGACGATGATCGTTCCTAAATGAGTTACTGACTCATCTAAATCCGCTCTTCCTCTTATCCATTCAATATCCTCCTCGTCTTGATGGACGTTTGCACCGACATCCGTTGTTCCTGCCCCACACGACCGACCCGGCTGCCAAAGCCTGGGGGTTAATTGCCCCGATTTCTGTGAGGCAGAGTCTGGGCAACAAAAACAGAAAGGAAAGATGATAAACGGAGCGAGACAAAGCAGCGGAACAAGGGAAAGAACGGGATCAGAGCTCAGCAGTGAAGTCATCCCGGTCGGCGTGTGGCGACAGGAGCGGGGTCGTCTCTGGAGCCAGCTAATTGAGCTCGGATGAGTGAGGATCGACATCGGGTTGCACTGCGTTGTTCCTCCTCTTCCATGTGAGTGGCTACGAACAAAAGGCCAGACTCTCAGCCCTCATCACGCTAATGGAGTGGGAACACGCTTCTGATGGGCAGCGGCAGGTAAGACGGGCCTCCAGGGGATTCAGGAAGTCTGAGTGGAGGGTTCTGGGCCCTGATTGGCGGGACGCGGCCTATAAAAGGCCCCGGATCGTTGGGGTGTCAGGAGCACAACGGGAGGCGCTGTAGTTCACGCCAGCTGGCGGGGAAGGTGACACGTCGTGTGTGACTGCAGGAAGGGAAGCAGATGATGCTGCAGAAGAACAAGAAGAAGAAGAAGCCACAGCGGTGAGTGAAGCAGAAGATACTCGTCCTCCATTTATCTGACGTTTGTCCAGGTGGAGCGATTGGTTTGTTCCACCTTCAGCAGGTGGATGAAGGTGGAACCACTTCTTCTTCTTCTTCTTCTTCTTCTTCTTCTTCTTCTTCTTCTGTGACAGTAATGGCAAAAACATGTATAAATTGATGGTAAAGATTTTAAACAATGATAAAACTTAAAGGTGGGGTTGACACACCAGGGAGGGTTCACCTCGGTCTGACGCCGGGTGTCAGCCCTTTATGGGAGTCTTTCTACAAGCCGCTGTTAACAAAGAAGGTTGGAGATCTCCAACAGAGGATTCATTTGGTCAACAGTTTTATTTCCAGTTTGAATCCAAATATGTTGGAAAACTGTTTGTTCTGTTCTCACAGAGAAACTGTTTTTCACGTCTTCCTAGAATGTCAGAGACTCGACAACCTGCTCCTGTTTTTAGAGGGAATCTTTCTCTCATTCAGTTGTATTTTCAATAAACAGGTGTACACTATTGGTTTGACACAGATGAAGAAGCAAAAACAGGATCGTCAGATTCTAAACGTTCTTCTGGGCCGAGCAAAGATGGTGATTTCTCCAAGCAGGAGGAAAAGGTTGAAGGTTCGTCTGACTGCAGGGCAGAAGACGTTTTAAGAAGAACGTCAGTGTGTTTACGTCAATCTCTTTTGGATTTTGTGCCAACGTGACTGACTTGTGTTTCAACTTTAATGAGTAAATGTGATTTTAAAAATGAAATCACATCTTCTTCTTCTTGAAATAAGAATGAAGTTACAAAAATCAACTATTTCATGTCGTGAAACGTTGTACTGACCATACCACCGACTCTTCCCTCACTTCTATCTGTGCTTCATCCCTGCTCCTCTTCCTCAGGAGCCTCCGGCTGGTCCTGGTCCTCCTGCTCTGGGTGTGTCTCCAGCCGGGCTCCGCCCACCGGGCGTCGGCCGTCAACCTGCGGCGTTTCATTGGCTGCGCCGTCCGGGAGTTCACCTTCCTGGCCAGGAAGCCCGGCTGCAGGAGCCTGCAGATCACCACCGACGCCTGCTGGGGGCGCTGCGAGACCTGGGAGGTGAGGACTCACACACACACACACACACACACACACACACACACACACACACACACACACAGACACACACACACACACACACACACACACACACACAGATTGGACTGGGTCGTTAGGAACGCCGGGAACTCTGGGAAGTTGATTCCCACGGAGCAAATCTGTTTCCTGGGAGCGAAGTGCAGCCGAGGGTTTACACAATTACGCGTTGAAAGAGCGATGAGCGCGTCAGAAGTCCCATCTCCCATCATGCACCAGGATCTGGTCGGCGCGGCGGCGTAATGAGGCCGTCTGAAGTGGAAATCTCACGCAGGAACGCAGGACGCCGCTGCAGGAATCGAGTTAGCGTGGGGCAGGAGGAGGAAGCGGCGCCGCAGAGATTGAAGTGACGCCGGCGGTTCCTTCATCCATCCCTCACACGCCCTAACGACACCATCAGGTCCAGGAGATTACACAATACTGACGACAACCCGGTGGAATCTGAAGCTTCATCTTCACGCCCTGAAGCATCAGGAAGCTCATGAATCTCTGTTAGCGTAGCGTAGCATAAAGTAGCTCGTGAGGCCCCAGCCATGCTCTTTGTGTGAGGACGATGAACTTTGACCTTGTGTAATACGTATGTTTAGTGATGCAGAGCAGCAGGGGGTCATGGGGGGGTTCTGACCCAACCAGGCGTGATTGGCTCCCGGCTGTGGAGGCGGGGCCTGCAGCCTCTGAGGCTCTGCTGATGGCTGGTCTTATGTACACCCGAGTGACGCCCCAGTGACGCCCCGGAGGAGGGGGCTGACTCGCCACGGTCCCGACCCCCCACCCCAAATTTACTCCCCCCCCGCTCTAATAATCTCGTGTTGCAGACGAGGCGCTGCTAGTGACTCTTCTTGTCTCTCATTGGTCTCCAGAAGCCGGTCCTGGACCCCCCCTTCATCGAGGCCCACCAGCGGGTGTGTACCTACAACCACACCCGTCTGGTGACGGTGAAGCTGCCCGGCTGCCCCCCCAACGTCGACCCCGCCTACACCTACCCCGTCGCCCTGAGGTGCGACTGCAGCGTCTGCCTGACCAGCACCACCGAGTGTGTGACCTCTGTGTGACCTCTGTGTGACCCTGAGTGTGTGACCTCTGTGTGACCCTGAGTGTGTGACCTCTGTGTGACCCTGAGTGTGTGACCTCTGTGTGACGCGTCGGCGCCACATCACCGTTAGCTGATGGCGTTGGTTGTTTATTGGTTGAGGTTTTCTTCAGGTGACGGTAGCTAATGTTAGCCTCCTGTTTGCTAGCGGGATACAAAGAGTTATTAATCCTGGGTTATAAATGTGCTTGTTAGCAATGCTAAGTCAAAATGCTAGTCATCCTTTGCTAGTTAGTGTTTTATTAGTGACCTGTCAGATTAAATATAACCAGTAACATTTAACTAGGTCTGAGAAATGTTATCATTTTTTATCTTTCTGTAAAAAATAATAAAGGTTTTCATTGTTTTCAGAATTGTTAGAAATCCTTTGCAGTTTTGTTCAAAACTTCTGAACACAAGATGTTCAAAGACCAGAGAGAAAAAGACTGAAGAATAAATTAAAACTGAACTTAAACACCAGCGTGAGAAAACTAAAAGAGAGAAAGAAAACAATCAAAAACAAGCAGAATAACAGAGCATTTCAAAATAAAACAGGAAGTGGAATACTCCAGGACATTAATATTAAGGAAAACACAGTAAATGATGTATTCAAGTCCATATAATAAATACAAACAATTTTTTTACTATAATCACCTGATGTTTTTATTTTTTACACTAAAGTTTAAATGAATCTGTCTCTATTTCTGATTTAAAACGACTTTAAAGTTTAATGCAGCCTTTTAGCCCAAGGCCATAACAACAACAACAATAATGAGAATAATAATATAATAATAACAATAATGATAAATAATAATCATAGTAATAATAATAATAACAATGATAATAATACTTTAACGCTTAATGAACTCAAATCACACATAATTTAGTTTAGAATGTCAAAGTTTGATCTTAATTACGAATAAATTTGGACTAAATGAAGTTAAACTGTTTAAACCTTTCTTCTCTATGGATGCTACCCGGGGGGGGGTCAAACATAAACAGCTCCCCCCCCCCCCTCCCCCCCTTATATAGAGCAATCCCTTCTGCCTGTTGGTTCATCTTCCAGGGGAATAACGGCTCATTGGTGCTTCATTAACTGACCTGAGCTCTGAGGATCTTCACGGGGGGGTGAACACAGTCCTTGGGGGGGTTGTTGTTGGTGTGCCTCCCCAGCGGAGACGGGTTGATGCAACGCCTGAGGAGCGGCAGGTTGTGTTTGAGGCCCGTCGGAGGCGTCGTGTCATCTGATCGGGTTTATTAATAAGAACCGTCAGAACTGATCGATTCTGTTTCCATTCATGTAGAAATCAAATCAAACCTGAGCTTCATCCGTTTCTCCTTATTGGACTCCTCTGTGTCATGTGACCTTCTGGAGGCATCTGGGGTGAGGAGGAACCACGAGGACGGGTTAGAACCTCTGACAGGAGCCACGACCCCCCCACCCTGATTGTCCTGATGAGTCCTGACATCACCACTTCCTCCTGGGCTACAGGGCGGAGTCAGGAGGGGCGGAGTCAGCGCCCGGCAGGAGGGCGAGATCAGATGGAGGATGAGCAGCGAAGCATCGATGAAGGTTCAAACTGTCGCTCTTGATCATTTGATTAACGGGGCGTTCAGGGGTCAAAGGGATGCTGGGAAAATAGGAGGAGCCACAGGAACCAGCCTCTGGATCCCACCGGGCTGCAGTACCCTGATGCTCTATTGATTCTCCACATTGGGGGGGGGTTCAAAGCTGAAAGTGTCAATATTGTCCTGTTAGCCATGAATAAAGAGGCTAGTTAGCGTTTCCAGCTGCTTTATGGTAATTAACCTACAGTACGCCACAGGAAACTGAAACTGACCATACAGGAAGAAGCACTCCGCTCACTAACAGCAGCTAGCAGCAGCTAACAGCAGCTAGCAGCAGCTAACAGGAGCTAACAGCTAACTCCAAGAAGCAGATAAAGGGAAATGGAGGGGAAAATGTCTTCAAGTTGGGACGACGAGTCAGGAAGGGTTAGCATTTCAAGTGTAGCATGAGGCTAACCGTAGCCACCAAACCAACAAGACAGGACCAAACTTGTGTTTGTAGCACGAAACAGGACATAACCCTCCGTACCAGTAGGGGGCAGTAGTGTTTATGTAGGGGAACTGGGTGTTAGGGAACCGATAAATAACGGTGCAACAAAGTTCTGCTTGACATTAAACAGGAATCAAATAAAAAAAGATATTTTTCAATTTGATCGAGATGTTAATGACTTCAATCAATCAATCAATCAAATTTTATTTATAAAGAGCTTAATCATGGTATAAGACATTTCAAAGCGCTTTAACAGACAGACAAACCCAACAGAACCCTCCAGAACATAACAGACAGTGGTGGGGAAAAACTCCCTCATTGAGGAAGAAACCCCGGCCAGGACCCAGACTCTTTTGGGCGACCATCCACCTTGACCGGCTGGGTGGAAAAGAAATAAAATGGAGATAAGGACAGGGTCATTGACTTCAGGTCAGTGACAACCCCCCCAATCAGCCACGAGTCCTTCTACATGTTCCACCCCCCCCCACACGCCCCGCCCCCCTACGGTGACGTTCTGTCAGGCAATCAGCCTTAAATAGCACTGACATGAAAGATACCCCTCAGGGGCGGCAGCGGGGTCACGGTGCGCCCCCCCCCCACGTCACGATCACGACACCGAGAAGTCAGCCGCCGCCACTGCGCCGCCGTGTCCGGCGTTGCGTAACCTCATTGACACGGCGACGCCGCGTTCACGCTCCACACGTGTTCTCCAGCGGGCTACACGTCTAGCATCACGTTAGCTTCTTCTGCAGACAAACACCAAGCAGCGAAGCATGGGAGTCTTTAGCAGGCAAATGCTAACGTGGCTAATATTAGCAAAGTAGCTCAGTTGAACTGAGGCGTATCACAGATATTCAATTTGTTTAGGATTCCATTTGATATTAAAGGACAGATTTTTTTAGCTTACATACATTAGCGTTAGCGCCGTTCTAATTTATCTTTTATTTTAACGCCACTAATCGCTGCAGGTGTTCTACTTCACTGAACAGAATTAATTTATAGCCGTTTTTAAATTAAACAGCATCGAGTCATAAAAACATATGAGTACAGAATGCGTTCAAAATAACAATAAAATAAGATTAAAAAAAGGAGAGGAGGAGAGCGAGTTCATCAGGAGGAAAATTAAGGTGTAATAAATAGATTAAATTTACAGACTCAAACCTGATGGTTTTATTAGCTTCATTCTTTGTGAAACGTCTAAACTTCAACCATCACAACAGGATTCCGTCTATTAACGTTCTAATTTCCCTGTTTCAAAAACAAAAAACATGCTTTTGATGTTTGGCGGGATAATTAAAGGTTAGCGCGTTAGCGTCGACGTAGCATCGCCACTGATCCTGACATGAGCTGGAGGCGAGCGGCAGAGGATGGTTTGATGAAAGTCCTCCTCCAGATGTTGACGCTCACAAAGATCATCCTGATTGACGTTAAAAAGAAACGATTGTGGGATAAATGAGCGTCAGAAGCAGCCTCTCTTCACGCGGCGGCGCAGGGAAGCGTTCACACCTTCACGTCTCACCGGCAGCAATTAGATGTTCTCTCCAGGAGGACCTGCCAGAACGTCCCGACCGTGTCAGTTCGAGTAAAGCAGCGTCTCCTCTTCTCTATTTGAGGAAACTCTCGGGGATCAGGAGGCGCCTCGTCTCGCCGCCGCTCCGACTCCCCCCCCCCAGTCCTGGGGGAGCCTCCGGTCGACAGGATAAATTCTCCTTTAACTCGCAGTCAGACCTCCACATCCAGCGGGAACACTCGGCGTGATAATCCCGCTGTCTGCCGGTAATTGGCCTCTGAGATTTGGGTCCTTTCACACCACAAACACGGTGTCAGAGAAGCGCCTGATTGGACTAGTCGGACAGATTAACGGATGGAGAGACAGAGAAATAACCACCAGGAGGGGAGCCGACACCGACGCCTCCTGAGATGAAACCACTCAAACCCAAAAACTACACGGGGGCTGTCGGAGCCGTGATGAGGCCGTTAAACCGGGACGTGGAGTTACGGCTAGAACACAGCGATGAAGAGGAAGGTCCGAGGAAGAGGAGGTGAAGGACTCCTACATTAATAGCGATCTACAGCTAGTCCTCAACTTACAAACACAACAGGTTCCTTGAGGTTGTTCATAAGTTGAATTGTTTGTAAATCACGATTTATTAAATTTCAATCTCTAGTCTCAATCTGAGCTCCGTTAAAGGTCATTACTACTGCAAATACTACAGTAATGTCATTACTACTGCAAATACTACAGTAATGTCATTACTACTGCAAATACTACAGTAATGTCATTACTACTCTAAATACTACAGTAATGTCATTACTACTGCAAATACTACAGTAATGTCATTACTACTGCAAATACTACAGTAATGTCATTACTACTGTAAATACTAAAGTAATGTCATTACTACTGTAAATACTACAGTAATGTCATTACTACTCTAAATACTAAAGTAATGTCATTACTACTGTAAATACTAAAGTAATGTCATTACTACTGTAAATACTACAGTAATGTCATTACTACTGCAAATACTACAGTAATGTCATTACTACTCTAAATACTACAGTAATGTCATTACTACTGCAAATACTACAGTAATGTCATTACTACTGCAAATACTACAGTAATGTCATTACTACTGTAAATACTAAAGTAATGTCATTACTACTGTAAATACTACAGTAATGTCATTACTACTCTAAATACTAAAGTAATGTCATTACTACTGTAAATACTAAAGTAATGTCATTACTACTGTAAATACTACAGTAATGTCATTACTACTGTAAATACTACAGTAATGTCATTACTACTCTAAATACTAAAGTAATGTCATTACTACTCTAAATACTAAAGTAATGTCATTACTACTGTAAATACTACAGTAATGTCATTACTACTCTAAATACTAAAGTAATGTCATTACTACTCTAAATACTACAGTAATGTTTTTACTACTCTAAATACTACAGTAATGTCATTACTACTCTAAATACTACAGTAATGTTTTTACTACTCTAAATACTACAGTAATGTCATTACTACTGTAAATACTACAGTAATGTCATTACTACTCTAAATACTACAGTAATGTCATTACTACTCTAAATACTACAGTAATGTCATTACTACTGCAAATACTACAGTAATGTCATTACTACTGTAAATACTACAGTAATGTTTTTACTACTCTAAATACTACAGTAATGTCATTACTACTGTAAATACTACAGTAATGTCATTACTACTCTAAATACTACAGTAATGTCATTACTACTGTAAATACTACAGTAATGTCATTACTACTGCAAATACTACAGTAATGTCATTACTACTGTAAATACTACAGTAATGTTTTTACTACTCTAAATACTACAGTAATGTCAATACTACTCTAAATACTACAGTAATGTCATTACTACTCTAAATACTACAGTAATGTCATTACTACTGTCAATACTACAGTAATGTCATTACTACTCTAAATACTACAGTAATGTCATTACTACTGTCAATACTACAGTAATGTCATTACTACTGTAAATACTACAGTAATGTCATTACTACTCTAAATACTACAGTAATGTCATTACTACTCTAAATACTACAGTAATGTCATTACTACTGTAAATACTACAGTAATGTCATTACTACTCTAAATACTAAAGTAATGTCATTACTACTGTAAATACTACAGTAATGTCATTACTACTCTAAATACTAAAGTAATGTCATTACTACTGTAAATACTACAGTAATGTCATTACTACTGTAAATACTACAGTAATGTCATTACTACTCTAAATACTACAGTAATGTCATTACTACTCTAAATACTACAGTAATGTCATTACTACTCTAAATACTAAAGTAATGTCATTACTACTGTAAATACTACAGTAATGTCATTACTACTCTAAATACTAAAGTAATGTCATTACTACTGTAAATACTACAGTAATGTCATTACTACTGTAAATACTACAGTAATGTCATTACTACTCTAAATACTACAGTAATGTCATTACTACTGTAAATACTACAGTAATGTCATTACTACTGCAAATACTACAGTAATGTCATTACTACTGTAAATACTACAGTAATGTTTTTACTACTCTAAATACTACAGTAATGTCATTACTACTGTAAATACTACAGTAATGTCATTACTACTCTAAATACTACAGTAATGTCATTACTACTGTAAATACTACAGTAATGTCATTACTACTGCAAATACTACAGTAATGTCATTACTACTGTAAATACTACAGTAATGTTTTTACTACTCTAAATACTACAGTAATGTCATTACTACTCTAAATACTACAGTAATGTCATTACTACTCTAAATACTACAGTAATGTCATTACTACTCTAAATACTACAGTAATGTCATTACTACTGTCAATACTACAGTAATGTCATTACTACTGTAAATACTACAGTAATGTCATTACTACTCTAAATACTACAGTAATGTCATTACTACTCTAAATACTAAAGTAATGTCATTACTACTGTAAATACTACAGTAATGTCATTACTACTCTAAATACTAAAGTAATGTCATTACTACTGTAAATACTACAGTAATGTCATTACTACTCTAAATACTACAGTAATGTCATTACTACTCTAAATACTACAGTAATGTCATTACTACTCTAAATACTAAAGTAATGTCATTACTACTGTAAATACTACAGTAATGTCATTACTACTCTAAATACTAAAGTAATGTCATTACTACTGTAAATACTACAGTAATGTCATTACTACTGAAAATACTACAGTAATGTCATTACTACTGTAAATACTAAAGTAATGTCATTACTACTGTAAATACTACAGTAATGTCATTACTACTCTAAATACTAAAGTAATGTCATTACTACTGTAAATACTAAAGTAATGTCATTACTACTGTAAATACTACAGTAATGTCATTACTACTGTAAATACTACAGTAATGTCATTACTACTCTAAATACTAAAGTAATGTCATTACTACTCTAAATACTAAAGTAATGTCATTACTACTGTAAATACTACAGTAATGTCATTACTACTCTAAATACTAAAGTAATGTCATTACTACTCTAAATACTACAGTAATGTTTTTACTACTCTAAATACTACAGTAATGTCATTACTACTCTAAATACTACAGTAATGTTTTTACTACTCTAAATACTACAGTAATGTCATTACTACTGTAAATACTACAGTAATGTCATTACTACTCTAAATACTACAGTAATGTCATTACTACTGTAAATACTACAGTAATGTTTTTACTACTGTAAATACTACAGTAATGTCATTACTACTCTAAATACTACAGTAATGTCATTACTACTGTCAATACTACAGTAATGTCATTACTACTCTAAATACTACAGTAATGTCATTACTACTGTAAATACTACAGTAATGTCATTACTACTGCAAATACTACAGTAATGTCATTACTACTGTAAATACTACAGTAATGTTTTTACTACTCTAAATACTACAGTAATGTCATTACTACTGTAAATACTACAGTAATGTCATTACTACTCTAAATACTACAGTAATGTCATTACTACTGTAAATACTACAGTAATGTCATTACTACTGTAAATACTACAGTAATGTCATTACTACTGTAAATACTACAGTAATGTTTTTACTACTCTAAATACTACAGTAATGTCATTACTACTCTAAATACTACAGTAATGTCATTACTACTCTAAATACTACAGTAATGTCATTACTACTGTCAATACTACAGTAATGTCATTACTACTCTAAATACTACAGTAATGTCATTACTACTGTCAATACTACAGTAATGTCATTACTACTGTAAATACTACAGTAATGTCATTACTACTCTAAATACTACAGTAATGTCATTACTACTCTAAATACTACAGTAATGTCATTACTACTGTAAATACTACAGTAATGTCATTACTACTCTAAATACTACAGTAATGTCATTACTACTCTAAATACTAAAGTAATGTCATTACTACTGTAAATACTACAGTAATGTCATTACTACTCTAAATACTAAAGTAATGTCATTACTACTGTAAATACTACAGTAATGTCATTACTACTCTAAATACTACAGTAATGTCATTACTACTCTAAATACTACAGTAATGTCATTACTACTCTAAATACTACAGTAATGTCATTACTACTGCAAATACTACAGTAATGTCATTACTACTGTAAATACTACAGTAATGTTTTTACTACTCTAAATACTACAGTAATGTCATTACTACTGTAAATACTACAGTAATGTCATTACTACTCTAAATACTACAGTAATGTCATTACTACTGTAAATACTACAGTAATGTCATTACTACTGCAAATACTACAGTAATGTCATTACTACTGTAAATACTACAGTAATGTTTTTACTACTCTAAATACTACAGTAATGTCATTACTACTCTAAATACTACAGTAATGTCATTACTACTCTAAATACTACAGTAATGTCATTACTACTGTCAATACTACAGTAATGTCATTACTACTCTAAATACTACAGTAATGTCATTACTACTGTCAATACTACAGTAATGTCATTACTACTCTAAATACTACAGTAATGTCATTACTACTCTAAATACTACAGTAATGTCATTACTACTCTAAATACTAAAGTAATGTCATTACTACTGTAAATACTACAGTAATGTCATTACTACTCTAAATACTAAAGTAATGTCATTACTACTGTAAATACTACAGTAATGTCATTACTACTCTAAATACTACAGTAATGTCATTACTACTCTAAATACTACAGTAATGTCATTACTACTCTAAATACTAAAGTAATGTCATTACTACTGTAAATACTACAGTAATGTCATTACTACTGTAAATACTACAGTAATGTCATTACTACTGTAAATACTACAGTAATGTCATTACTACTCTAAATACTAAAGTAATGTCATTACTACTCTAAATACTAAAGTAATGTCATTACTACTGTAAATACTACAGTAATGTCATTACTACTCTAAATACTACAGTAATGTCATTACTACTCTAAATACTACAGTAATGTCATTACTACTCTAAATACTAAAGTAATGTCATTACTACTGTAAATACTAAAGTAATGTCATTACTACTGTAAATACTACAGTAATGTCATTACTACTCTAAATACTAAAGTAATGTCATTACTACTGTAAATACTACAGTAATGTCATTACTACTGTAAATACTACAGTAATGTCATTACTACTGTAAATACTACAGTAATGTCATTACTACTCTAAATACTACAGTAATGTCATTACTACTGTAAATACTACAGTAATGTCATTACTACTGTAAATACTAAAGATCTCTTCCCTAAAACTGACCAGAAACAATCACGGGACATTACTGTAGCATGTAGCATGTAGCTTAGCTTTAGATTCAGCTGTTGATTTTGACGATCCACTTTACGCTACTGTAGCATGTAGCATGTAGCTTAGCTTTAGATTCAGCTGTTGATTTTGGCGATCCACTTTACGCTACTGTAGCATGTAGCATATAGCATGTATCTTACCTTTAGCGTGAAGGCGGAGCAGGAGGGAGGACTTACTGTGGTCAGAGGTGTCACTAGAGACGTTCACCACTACCACTATGTTCACTAGCCTTCGTTTCATCCTCCATGATGAACAGTAAAGCGTCCAATGAGGCAGGTAGCCTGACGCTCTGAGATGCTAACAGAGACAACAACAAACAACAAGTGGGCGGGGAATGAGCGTTGGAGCTGAATGAACGCAGTGGTGCTGCCCCCACGGGGGTTGTGGCAGAGAAGAGAACTGCAGGACGATAGGCACATATGGTGAAGCACGTTTGTTTGTATCTACGAGTGTTGGTATGTTGAGGACTAGCTCTATATGATGAGTTTACATCCAGTCTCACTGCTGCGTGTATTTTGACCTTTTCTCAGATATTTCTTTGCGTTGTGAAAACATTTCATCTGACGACTTAGCTGCTAAAGGTAGCAACTAGCCTCTGCAGCTAACGTGACTGTTAAAGTTACAGAAGCTAACTGCCCTCTGACCTCTAGCTTGTATTATATTTTTATACTTTCTATAAAAAGTTAAATCACAACATTCCTCCAGCTCTCGGTTTGTTTTCCAGGTTTTATTCCTGCGTCCTCAGGGACGTTCGGATCCATCTTTTATTCCAGGAACAGATAATAATCCAGGACGAACTGTCAGACTCATCCACGTAGGAGCCTCGGCGGCGGCGGGCGATGTTGGACCGCCTCCCGCCGCTCGACCCGGATCATTATGTGGAAATGAAGCCATCAATCCAAACGCTGGTAGTGGGTTTCCGGGGTCAGGATGGAGTCAGAACCGGGTTCAAACCGACCGGATGAGACCGCCGTCGCCACCGGACCAGCAGTTTAACTGTTTCTGATTCTGAGTGGGGGGGTGTGTTTGTGCTGAACGCCGACCCGAGCAGCTTCCTCCAGGGGCCGGAGGCTCATCCAGTAATTGGAAGCCGGGTTACCCACGAGTCCCGGGGCGAGATAACGAACCTGATTGGTTCTGCTGGCGCCGGCGGCGGCGCAGGAGTGTGAGCCGGTGAGTGTGTTGTAATGAGATGATGAAACGTTTGGAGGTTAGTCTGCAGGACAGACAGACGGACGACAGAAGGGGCTCGGGTTCGGTTCCCAATACGGATCAATGAGGTCATTGATGACACGCCGCCCTTGATGGGGAACAGAAACAGACAGGAAGCGAGGACGTCCCAGACGGGTGTTTATTATCACACACTACAGCTCAGGTGGAACGCCGCACCAATCGGCTTCGCCTTCAGCACAGCAGGAACCACATTCCATCGGTAAAGCGGCTTCTCCTCACGGACCCCGTTTATTAAAACCTGCTGATTTCATCTGGGATGAAGCTGTGCATGATGGGAAATTCATCCTGAGAGGCGGAATCGATCAGGAATTCATCTTCCGTTCCCTCCTCGACGCAATATGTGGAATCGAATCAGGAGCGAGGAGGATGCTAATAAACGAGGCCCCTGGTGTCGGGGCCCCCACGTGATGGGGGTGGTGGTGGGGTGATAAGGAAAAAGAGGTAAAGAAGATCTTTACTTCGAGTTCCGTGTGGGGGGGGGGGTACATTCAAAGGGCGGAGCCCAAAGAAACATGTTCCTGTGATCGCAGGAGAACCGTCAGACTGTGTGTGTGTGTGTGTGTGTGTGTGTCTATTCTATCTTTAAAATGTGATTTTTTACGCTGTTTAAATAAAAACATGTAAAGAATCAAAGCAAGAAAACTGAAATTTTATTCTACTGGTCGACATGTGAGTTGAGTCAGAAAACGTTTTAGATTTAAACTTAAATTTTAATATTTAAGGATATATTTAATAGAAAAATGTGACAGAATTTTAAATGAAGTGAATAAATTTACATTTTAAACGTGATTGATAGGATACCTCTAGAATAAAAAGCTTCTGGAACCTCATTCTAATCAAATAAATGAGATTTTTAAAATCGTTTATTAAAGATAATAGAATTAGAAGCCGTTTGCTTTAATCTGCCACTAATTTGTGAAAGGAACGTTGTTCTTGAGGGAATGTTCAGACATTTATGGGATGAAACCATTGATTTATTGATTGATTCCTGTGCAACTGGGGAAATTTAAATCTATCAGATAATTAATGAAGTACGTCGTCAATATTTCCCTGATCTGTTTCTACATGATTGTGATTGGCCATCGGGTTATCAGAGAGGGTAATGGTCACGATTAGCTTCTCTACTAAAAGCGATTAGCAGGTTAATGACTGCAGTTATTCAGGATCCTCCACAGACGACAGACGCCGATGTTAGAAAATAAAGATCTGCTTTCATGTGGGTTTGTTTGTCCTGTTAGTTTTATTGATCCGATTGATTAAACCGAATGCAGAGAAACGAGACGCTGGATAAGAGTCATTAAAACCAGAACTTACAATACTGGATTTGTTTTTCCATCAATTACATCACGTCACTGTAAAAAACAAATATTGTAAATTACGGTATCATCTCAAAAGAATGGGACCCTACCAACCATAATTACTGGTTAGACAACATCCAAACAAAATTTAATTTAACTACTGACAACTGTCTGAAAGTATTCCTTTCATTTTATTGAATTTTTTTTAAATTTTATTAAATGATTTTTTAAATTTAAATACATGTTTTTGTTTTATTTCATTTAATTATTTTTTGTTTAATTTTATTACATGAGTTTGTGCTATTTTATTAAATTAACTTTTGTTTTATTTTATCAAATGAGTTTTTGTTTTATTGCATTAAATGTATTTTTGTTACATTTGAGTCAATGAATGTTTGTTTCAGCGGGTTTGCGTTTTACATTGTTTGACCTAAGGGGAGCGCCAAAGGTCAATTTTGTTTCGTCAAAGGAAATGAAATTCGCAATTCTACTTTAAATAAAAATATCTGAGATGGATTTTCATGTTAGCATATTGCCATGCTAGCATTAGCTTAAAGCAGCGGATTGGTTTATTCTAGAGGTATCCTGAACTTCCCTACAGAGGAGAGGCGGTACGTCGGCTCGATTCTGGCGTCGTGTTTAGTGGTTGGATATAGAGAACTGATATTTTATCTCGTCTGCACACAGTAACAAATCCTCCGTTTCCACGACAACCACGATCCGACTCGACTCATGGAACCATGAAGAACCAACAACCTCCCATCAACGGTAATTGCATCAAATGTTGCATAGCCTTACGTGATATTTGATCAACGTGACACGTCTGTTAAAGCGACATGAAGCTGGTAACCATGGTAACCATCACAGACATCCTACACTAGATGAACGAGTGCAGCTGCCCCTGCTGCTCAGCTGCCCCTGAGCAAGGCACTTGCCCCCTGACCCTGAAGGGGGTTCTGCTCAGGGGGCAGCGGCAGACAGAACCGGGGTTGGCGGTGGAACCGAAGCCGTTCTCCAGGAGGATACAGAAATGAAGCGCTCCCCGTTAGCGCCGCAGAGCCTTTGAAACGCCTTCAGACACCTTCCCCAAACCTGATTAGCATGATTCTGACAGGACGCTCGCGCCGCGGCTAGCGTGATGTAAGTCCATTAACATTACAAAGTTATTAGTCGCCGTAATTTCCCCGGCTGCTGACAGCAGAGAGACAAAGCTGAGCCGCCCTGGCGTCATGACAACCAAGATGGAAAATGATTTGAAAATGACAGTAATATGTTGTTTTACTTTTACTTTTCCCAGAGTAAAAACCGCTAATCGCTAACGCGCCACCGCAACCTCAGTCAGGATCTTGAGATTCAAACTAGTACTAATTACAAACCAGACTGCTCTGCTCTGTCATTGGTCTGTCCAGCTGACCTCTACGTTACCCAATCGTCATTGGACAGACTTTAAACACCCAATCGTCATTGGACGGACAGAGATGTCAGAAATTTGAGTGATGATGATGCAACAGGTCTCTAGCGTGTTCTTGATCATGTCAAAGCTGTTTAAATCAATCCACCGGGTGTGGTCATGGATGGAATACGACCAGCACTGACCACACCCCACAGGGTTAATAGGCTGGGACGAGACCAGACACCATCGGAACTGAAGAAGCCTCTTGGACGAGAGGAGAAACGTCTTCAAGAAACTTGCTTAAAGTCCAGTGGATTGATTTAAACGGCATTGGAGAACCGTGACCGTGTCAAAGGATTCTGATAAAACACGTTTAGTCTGTCAAACGTGGCGTCTACCCGCTGGGTTGGGCGGGGTTAGCATCAAGTTAGCCAACTTTGGACCAGAACATCCCGAGTCTGCCGGGGTTCCGTTGGGCTGTCTCTCTCTTTGTCTCTCTGTTGGGAGCACTTGATTTGCCTCCCGATGTCTAGTTATTGGACTGTTGAAGTCTTTCGTGACGGCTACCACGCCTCCGTCCCTGTGTGTTTCTTGTTTACATTGAGAGACACCGGCACACGTATGACACATGTTACATGTTCCCACTCTGGAGCATAAAACTACTCCGCATGCACGTCTAGAAAACACATGTTGTAAAAAGTACAGCATTCCTTTGTTATTACTGGAGCTTCCTGCTGAGAAGCTTCCGTCATTGATGGAATTCAGGGCGGGGCTGGCTGGTTGAGACCGCCGCGGCGTGATGCCGCCGAGGCGCAGGAAGTCCACACCGCTGCACCGGGTGGACGTTTGTGTGAACTACACTCCGTTCCCTGAAGCCTTCCTATCATCCCTGATTCATGCAGTGCGACGGATCAGTCTACACACCCGTTTGTTCGCCAGCCTCCCCACAGAGACGGGATATGTAGCTGTGTACGAGGGCGATGCATAGACAACGAGGATCCTAACAAAATAATCTCAGGGCTTACCGGACGTCAAAACGGACATTTCTGTAATCAAAAATAGAAATTGTTACCATAAGCAAGAATCGATAGTCGATATAAAAACATAGCGGAAGGTTCCGTCTGTGTGGTTCAGCACGAAACTTCAACGTCGTCTCACAGGCAAAGAAAACAACCGTCTCCCACGTCTCTACCTAGAAATAATCCATGCACCTAAAGTCAGGAGTCCTGCAGCTGTTGGACGTTTGTAGAGCTACCGGTGTGCAAACCCTGAATGTCCACGTAGGAAAGAGATCGCCCCAAAATATTCAGTGTACAGTAGAGCTCAAGAAGATCTGATCTGCATGCAGTCGACTGCAGGTCCTGCAGGCGACGGGTCCGTTGGGTTTCTTTGGCAGGCCAGAATCCAGCTGGACATGCATAGAGAGGTATGTACAATCAGACGGAACCGGGACCAGGACCAGAACCAGAACAGGGTCCAAGTGCGGGCGATCTCACGCGACTCGGACGTACCAGTCAGTGTGCAAACGTTCAAGAAGCTGGTTGGTACCAGAGACGCGTCCGTCAGGGTCGGACACCAGGAAATGAGCAGAACCTTGAAAAGTTGGCGATCCACCATTGGTAGATCCTGGGACACGCCCTACGCCGCTGTGGGCGGGGCTTCCTTCAGAGCCCGTCGTCCTTCTCTGAGTCTGGAGAAACCGGCCTGGAGACGGTGAAGATGTCCTGCCGTTGGATTTTGGTTGTGGGTGCGGCGGGGGCAGGGCCGGGCGGTGCCGCCGTCGTCGCCGGCGGCTTCCTGTCTGACAGCAGCTGGATGATTTCGGCCACCCGGCTCTCCAGCGCCCCCAGGCGGCCCCCCAGGGTCTGGATGTCCCCCCGGAGCTCCAGCCGGGTCTGGTGCAGCGCCACCTGGAGGGCCTGTTCGGGGACGGGGCAGAAAGGCTGAGGCGACTCCGCCTCTCCGGGGGCGGGGCTGCGGAGGAGGGGCGTGACTGAAGCCGGGGTGCGCGCCTCCCCCGCCCTGTCGATGCGCAGCTCACTCTTGGTGATGCCGCTGTCGCACGAGTCCGTCTTGTGCAGCGGGTTCCCCCCGGAGACTCCGCCTCCGTCCTCGACGTTCGCGCCTCGCCCCACCCCCGTGGGGGTGGGGCGGGACCCCGTGGGGGTCCCGTCCTGCGAGAGCATCTCCACGGAAACCGCCTTGACGCTGTTGTTCAGCCCGTCCTTCCTCGCCTCCGCCGGCGCCGTGTTGTTCCTCAGCCGCGCCCACCCACTCGCCTTCGCCTTCCCCGCTGGGGGGCCGGTGACCACCTTGAGTCGGACGGTCTGCTCGCCGCCGCACCCAGCGGCGCTGGGCTGCAGCTCCATCACGTCGTGGTTGTTCTGCTTGCTGGTGGGGGGGTCGCCGTAAGCCAGCGAGCTCCGCATGGGCGTGACCTGAGACACGGTCAGCACACCGCCGCTGGGGGGGGCCCCGTTGTGCATGGAGGGGGAGGGGGGCAGCTGCAGCTTGAGGGGCAGCTGCAGGCTGGAGTGGCCCAGCTGGAGGCCGTGGGGGTGCAGGTGCTGCTGGTGGTGGGGGGGGTGGTGCTCCACCTGGAGCTGATTTTTCTCCAGCTCCGGCTGGGAGGCGGGGGCCGCCCCCCCCTGGTTGCGGAGCTCCTTCTGCTGCTTGAACTTGTGGAACAGCTTGCGGACGGGGTGGTCCTGGGGGATGGTCACCTGCACCTCGTTCTT
Organism: Antennarius maculatus; assembly: GCA_013358685.1. Lineage (NCBI taxonomy): Eukaryota > Metazoa > Chordata > Actinopteri > Lophiiformes > Antennariidae > Antennarius > Antennarius maculatus. Next base: position 20,150,928 of record CM023621.1, on the reverse strand, counting down.
GGCCCGCCGCCGCTCCTCCTCCTCCCTCCGCACCTCGCTGATCTTACGGAAGATCACCTGCAGGGACAGGAGGAGGTCGTTATCACGGCTAAACCACCCCACCCCCCAGGGACGACCTGTGGGTCGATCGTCTCTAATAGACTGAACTTCCTCTGGATGCGATCCTTTCATTTGTTTTACTTCCTGTTCCTGAAAGAGGCGGAGCTTTGAACCCTTCGTCTGTTAACTGTTTGCGCCGCTAGCTAGCTAGGCCGATGTTGGCTACCAGTTTACCCAACATTCCCGAGCGCTTCCTACGGTTATGCTAATGAGGAAAGGCGTTAGTGGGTGGAGCCTGCAGGGGTTCGTTCCCATCAGACGGACTAAGCCAGGAAACACCCGCGGCGAAACGCCATTGGTCGGTCAGACGTGAGCTGGTTTCACACAGTTAAGAACCGTTAGAGCAGTTAGACTGGGACAAGCCCCGCCCACTTTCTGCGCTGTGGGGGGGCTGATCGTTCATGAGTTTATTAGGTTTAAGGTTTATTAAGATTAGGCGTAAAAATGGCGCCTTGTCTACCGACCTTTGAACCTGTGCGTGATGCCGTTGCCATGGAGACTGTCCTCCACATCTAAACTGATTGCATCTCTAATTGTCCTTGAGAATGCGACCCCCCAGGACCAACAAGCAGGGGTTTGACTCTGTTGTAGAATGTTAAACCAATCAGAAGAGAGGATATCCAGCAAACTCGACCTTGAAGCCGCTCGCCCCCACCCAAGCTGAACCCCCCCCCCCCCCCCTTTAATTCAATCACGTCTTATCCAAATCAGGCTGGCAGTCCTGTTAGCATAATCTAAGGGGGGGGGGGGCTATCTCTCTGTTGAGTCAGGAATCCATGAGGTTGGGGGGTCAGGGTGACGGTTGGGGGGGGGGGGCGGGACGTCTGATAGTTAGAAAACCAATCAATCAATTAGTTTGATGTTGATGTTTCATCAGAAGTTATTTATGTTCATCTTTCTAATCACTTTGGAGAACATACGACCCCCACCCCCCCAGTTCTGATTGATTAGTAATAAAGGTCATGTGATCAGCAGGTGGATCAGCTGATCCAGGTATCTTAACTCTCATTGGCTGAGCTTGAAAACAACTGCAGGAGAAAAGAGAGAAGAAGAGCGTCTCCCTCCTCATCCACCAAACCGTCCAACGCGACCCGAGGAGGTCCTGCAAAGCATTCTGGGTGTTGAAAGAGTTCTACATTCATCCAGCTCCTCTTAGTTTATTTGAAATACTTCAAAAATATTTATTCTGAAGGAGAGTTTTGATGGTTTTTTTTCCTAATGAAGGGCTGCAATTAAATTACAGATCGATAATAAATTATTCATGGATCAATCAGGTCCGATCTGGAACGTCACTTATCTGAAAACATTCACTTCATTTCTGTATGATCACAAAAACAAGACATGATACGAGGAAGAGATTACTAACATGTAGTAACATGTAATAACATGTAATAACATGTAATAACATGTAGTAACATGTAATAACATGTCCAGAAATTAAAAAAAAAAAAAAAAAATAAAGACGTCAGCACATAAACATGTAAAGCGGCCGTAGTTCAGTCGTCTTTTACGACCCGCTGGCTCAATCAGATTTTTAGCCCCTCCTCCAGCTTTGATGTCGCCCGGCGACGGGTGTCGACCCACAGGCCTCTGACGGCGTAGAACGATCCAGAAGGATCCAGAACGATCCAGAAGGATCCAGAAGGATCCAGAACGATCCAGAAGGATCCAGAACGTAATGGTTACAGGAAACAAAATGAAAATCTGAACGCTTTGTTTTTACTTTCAGAATAAAATCAAGACGACAAAACATCAGAACATCCTCCGCCTGAACGGGTTGTTATCTCTACATGAACAACTAGTTAACCACAGATGGTGTGTGTGTGTGTGTGTGTGTGTGTGTGTGTGTGTGTGTGGCGTAGCATGAAGAAGACGCTTCATGTTTTTTTCAGAGCACACATCTGCAGCGATCTGACCTCTGACCCCTGCTCCCTATAAACATCTAGGAGATGTTTTAAGGCTGTTAAACCGATGCAGACAGGAAGTCGATGCGCTCCAGCGTCTGCTGGAGGTCACATGTTAGCGTAGCTGTAGCTGCTTTGACACATGATCGTGTGTTTGATCCATGAGGAACCGATCGATCGATCGATGCCGTCGATCTGTTTGTTTGAGAACTGTTTGGCCCTCCCTGAATGATTGATTTCACAAAAACATCTCTGCTTCATTAGAGATGTGTTTCTGCTTTGGATGGAGATCCTGTGGAGGTCTCCACCGATGGAGACCTCCATCAGTGGAGACCTCCATCAGAGAAGACCTCCACCAGTGGAGACCTCCATCAGTGGAGACCTCCACCAGTGGAGACCTCCATCAGAGAAGACCTCCATCAGTGGAGACCTCCACCAGTGGAGACCTCCACCAGTGTGGATCTGATGTTTAGTTCATGAACAAGTTGACGGTGTTTACACGCCGCCACCGGGGGGGGGGGGGTAAAAGTTTCAGAGTAAAGAACTTTCTTCTCCAGCGCTGGAATGTTAAACCAGATCGATCCGACCCGTCCGTTCCCTCCGGCCCCCGCTGACGGCCGCGTTCTGCATCCATGTCTGAATCATAAACACCTGAACCAGGATGTAGCCGGGACCCGATCGATAACTACCCTCACCTTCCTGATCTCTGATGCCCTCAGGGGTATCTACACGCCCTCACCTGGTGTATTAAACACACACATATGCATCACATTATCATCTAGGAGGAACTCCAACCACAACAGACAGGAGAGACTCCTGGAGCCGCCTGCTAACAGGCTAGCGGGATGCTAATGAGGTGAGCAGTGTAGCATTCATAATGAATGACAGCAGACGGGTTAGAGGGGTGAAGGAGGAGGAGCTAACCGCGGGCTGCAACCACCCGTGTGCTAACACGCTAAGAGACCATGTTGGCGCTTCACCTTCAGATAGCGCTAGCGGCTAAACGAGCCTGTGTCAGAGGACCAGAACACAACGGTTAGATAAGCGTGTTAGCGTGTTGGCGTGTTGGCGTGTTGGCGGCGCACGGCGTACCCGTTTGCGCAGGTTGCAGGTGAGGATGAGGTTCCTGGAGAAGGAGTTGGCGAAGGCGGTGTAGAACTCCAGCACCTTCAGCAGCGCCTCGCGTTTGATCACGTGGAGGTCGCAGTAGGTCAGCGCCCGCACGTTAGCACACGCGTGTGCCAGGGTGGTCTCCTTCCAGAACACGTCGCCGAACACGTCGCCTTTGCCTGAGAAGAAAACGGAGACACAGGGGTCACAGGGCGTAGGGGTCATCGGGGGTCACAGCGACGAGAATCCATGAATGTTTTCTCTAAACGACAGGATTCCTGCGTGTAGGAGCCGATCGACACGCGTGTCTCCGTCGCCGTGACGACACTTCCTGGTCCCAAAAAACTGCTCAAACCGCCGCCGAGCGTTTCCCCGACGACAGGCTGTCACAACAGTCTGAGTGGAGACGCGTCGCCGCCGCCAACGCCCTGTCAGAGTGAGTGTGTGTGTGTGTCACTGTGAGTGTGAGGGAGTCCATCCCGTCTCCTCCGGGCCCCCGGGGGCCTTCCTCCCCGTTCAACACTCAACAGCGACTCAGCAGAGGATTGTCTGGAATGAGCTCCCCAGGGACCCGACGTGCCAGCCAATCAGAAGTCAGGGTGAGGACCGCATCACACGGGGGGGGAGGGGGGGAGGGGAGGAGGAGGACAGGAGTGATGATAGCGATGGTGAGTCACATGACCCTGTGGGAGGGATTAAACATCCACAGATCTAATCCTCTTCCTCCTCCGGTCGGGATCTGAGTCACAGGAACTCATTTACATATTTGAAACCTTCGTGTGTGTTTCCTCAGTCTACCCACAATTCATAGCGCCCAAGTTACTAGTACCCTTCACTAACCAGCTAGCTAGAACCGCTAGCTTTAGCTAAGCTGTTTAGTTCCTTGCAGAAAGTTGCATGAGAACGACACCCCGCCCCCTCCCCCTTCCTCCCGCCCCCCCCTTCCTCGTTCTGCTCGTCGGTCCAGAACTTATTGCTGTGTGAACAGAAGCCTCTCCTAACGGAGCACGAATAATGGATTCAGGAATTAATCAGATCGTTTTGAGACAGAAGAAAATAATAATAATAACAGTAGACGACCAATCAGACGCGGCGCTGCGTGGACGGATGGTAGGGGACCAATCAGACGCGGCGCTGCGTGGACGGATGGTAGACGACCAATCAGACGCGGCGCTGCGTGGACGGATGGTAGGGGACCAATCAGACGCGGCGCTGCGTGGACGGATGGTAGGGGACCAATCAGACGCGGCGCTGCGTGGACGTATGGTAGGGGACCAATCAGACGCGGCGCTGCGTGGACGGACGGTAGGGGACCAATCAGACGCGGCGCTGCGTGGACGGACGGTAGGGGACCAATCAGACGCGGCGCTGCGTGGACGGATGGTAGGGGACCAATCAGACGCGGCGCTGCGTGGATGGATGGTAGGGGACCAATCAGACGCGGCGCTGCGTGGACGGATGGTAGGGGACCAATCAGACGCGGCGCTGCGTGGACGGATGGTAGGGGACCAATCAGACGCGGCGCTGCGTGGACGGATGGTAGACGACCAATCAGACGCGGCGCTGCGTGGACGGATGGTAGGGGACCAATCAGACGCGGCGCTGCGTGGACGGATGGTAGGGGACCAATCAGACGCGGCGCTGCGTGGACGGATGGTAGGGGACCAATCAGACGCGGCGCTGCGTGGACGGACGGTAGGGGACCAATCAGACGCGGCGCTGCGTGGACGGACGGTAGGGGACCAATCAGACGCGGCGCTGCGTGGACGGATGGTAGGGGACCAATCAGACGCGGCGCTGCGTCTGATTGGTCCCCAATCAGACGCAGCGCGTGGATGGATGGTAGGGGACCAATCAGACGCGGCGCTGCGTGGACGGATGGTAGGGGACCAATCAGACGCGGCGCTGCGTGGACGGATGGTAGGGGACCAATCAGACGCGGCGCTGCGTGGACGGATGGTAGGGGACCAATCAGACGCGGCGCTGCGTGGACGGATGGTAGGGGACCAATCAGACGCGGCGCTGCGTGGACGGATGGTAGGGGACCAATCAGACGCGGCGCTGCGTGGACGGATGGTAGGGGACCAATCAGACGCGGCGCTGCGTGGACGGATGGTAGACGACCAATCAGACGCGGCGCTGCGTGGACGGATGGTAGGGGACCAATCAGACGCGGCGCTGCGTGGACGGATGGTAGGGGACCAATCAGACGCGGCGCTGCGTGGACGGATGGTAGAAGACCAATCAGACGCGGCGCTGCGTGGACGGATGGTAGGGGACCAATCAGACGCGGCGCTGCGTGGACGGACGGTAGGGGACCAATCAGACGCGGCGCTGCGTGGACGGATGGTAGGGGACCAATCAGACGCGGCGCTGCGTGGACGGACGGTAGGGGACCAATCAGACGCGGCGCTGCGTGGACGGATGGTAGGGGACCAATCAGACGCGGCGCTGCGTGGACGGATGGTAGGGGACCAATCAGACGCGGCGCTGCGTGGACGGATGGTAGGGGACCAATCAGACGCGGCGCTGCGTGGACGGATGGTAGGGGACCAATCAGACGCGGCGCTGCGTGGACGGATGGTAGGGGACCAATCAGACGCGGCGCTGCGTGGACGGATGGTAGGGGACCAATCAGACGCGGCGCTGCGTGGACGGATGGTAGGGGACCAATCAGACGCGGCGCTGCGTGGACGGATGGTAGGGGACCAATCAGACGCGGCGCTGCGTGGACGGATGGTAGGGGACCAATCAGAAGCGGCGCTGCGTGGATTGATGGTAGGGGACCAATCAGACGCGGCGCTGCGTGGACGGATGGTAGGGGACCAATCAGACGCGGCGCTGCGTGGACGGATGGTAGGGGACCAATCAGAAGCGGCGCTGCGTGGACGGATGGTAGGGGACCAATCAGACGCGGCGCTGCGTGGACGGATGGTAGGGGACCAATCAGACGCGGCGCTGCGTGGCCGGATGGTAGGGGACCAATCAGACGCGGCGCTGCGTGGACGGATGGTAGGGGACCAATCAGACGCGGCGCTGCGTGGACGGATGGTAGGGGACCAATCAGAAGCGGCGCTGCGTGGATTGATGGTAGGGGACCAATCAGACGCGGCGCTGCGTGGACGGATGGTAGGGGACCAATCAGACGCGGCGCTGCGTGGACGGATGGTAGGGGACCAATCAGAAGCGGCGCTGCGTGGACGGATGGTAGGGGACCAATCAGACGCGGCGCTGCGTGGACGGATGGTAGGGGACCAATCAGACGCGGCGCTGCGTGGATGGATGGTAGGCGACCAATCAGACGCGGCGCTGCGTGGACGGATGACAGCGGATGAAGGATGCAGCGTGTCGTCATCCATCCGTCCAGCTGATCTCTGGGAGCAACGGGACTCCCTCTGAGGCCCCGCCCACCCGGAATCAGGGGGCGTGGCCCAGGTGTCTACCTGTTAGAGGTGGTTCTCACCACAGTGTGAACGCTGACCCGGGGGGGCGGGGGGGGCGTGGGGGGTTACATCAACACAACATCTACACACAGGTCACACTGAGCCTGGTGCATGATGGGAAACCAGATGGGTATTACTCCAGTCTGTACTGGAGCTGACACAGTACCAGTGTGTGTGTGTGTGTGTGTGTGTGTGTGTGTGTGTGTGTGTGTGTGTGTGTGTGTGTGTGTATTGGACACTAATGAGAGGAGTGTGTTACAGCCGTATTGAACAGCCTGGGGAAATCAGAGGCTCTTAAAGCGTAACCAATACACCAACACACACTCCTCTTCCTCTTCCTCTTCCTCTTCCTCTCTCCTTCACCTTTACCTCTCCGTCTCTTTCTTCTTGTTCATTCTCTCATTGCTGCAGTTTTGTTCTTTTCTCTCCATCCTTTCATCCCTTCATTCATGTTCTCTCTCCCTCTCTTCTTCCTCTCACCCATCATCTTCCTCCCTGTAGTCTCCACCCCTCCATCACTGCACACGACCAGCGACCAGAGCGTTCCAAATACACCCCCATACCTAATATGGCGATGACCTCATCGTCCTGGATGACCTCCAGTGACCCCGACACCACGAAGCAGAGGGTGTCGACGCTCTCGCCGGCGTGGAAGATCAGGTCCCCGGGGGCGCAGTGGGTGGTCTGGAACTCCACCGCCAGCGAGCGCAGGCAGCCGTCGCTGGCCAATCGGAACGCCGGATGCTCGTTGAACACCTGAGGAGGAGGACAGGAAGTAGATGGTGGTCAGACACAAACCGTTAGCGGCGGTTAGCGGCTATTCTCACCAGGAGACTTTATTTTTATCTAAGCCACAGAGAAATGTGGAAAAAAGCAATTAAAACACACACACACACACACACGCATGAACACACACACAAACGCATGAACACACCTTCCTGTTGAGGTGGACGCAGATGTCGGCCCTCATGTCCTTCGGACAGATGGACAGAACCTGGAAGAGAGACCAGGAGGAGGTGGTATTTAACCCTTTGAAGCTCACTAACACACTGTATAAAGCACATGTGTCAAACTCAAGGCCCGGGGGCCAAATGTGGCCCTCCACGTCATTTTATGTGGTCCTCGAGAGCAGAAAAGGTCAGAGTGTGAAAAAAAATAGGTCAAAAGTGTGTTTTGACCAAAACTACATTTCCCACAATGCATTAATTCAGATTATTTTAACTTATTTTGAACGAAGTTAACGTCCTAACTTGTGTCTGATGTTATTTTTCTTTATTGATTGATAGTTTGATCCTTGATTGATGGAGTTCTGTGGGTTTAATAACCTGACAAATGAAAAGGATTTATGTTAGAACAGAGAAACAAACAAACATGTTTTTTCTGTCTAACTGTAATGTTTGGAACTAGAATAAGTCAGAAATTCACTGATTTAACATTAAGGAGTAGTTACATTTAGTTACATTACATTGAGTTACATTTAGTTACATTTATTAGTTACATTAAGGAGTAGTTACATTTAGTTACATTACATTGAGTTACATTTAGTTACATTTATTAGTTACATTAAGGAGTAGTTACATTTAGTTACATTACATTGAGTTACATTTAGTTACATTTATTAGTTACATTAAGGAGTAGTTACATTTAGTTACATTACATTGAGTTACATTTAGTTACATTTATTAGTTACATTAAGGAGTAGTTACATTTAGTTACATTACATTGAGTTACATTTAGTTACATTTATTAGTTACATTAAGGAGTAGTTACATTTAGTTACATTACATTGAGTTACATTTAGTTACATTTATTAGTTACATTAAGGAGTAGTTACATTTAGTTACATTACATTGAGTTACATTTAGTTACATTTATTAGTTACATTAAGGAGTAGTTACATTTAGTTACATTACATTGAGTTACATTTAGTTACATTTATTAGTTACATTAAGGAGTAGTTACATTTAGTTACATTACATTGAGTTACATTTAGTTACATTTATTAGTTACATCTGGCCCTTTGAGGACAGTCGTTGTGCTGATGTGGCCCCCAGTGAAGATGAGTTTGACCCCCCTGGACTATAATGTATACACTCAGTAGTGATGTGATTGTTCTCCAGTGCTGCAGGGGGCGCTGTAGGCAAACCTACAGAAACATCTGTGATGGGGGTGTCAGCATAGCAGCAGCTGTGTTTCATCATCGTGAACCAAAAGGACGTGGGTCAGGTGATCAGGTAGACAATGAACCAAAGGCTCCGCCCACTGGTTGGCTGCACACCTGATGGCTGGTGTCGTCTGTTTCCTGTCTACTCGGGGTTCACGCCCCTTTGGTTGTGATCATGAATTCCGAACCAAATCGTAATACCGTCGTTCGGAACAGGAAGTCATACGTGACTCCTAGTGTACCGATGCGTTCAGGGACCGCGCAGAAAACACGACTTTAACGGGTCCTCCTGATCCTGTCTTGTTCTCTTTGAGACGAACGAACCGAAGGGGGGGGGCAGCAAATCACCTGGAAGCTTCTGTGGCATCAAAACACAAAACCAGCGTCCTGTAGGGAAGGTTTTGGTGACAACACGACGCCTTCAGGGCCCTCCGGTCTTTTCCGGACGTGGACTTGCATAAACAGTGGAGCGTGACGCTCCGACGTGAGAAACCTGGCCACTAATTGGCTGCGAGTCGGACTGAGGGGTAATTAAAGCGCCGGCCGACTCGTCTTCTGTGGATTCAACAGCCTCGGCTTTAACAACAGTTTGTACATAAACATCGATTTTCCAATACTTTATTCAAATTCGTACTCCTCTGAGTAGAAACGCTGACAAAAAGGGAAAATATGAGATATATATGAGATATATATGAGATCACACAGCAGCTGAGGACAGCCAGACTCGCAATTATAACAGTTTCTGCTGTTTGTCAAACTCCATTTTTTTCCATCGATGAGTTCCTGAAAAAACCTGGAGATTTATCCTCAAAGCAAAAAGAACTTCTTTCCTCAAGACTAGTTTTTACTGGTGGCTATAAAAAGCAGTTCTTGTTGCTTTAATATGATTTTATTTGGGACAAACAACCCAAAAGAAATCACACTTTCCTCGTGTGGACCATTATTAAGATGACTACGATTAGTGAAACACATTAAAGTCACGTTTTCCAGCAGCTCCTCAGGGATTCAGCCTTAAGACGAGCAGCCATTAGTTTGTTAGCGTCAATCGTTAGCGTGGTCTCAACGCGTCCTGGACCCCCCCCCCCTCACCTTCTCCGTGTCGATGCCTTTGGACATGGACCAGGTGGACACGATATAGTCCATCACGCGTTCGCTCAGGCCCTTGGGGACCTGGTAGAGCTTCAGGAAGTCCCTGACGTTGTTCAGCATCTCGTGGTAGCGGTTGGTGTTGGCGTACATCTGCTGGAAGATGGTGGTCACGTTCCCGAAGATGGTGGCGTAGAGCAGAGCTGGGGGGCAGGAGACAGCACGTCAAACACACACCGACACACACACACCGACACACACACACCGACACACACACACCGACACACACATCCTAAGGTGACCCGTCTCAGAACCAAACTCATCACTGGTCCGTGTTGAGAAACGAACAAGCATCCAGACGACTGTTGGATTCTTCAACCGACACACAACTGACTTAAGCCGACACACAGCTGGCCTGTTTTCCACACTGACCCCCCCTGGAGCCACCCTGAACCTGTTAGCGACCGCCGCTCAGACATGGCAGGCGAACACCGAACAGTTACCCCTGATGTCGTGTGACCTCCTCTGGAGGGCGACCCATCTGAAGCCTGGAGTTTGACAGATCGGTTGTCATCATCTGGATCCTGATCCCATCCGACACGGAACCCGAGGACACGATCTGGTCCTGACACAGCAGCCATGTGACTAAGTACACCAGATTTACAGTCTACGAATCTGATTAACAGTGTGAACACCAGATTCTGACCAGCTTTAAACCAACGAGCAGATCTTCATCGTTTCCGTCTACCGATGAAGGTGCCAACCGAAAATCTCTGATCTTGCCCCATCCAAATCCTACGAACTGCCCTACCATCACCCCAAAGACTCCAAGAGGTAACCGTCACCATGACGACCAACTCCAAACGACTTGAACCAGAACCCACGAGGACCCAACAGAACGTCCTCTTCAAGCCAAGTCTGAGTGAATCTTGGCCCGGCGGGTGTTCTCTTCCCGCTGCGCTTCCTTTCTATTAGAGACTATCTGAAGATTCAGTGTTAAAAACGAAGGAAAAAACAGACGAGTAACAAATCTGCTATAATGCGATTTAATTAATATCTTGAATGACAAAGACAAGAGAAAAGACTTGTCTCCGCCGACGTGAACAGCGGTCGTTACTGTCAAAGAGGTGTTTCAGATTAGGAGACGGACTCTCTCCCCCCTGGGTCTGACAGCTATTGTTCTGTTTCCATAGAGACCTCACCCAAAATAATCCTCCTCTTTCTCCTCTTCCTCCATCAAGACAGTGAAATTTACAAAAGATGTGGGAGGGTAAACCACAAATCCGAACGTTTTTGGGATGAAAGCTGTCGATAGGGCAGAGCGGAGGGCGTCCGGATGGGGAGAGGTTCGGAAAGGGTTCGGAAAGGGTTCGGAAAGGGTTCGGAAAGGGTTCGGAAAGGGTTCGGAAAGGGTTTGGAAAGGGTTCAGAAAGGGTGTGGAAAGGGTTCAGAAAGGGTTCGGAAAGGGTTTGGAAAGGGTTCGGAAAGGGTTCGGAAAGGGTTCGGAAAGGGTTCGGAAAGGGTTTGGAAAGGGTTCGGAAAGGGTTCGGAAAGGGTTCGGAAAGGGTTCGGAAAGGGTTCGGAAAGGGTTCGGAAAGGGTTTGGAAAGGGTTTGGAAAAGGTTTGGAAAGGGTTCAGAAAGGTTTCGGAAAACCCAAGTCACATGGAGTGAAAGACAAGAAAACCAAAGACAACCAGGAAGATAGAAGAGAAACGGCACAAAGACTCAAAGAGATTAGCTGTTCATTTTGGTTCTGCTAAAGGTAGTGCTCATCCAGATCGCCACAACCAATCAGAACGCTCCAATCCAAACACTAAGCTGGAACTGGACCCTCGGAGGAAGTTCTTCAGCACCAAACTGGATCAGCTGCTGGACAAGATCTGAAGCAGTGATTTCAATCTATTTGGCAAATCATTAATCATCAACCCTTCAATCATCGACAGCAGCATCTAAAAACACAAACCATGTGACCTTTACTTCAATAACCCCCGGCCCCCCGCCTACGTTTACAGCTGTCACTTCAATGCCTGATTTGAATTTGACGTGTCCTAGAGCCCCGCCCGACCCCCCCGGTGGCCAGAGGAGGAGATGTTCTGTTCTGGGATGGGAAACGATGGACCGGGCAGCGAGGAGATGAAGAGCTTTATTTCCTCATGTCTATTAGCTGATGGAGCTGCCTGGGGAGGGTGGGGGTTGGGGAGGGAGGGTTGGGGGGTGCAGACACTGTCAAAATGAGACTCTGATCAGCTGACAGGGAATATTTGCAGGAAGTTTGTCTCTAAATCGACCGTGACACTCAGAAGGAAACGATACAACCACAACCACAAATTGGTTGTTTGTGTGGCCCCTCCCACCCCCCCAACCTTCTACTGTTGCTAAGCACTCATTAACGCGCTAACGGAGACCTCCTGCGACGGGAATGCCGTCGGGGGGTCCGTGAAGCCGTCCTACTCCAGTCGAGAGTCTCTCTATCTGGGGCTTCCGCCAACCAACCAGAAACAGAAATCTGTTGTTGGCGACGGCGACGTCGCATCACATCCTGCCTGCCAGGAAGTGTTTCCACGGCATGAGTTAAACGTGAACGACATGTGACGAGTGTCGTGTTTCACAAACCGACGTCATTATTAACCTAAATCCATCAATGGAGTGTTGGGGGACCGGGTCTGGACCACCAGGGGCTCGGAGTCCTCCAGCCAGGGGCATTCTGACCTTTCCTTAGAACATTTAGTTTTTCTCAGGTAGAAATTCCTGAATATTTTCTGTGTTTCATCATCGCCTCAAACAGACACGGGTTTGATGATGATGATGTAACGGCGGCGTCGAGCAGGAAGCAGCAGCGACCTGACATCCGTCTGACGAACCCTTAGTTCCCCCTCACGTCTACAAAGCCTCGTCAAAGCAGGTGAAAGACGGCGTATGTGACATGGGGCTGCTTCACGCCTACAACACGCGTGTCTGTGTCGTGTGGAATCGGAATTTTCTGTTTCCTACAATGTCACTGAAATAAATATGGACTGATCCACCGAGGTGTCCCAGTAGAGGCCCCGCCCACCCTCAGGCCGCCGTGAGCATTTCTGGAATCGTGACTCGTTCAGTAAATAAGCTCCTTTAATCACCGTTTTCTCCAACGATGTGTTGTTTATTTCTCATTAGGGTCAGATTAATAGGCCGTCGCCGCCACGCTAAGGCGATAATGGCTGCAGGTGGTCGTGGGACGGCGAGTGGGAGGCGTGTGACGAGCGACAAACACACTGAGGTGACATCACGCTCTGAACCGGACAGGTTTGAGGTGATAAAACAACAACAACAACAACAACAGGAAGCTCTGACGGAGCAAATCAATCAATCTGTTGGGTCAAAGGGCGACAACTTCCTGTTTACAGGACAGTTTACATGTACATTATTTACATGATTAATGTCTTATTATATATATTACACAATAAACAACACAATAAACAACACAACAAACAACACAATAAACAACACAATAAACAATACAATAAACAACACAATAAACAACACAATAAACAATACAATAAACAACACAATAAACAACACAATAAACAACACAATAAACAACACAACAAACAACACAACAAACAACACAATAAACAACACAATAAACAACACAATAAACAACACAATAAACAACACAACAAACAACACAACAAACAACACAATAAAACAACACAATAAACAACACAATAAACAATACAATAAACAACACAATAAACAACACAATAAACAACACAATAAACAACACAACAAACAACACAACAAACAACACAACAAACAACACAATAAACAACACAATAAACAACACAATAAACAACACAACAACAACACAAAAAACAACACAACAAACAACACAATAAACAACACAATAAACAACACAATAAACAATACAATAAACAACACAATAAACAACACAATAAACAACACAATAAACAACACAATAAACAACACAATAAACAACACAATAAACAATACAAAAAACAAAAAAAAAAACAACACAATAAACAACACAATAAACAACACAATAAACAACACAACAAACAACACAAAAAACACACAACAACACCACACAACACATAAACAATACAATAAACAACACAATAAACAACCAATAACAACCAACACAACACAACAAACAACACATAACAACATAACAATACAATAAACAACACAATAAACAATACAATAAACAACACAACAAACAACACAATAAACACAACAAACAACACAATAAACAACACAATAAGCACAACAAACAACACAATAAACAACACAATAAACACAACAATAAACAACACAATAAACAACACAATAAACAACACAACAAACAACAACAAACAACACACAAACACACATAAACAATACAATAAACACACAATAAACAACACAATAAACAACACAACAAACAACAATAAACAACACAAAAAACAACACAAAAAACACAACAAAAAACACAATAAACAACACAATAAACAATACATAAACACACAATAAACAATACAATAAACAACACAACAAACAACACAATAAACAACAACAACACAATAAACAACACAATAAGCACAACAAACAACACAATAAACAACACAATAAACAACACAATAAACAACACAATAAACAACACAACAAACAACACAACAAACAACACAACAAACAACACAATAAACAACACAATAAACAATACAATAAACAACACAATAAACAACACAACAAACAACACAATAAACAACACAATAAACAACACAATAAACAACACAATAAACAACACAACAAACAACACAATAAACAACACAATAAACAATACAATAAACAACACAATAAACAACACAATAAACAACACAATAAACAACACAATAAACAACACAATAAGCACAACAAACAACACAATAAACAACACAATAAACAACACAATAAACAACACAATAAACACAACAAACAACACAATAAACAATACAACAAACAACACAATAAACAACACAATAAACAATGCAATAAACAACACAATAAACAACACAATAAACACAACAAACAACACAATAAACAACACAATAAACAACACAATAAACAACACAATAAACAATACAATAAACAACACAATAAACACAACAAACAACACAATAAACAACACAATAAACACAACAAACAACACAATAAACAACACAATAAACAATACAATAAACAACACAATAAACACAACAAACAACACAAACACTTCAGTTGTCCTGAATGATCAATCAGTTGGGCTTTATCTGCATTTTACTAACTCTGTCGGGTCAGGTGACCTCTGGCGGTCTCCATGCGGGCGGCGGCGCAGATCGCAGTCGTGTTCCTGAAGGCCTCAGAACGGGGGGGCGCATGCAAAAATCAATGCAATGACAAATAGTGTTGCAGCACAGAAGCATCTTCAGCTCCCGGGTGAAATGAACACGTCTCGTCTCCCCAGGCGATTTGTTCTAACCGCCGTCGGTAACGTTTCCCTGGGGATTCCATCGCGATTGTGGGGGGGGGGGATCTGGTATGAAAACTCCTCCCAGACCAGATTAAATCGGGATAAAAGAGAATAAAAATGATTTGAATTTTCTGTCTTCATGTTGCCGGAGGTTTTCAATGATGAACGACCCCCCCCAACAGGCGTCCCTTTATCTTCCTGTTCCGATCAGAGGAGGAACACTTCCAGGAACAGGAATAGTTATTCCTCTTTGTCTTCTGTTTGTGCACAAATGTTTTCATCTGAAGTCCACAAAGCGTAAAGTTGTTCTGTCACAAATGAGGCCCCCGCCAAACTGGAGCTGAGGTAACGAGGCCACTGGGGGGGCCGCGGCAGGACTCCCGGGGGGCGCGGGGCCTCAGCAGGAGTAATGAGGTCATGTAGGACCGCTCTGATTGGACGGGAGGCCCTGGTAAACAATGGGATGCTCTTTATGAAGGGGGGACAGAGCTCGACACTCGTCGTGGACAGGTGGGGGCAAAGGGGCGGGGTCAGCGGAGTCTGGGGTACCATCATTTTCACCCATAAAGTTCCTGCTCAGGAAGTTGCGACTCCTCTTAGACGTTCGTTCCAGGTCCGGTTCTTGCAGTATTTATTGCAGCCATTATTTTTAACGAGACTGATCCCCCCCCGACATCCTTCAAAAAATGCGTCAGGTTCCGACGCATTTGTTGAAGGATGTCGGGGGGGGCGGAATGTCCTCTCTCCATCGCCGAGCAGAGGACAGTTTAAATATGAATGATGGAGGTCCTGCAGACACACGAGTGTCGTCTGCGAAGAATCTAATTATTAAAAGAAACAGTGACTTATTGTAGTCAATTTTTACGTTAAAAAAAACAAAAATACGTAAAAAAAATTTAAATCTAAAAAAATTACATTTTTTAAATTTAAAAAAAGAAAATTTCAAAAATCAAAAAATTATAAAAATTTAATTTAATTAATTTTTTAAAATTTAATCAAACCACAAAAATTAAAACAGGTTACGCAAGCTTGTGATGTGTGTGTGTTGAGTTTGGGGAAATGTTGTCGGACAAAAAGTTCAAACACAAATGACATTTCCTGGTGCTAAGGAGCTAATGAGCTAATTCACCTGATCCACTCTGGTTGAGGGTTCAAATCCCCAAAACAGAACGCTTCAGGAGCATTTCTAAAAAGGTATACAGGTTAAACTCGTCTCACTCCGTCTCACTTCCTGCTAACCTCTGATGGCGACACGAGACTCGCCCCGTTGGGGCGTTAGCATCAGGTGACGCCTGCAGACATCGATCGACCTTCAGCTCCCGGTTTGGTCTGACTTTGTCCCGGCGCTCCGGTCCTGCAGCGGATTGGACGTTTCAGAGCGTTATCCTCGTGTCTCCTCATCCCGATCCGACCAACCCGATCGACGACGTCAGCAGTTCTTCTGGAGGAGGGCCATTTATCACGCCCGGCACCCCCCCAGCTACCTGCCTGATGCCCCACATGAGGATCAGAGATCATTCACAGGAGAGGAAATTAAAATATTATCAGAGAAGTAGAGAAGAAGGAGCGACTTCCTGCTTTAGAGGAAAGATTTCAACTGTAATAATATCGTTCTGCAGTTGTGGTTCCAACAGGAACCGTATTCAGGTCTGAGATTGTTTTTAATTCATTTAAATGATTAATATTAGAAATATTATAGATGTTATATTACACAATAATAGAAAAAAATCAGAATCATTTAAATTTCCCAGTTTTGGGATAAATAGAGTATATCTTATCTTATTTCATATTGTTTTATTATCCCTCATGCCGATGGGAGCGCTAACGGAGCGCTAACGGGGCGCTAACGGAGCGCTAACGGAGCGCTAACGGAGCGCTAACATTCCGGAGAAACCAAACGGACTTCCTGGATCTTTTTCCACTGCATGGAGCCGGAGACAAGAACAAGACGGAGACCTGTGGGTTTGGTTCTGGTCCAAACTCAATAAGAAGGTTAAATATATTGATCTGAGCAGCAAAGGATCGTGGGAACGCACGAGTTGGGATAGACTTTGGGAACTTCGCACCTCAGCAACTTTGGCTGATCCTGGGAACACGGACACACTCAGAATACCAGAACCCCGTCACGTTCCCATCCGGACTGTTCTGAACTCTCCTCCTGAGCTGGTTTGATGAACTTTAATCTCCGGCGCTGGGATGGAGGCGTGTCATCAGGCGTGTGGAGGAAACCCTCCCATAAGACGAATGGGCTCCTTCAGGAAAAGCAATAACACCCCGCGGAAAGGGAGCCTCAAGATTTACACATGATGGCAGCGATATCATCAGCGTGTGCCGCGCTCTGGCTGCAGTTGCCATGTCAACAAGTTAAGTGAGAGGGGTCGGGGTGAGGGAGGATGGAGATGTACCTTCACCAGGTAGCTTAAAGTCCGTCTACCTGTCCTGAAGACAGCTGACATCCTCCCTCTGACGGGTTGGACAGGTCGGTGGGTGTTAGACAGGCTCCTGGTCTGCTCCAATCAGCTGTCAGACTAATGGTCTGGACAGGAAACCCCACCTGGAAGTGGGTTTTCAAAGGAGGCTGGATGAAGTGTGTCCCCACAGACGACGTCAGCTGATTAGCTGGAGACGTTCTGCAGGATTTGATTGGTTGTAAGAGTCTCTGCGCTGACGCGGGGCGTCAGAATGTCTTCCGTCGTACCGTGAAGGCAGCACCATGGTGCGTTTAAGGGCTCTGCGATCACCTCGACAACATGAGTACGAGACATTTGACTTGTTCGGAGTCTGCGTTAAAAACAAAGAGGCGTCGGCGCCGCCAGGGGGTTTAGAACCAATAGGAACACTGGGTTGGTCCCGGTCCGATCCTGTCTAGTCCGTTAATGCAGTTTGATTTCACGTGACCCAATCTGTGATGTCGGGTGTCGGTGTGGAGCGTTAGCGGCGTGTGGCTAGATAGCTGCCACAAGATAGCCAATTATTTTAGCTCGGCGCTGGGTGTGAACTTCGTGAACTTTGGGGTAATAACGTTTTTTGTACGTGTTTTCGGACACGATGTCGCCTGAACGCTCTTCTGATTGGGTGGCCGTCCTGTTCTTGATGCTCATAGTGTTTTAGCGTTAGCATCGATTTAATGACCCACGAAGGAGACGACGCTCAAGTTCCCACATAATGACCCCCAGACTCTCACTGATGAACTCCAGCAGACCATTAACAGGCGGCGAGGCGGCGCAGTGGGAGGGTGTTGCCTCACAGCAGGAAGTCTTTGTGTTCAAACCCCTCTGAAGACCCCAGAGACCCTCAAGGGTCTCTGTGGGTTCTCCATCATCCTCCACTACCAAACACATGTCCCAGAGGTGATTCTGACATTGTGATGTGATTGGTCGCTCTCTGTGACAAACTGGTGGACTGTCCAGGATGCCCCTCCCCCCATAGGAGCAAAAAGTACCAAAAACGCCCCAAGAAGAGTTCCTGTGCGTCTCTGAACCAGATCAAAGCATCTAAAGATACCAGAAGACACCACTGACGCAAAAAACGTGAACTGGTTGGGTTTTGACAAACGACCACATCAACAGATCGATTCCATTTGGGTTCCAGGGTTTCCTGAGAAAACAGGAAGTCACTTCCTGCCAGAGTCAGTCTCCAAACACCTGAGTAAGACTTAAAGATCCACGCTGTCGTCAGGTTCACGTCCAATCAGAACGACTGAGTTAAAAACTCCTGCCGGACGAGTTGGAGACCAGTCGTCAGCCGTCACACCTGAAGTCAAGAGGAAGAGGAGCTGTCAGCCCAAACTGTTTCCACCGGAGTCGACTTTAAGAACCAACTGCACACGTTAATTACCCCAGACAGGGGCTCTAGATACATCTGAGTCTTTTAGGTTGGAGATATCTCTGCCTCCAGAGACTCTAGAACACAATCTGTACAATCTTGGGTTCGGTTTCTTTCCCGTCTCGTCTAACGTGCCCCCCCCACACCTCCAGTGGATGGGAACCGTCACCGAGAGCCACATCCATTCTGACAGGAAGTAGATGATTTTTCCCCCCACCCGCCCCCCCCGTTGAGTGAGACAGAAGAGGTGGAACTTCTCTTCTGTTCCTCATGAGCGAACGCTGATTAACTTTACTGAGACGTGATTGGCTCAAACCACAACCCAACAAACCGTAAAGGACCGCGGCGGTAATGGATATGATTTCAGATGGGGGAGGAGATGGGGGGGGGGGTAATGAGTAGAAACGGGGTGGGAGGAAGAAGAAAAGGAGGAGGTAATGAGAGACGGAGAGAACGGAGAACGAGGGACGAAAGAGGAGAAAGATCAAGACGCTTCTTTATGGATTAGACGACTAATCGCCTCGCGGTCATCGCCGTCGGCGACACAAAGCTTCCCCCCCCCACGATCAGCCACTACAAGATCAAGCTCTCTCTCTTTATCTCTCTTTCTTCTCCTCCATCATCACTCGTTTGAGCGCCGTCCTCCAATCCAATCAGGACATCGAGTAAAAGTCAGACGGAGAACGAGACTCTGAGCTGCTTCTTTCCTTCCTATTTCCTCTTCCCGTCTCTTTCCTTCCCTCCTTTCCTTTCCTTTCCTTCCTGTCCTCTCCTCCATCCCTCGTTTCCTTCGCGTTACGCCGCTGAGTCTCCTCCGTTTAGGAAACACTTCCATCACGTCGGGTTCTCCCGCATCCTTCCACCCGGCTGAGCATCACCGGTGGCGACGAACCGTCCAGGTAATTCCCATGAGCCCCTGGGAGCCGGCGCTCGTCACGCCACCCCCTCTACCCCCCACCCCCCCATGTCTACTGTCCTACCTCCTCACTTCACACAGAAATATTCATCTGGAGTCTCAGAGTCGTGTGAATATCACCGTTCAGCTGGTTTATTCTCATCGGTGGAAGAAAACCTCAATCGTTTCATTCAGGGACGAATTAATTAAAGTCCGACGGATCGGAGACGAGTCGGGTCTGATTTGCATTTGAAGAAACACAATTAATCCCTGGATGATGGTTAATTGTTAATCCAGGTGTCTCATCTAAGTGATGATGACATCGTTGACCTCACGTCGACACAAGTCGTGTTCGACACCGACGAGTTCGACGCCGCTCCAGAACGATTTTCCTCTCGGAGTCGGAAAGTCAGTGAGATCTGGAAGGAAGGTTTCAACGAGGTTTAATCCAGACTACGTCTTTAATAAAGACCCATAATGAAATTAAAGGATTAACGCTCTGGTAATCTGGTGTCCGTCTCTCCCTAACGGATCAATATTCCCACATCGATAGGAGAGTCTTCTATCCGCCGATCGATCCACCGTCCTCATTCCAGGACGGACCCAGGAGTTAGTCCTCACCGTGTTTGGGCTCTGACTACTTCCAGATGGATTACATCTATCAGCTGATTGCTGGTTTATCTGAACAAATAACCTCTAATCCCTGATTGTTTGTGAGCTCTCGCTCCAGAAGAGTCTCTGGAGATCTTTACACCTGATCAGGTTATCGATCGAGCTCCGACCGACTGGAACCTGCTGTCTTAACGAGTAATAACACTAATGAGGCCGACAAAGGAGCCGTTCGCTAATTAGCCAAGTGGAGCCTCAGGCTGGACCAATGAGATTAGACCTGGAGGGACCATGAGACCTTCAAAATAAAAGAGGAGATAAGGATGTTGACCCATTGACATAACCACGGTCGCTAACTGAATGGACAAGCTCTGACTGCTGCTAGCATGTAGAAGTTAGCATGTTAGCACGCACCAACATCTAAATCTGAGGAAAACAATAATAACTAGCAAATAATAAAATCTAATTCTGCCAGTAGTTTGATTATTGATTGGCTGTTAGCTTAGCAATACGCTGGAATAGACTCCAGCAACCCCCGTGACCCGCCAAAGTGGAGGAAGTGCCAGAGGAAATGAATGTCAAACAGATCCACATCACTTCCTCCTCACAGGAGTTTCTGGTGTCGTCTCCCACGGCGACGGCGAGCAACGTCGAGCCAAACCGGCGCCGCATTCCTGTTGCTGACTTTAAACAAAACCTGCCTTACCTCCAGCTGTAAACCAGAAGGTCAGGGATTGAATCTGATTAGCTGCATTACTAAAATGAGGCCTGATGGGAAAAAAAGTCTTCCAGTAATTGTATTAAAGCTGGATTCTTAATACGGAGGCGGTTCCACGCTGCGTGAAGCAGGAATACAAATGAGTCCATTTATTGTCTGCTGTCCTTCCTTATGTTTGGAATATGTTAATTAGGTTCATGCTAATTCCAACAAACAGACCATAAAGAACAAATTCCTGTAAGAAGATTTAAGATTTGTGCGGTGATGCTGCTGGACAGAGCAAATAACTCCGTGTAATATAACTAAATGTAACTACTCCTTAATGTAACTAATAAATGTAACTAAATGTAACTACTCCTTAATGTAACTAATAAATGTAACTCAATGTAACTACTCCTTAATGTAACTAATAAATGTAACTAAATGTAACTACTCCTTAATGTAACTAATAAATGTAACTAAATGTAACTACTCCTTAATGTAACTAATAAATGTAACTAAATGTAACTCAATGTCATGTAACTAAATGTAACTACTCCTTAATGTAACTAATAAATGTAACTAAATGTAACTACTCCTTAATGTAACTAATAAATGTAACTCAATGTAATGTAACTAAATGTAACTACTCCTTAATGTAACTAATAAATGTAACTAAATGTAACTCAATGTAATGTAACTAAATGTAACTACTCCTTAATGTAACTAATAAATGTAACTAAATGTAACTCAATGTAATGTAACTAAATGTAACTACTCCTTAATGTAACTAATAAATGTAACTAAATGTAACTCAATGTAATGTAACTAAATGTAACTACTCCTTAATGTAACTAATAAATGTAACTAAATGTAACTCAATGTACTGTAACTAAATGTAACTACTCCTTAATGTAACTAATAAATGTAACTAAATGTAACTACTCCTTAATGTAACTAATAAATGTAACTAAATGTAACTACTCCTTAATGTAACTAATAAATGTAACTAAATGTAACTAAATGTAATGTAACTAAATGTAACTACTCCTTAATGTAACTAATAAATGTAACTAAATGTAACTCAATGTAATGTAACTAAATGTAACTACTCCTTAATGTAACTAATAAATGTAACTAAATGTAACTACTCCTTAATGTAACTAATAAATGTAACTAAATGTAACTACTCCTTAATGTAACTAATAAATGTAACTAAATGTAACTAAATGTAATGTAACTAAATGTAACTACTCCTTAATGTAACTAATAAATGTAACTAAATGTAACTCAATGTAATGTAACTAAATTTAACTACTCCTTAATGTAACTAATAAATGTAACTAAATGTAACTCAATGTAATGTAACTAAATGTAACTACTCCTTAATGTAACTAATAAATGTAACTAAATGTAACTCAATGTAATGTAACTAAATGTAACTACTCCTTAATTTAACTAATAAATGTAACTAAATGTAACTCAATGTAATGTAACTAAATGTAACTACTCCTTAATGTAACTAATAAATGTAACTAAATGTAACTCAATGTAATGTAACTAAATGTAACTACTCCTTAATGTAACTAATAAATGTAACTAAATGTAACTCAATGTAATGTAACTAAATGTAACTACTCCTTAATGTAACTAATAAATGTAACTAAATGTAACTCAATGTAATGTAACTAAATGTAACTACTCCTTAATGTAACTAATAAATGTAACTTAATGTAACTCAATGTAATGTAACTAAATGTAACTACTCCTTAATGTAACTAATAAATGTAACTAAATGTAACTCAATGTAATGTAACTAAATGTAACTACTCCTTAATGTAACTAATAAATGTAACTAAATGTAACTCAATGTAATGTAACTAAATGTAACTACTCCTTAATGTAACTAATAAATGTAACTTAATGTAACTCAATGTCTTCTTCTTTTCCTTTTGGCTTTTCCCTTCAGGGGTCGCCACAGCGAATCAACCGCCTCCATCTAACCCTGTCCTCTGCATCCTCCTCTCTCACACCAACTACCCTCATGTCCTCCTTCACTACATCCATAAACCTCCTCTTTGGTCTTCCTCTAGGCCTCCTGCCTGGCAGTTCAAAACTCAGCATCCTTCTACCAATATATTCACTATCTCTCCTCTGGACATGTCCAAACCATCTCAGTCTGGCCTCTCTGACTTTATCTCCAAAACCTCTAACATGTGCTGTCCCTCTGATGTACTCATTCCTGATCCTATCCTTCCTGGTCACTCCCAGAGAGAACCTCAGCATCTTCATCTCTGCTACCTCCAGCTCTGCCTCCTGTCTTTTCCTCAGTGACACTGTCTCTAGACCAAACAACATCGCTGGTCTCACCACAGTTTTGTACACCTTACCTTTCATTTTAGCTGAAACTCTTCTATCACACATCACACCTGACACTTTTCTCCACCCATTCCATCCTGCCTGGACACGCTTCTTCACCTCTTTTCCCCACTCTCCATTGCTCTGGACTGTTGACCCCAAGTACTTAAAATCCTCCACCTTCTTGATCTCTTCTCCCTGTAACCTCACTCTTCCACTTGGGTCCCTCTCATTCACACACATGTACTCTGTCTTACTGCGGCTAACCTTCATCCCTCTCCTTTCCAAGACAAACCTCCACCTCTCTAGCTTCTCCTCCACCTCGTCCCTACTCTCACTGCAGATCACAATGTCATCTGCAAACATCATAGTCCATGGAGATTCCTGTCTAACCTCGTCTGTCAGCCTGTCCATCACCATAGCGAACAAGAAGGGGCTCAGAGCTGATCCCTGATGCAGTCCCACCTCCACCTTGAACTCCTCTGTCACACCTACAGCACACCTCACCACTGTCTTACAGTCCTCATACATGTCCTGCACCGTTCTAACATACTTCTCTGACACTCCAGACTTCCTCATACAATACCACAGTTCCTCTCTGGGCACCCTGTCATAAGCTTTCTCCAGATCTACAAAAACACAATGCAGCTCCCTCTGGCCTTCTCTGTACTTCTCTATCAACATCCTCAAAGCAAATACTGCATCTGTAGTACTCTTTTTTGGCATGAAACCATACTGCTGCTCACAAATGTTCACTTCTGCCCTTAGTCTAGCTTCCACTACTCTTTCCCATAACTTCATTGTATGGCTCATCAGCTTTATTCCTCTGTAGTTGCCACAACTCTGCACATCTCCCTTGTTCTTAAAAATGGGCACCAGCACACTTCTCCTC
Organism: Antennarius maculatus; assembly: GCA_013358685.1. NCBI lineage: Eukaryota > Metazoa > Chordata > Actinopteri > Lophiiformes > Antennariidae > Antennarius > Antennarius maculatus. The sequence goes on along the minus strand of CM023621.1, from coordinate 20,126,381 downwards.
CACTCCTCAGGCATCTTCTCACTATCTAAGATCCTGTTGAACAACCCAGTCAGAAACTCTACTGCCACCTCTCCTAGACACTTCCAAACCTCTACAGGTATATCATCAGGACCGACTGCCTTTCCACTCTTCATCCTCTTCAGTGCTCTCCTCACTTCATCCTGGCTAATCTTTGCTACATCCTGGTCCACAACAGTCACCTCTTCTAGTCTTTGTTCTCTCTCATTTTCCACGTTCATCAACTCCTCAAAGTACTCTTTCCATCTTCCCATCACACTGCTGGCACCTGTCAATAGACTTCCATCCCTATCCTTAATCACCCTAACCTGCTGCACGTCCTTCCCATCTCTATCTCTCTGTCTTGCCAGCCTGTATAGATCAGTCTCTCCCTCCTTACTGTCCAACCTAGCATACAAGTCATCATAAGCTTCTTGTTTGGCCTTTGCTACCTCTACCTTCACCTTACGCTGTATCTCCCTGTACTCCTGTCTACTCTCCTCAGTCCTCTCAGTGTCCCACTTCTTCTTAGCTAACCTCTTTCTTTGTATACACTCCTGTACCTCCTCATTCCACCACCAAGTCTCCTTATCAACTTTCTTTCCAGATGACACACCAAATACTCTCCTACCTGTCTCCCTGATCACATTAGCTGTAGTTGTCCAGTCATCTGGAAGCACCTCCTGACCACCCAGAGCCTGTCTTAACTCCTTCCTAAAGGTCATGCAACACTCTTCCTTTTTTAGCTTCCACCATTTCGTCTTCTGCTCTGTCTTTGTCCTCTTCATCTTCCTCACCACCAGAGTCATCCTACACACCACCATTCTATGCTGTTTGGCTACATTCTCGCCTACCACTACTTTGCAGTCACTGATCTCCTTCAGGTTACATCGTCTACACAAGATGTAGTCTACCTGTGTGCTCCTACCACCACTCTTATAGGTCACCCTATGTTCCTGCCTCTTCTGGAAGAAAGTATTCACTACAGCCATTTCCATCCTTTTTGCAAAGTCAACTACCATCTGTCCTTCTGCGTTCCTCTCCTGGATACCAAACCTGCCCATCACTTCCTCATCACCTCTGTTACCTGCACCAACATGTCCATTGAAGTCTGCACCGATGACAACTCTCTCACTTCTAGGTATGCTCTGCATCACTTCATCAAAGTCCAACCAGAATTTCTCCTTCTCCTCCAGCTCACATCCTACCTGTGGAGCATACCCACTAACAACATTGAACATCACACCTTCTATTTCTAGCTTCAGACTCATCACTCTATCCGACACTCTTTTTACCTCCAGGACATTCCTAACAAACTCCTCCTTCATGATAACTCCTACTCCATTTCTCTTCCCATCTACACCATGATAGAACAACTTGAACCCTGCTCCTAAACTTCTAGCCTTGCTACCTTTCCACCTGGTCTCCTGGACACACAGTATGTCTACCTTCCTCCTCTGCATCATGTCGACCAACTCTCTACCTTTTCCTGTCATAGTTCCAACATTCAACGTCCCTACTCTTAGTCCTATACTCTTGGCGCTCCTCTTCTCTTTCTTCGTGCGAACGCACTTTCCTCCTCTCCTTCTTCGACCAACAGTAATCCAATTTCCACCGGCGCCCTGTAGGTCAACAGCGCCGATGGCGGTCGTTGTTAACCCGGGCCTCGACCGATCCGGTATGGAAGTCATATGTTTGATTCGCATCTTTGATTTGGCAAAAGTTTTACGCCGGATGCCCTTCCTGACGCAACCCTCTGTATTTATCCGGGCTTGGGACCGGCACAATAAGACACTGGCTTGTGCCCTCTTGCGGCTACATTAACTTAATGTAACTCAATGTAATGTAACTAAATGTAACTACTCCTTAATGTAACTAATAAATGTAACTAAATGTAACTCAATGTAATGTAACTAAATGTAACTACTCCTTAATGTAACTAATAAATGTAACTAAATGTAACTCAATGTAATGTAACTAAATGTAACTACTCCTTAATGTTAAATCAGTGAATTTCTGACTTATTCTAGTTCCAAACATTACAGTTAGACAGAACAAACATGTTTGTTTGTTTCTCTGTTCTAACATAAATCCTTTTCATTTGTCAGGTTATTAAACCCACAGAACTCCATCAATCAAGGATCAAACTATCAATCAATAAAGAAAAATAACATCAGACACAAGTTAGGACGTTAACTTTGTTCACTACGTTTAGTCAGAGTTCAAATGGGCTGAACTACTGCATTGTGGGAAATGTAGTTTTGGTCAAAACACACTTTTGACCTATTGATTTTTAGACACTTTTTTAGACCTTTTATGCTCTCGTGGGCCACATTAAATGATGTGCGGGGCCACATTTGGCCCCCGGGCCTCGAGTTTGAACTAGTTTAAATATTGTTTGACTGCTGCGCGGTGGTTCTGGAGGTTCATCATGACATCTGTTCAGGTTCATGTTGGTGACGATTAGAACGTAGAAAATTAGCGTTAATAACGTCGTAACTGTGTTTAATGATCACATGTAATAAATGTATAACAGCTGATTAGGCTAATTGTTCCTTAATGATGCTGATCAAAGAATCAGGGTTCAAAGCGTGACGAATGCGTGTCTGCTTGTCCGTGTGTGTGTGTGTGCAGCGTGATCACGTGTTCTCTAACACGCCTCGGGTCGGAGCCACTCAGGTCTCGGCTGATTCGGTTACGCTTAAACGGATTATTAATCCTGAAAACTCCTCAGAGTAACTGGGTGGGAGTGTAGGGGGGAGGGGGACGGGGGCGGAGCCAGCCTCTCACTCTGACAGGAGGAGTCAGTCCGACGCGAGTCCACCCACGCTGCTCTGACTCCGTCTGGACGGATGACAGGAAGTGACGGCAGACGGACGGACAGCTGATCGGATGGGAGGCGGCAGGAAATCCAAAAGCATCGATGGTAAAGTTGGGCCGGCCGTCGGCGGGAGGCGGGGGGCTGGAGGACGACAGCTGGACGGAGAGGATGGATGGAACAGAAACACCCTCACACGCCAGCGCTGAGACTTCAGCGTGTCCAAACACAAGCTACAGAACTTTTAGAATAAAAAAACAACGAAAAGGTTTCACTGAGTCAGGATTGATTTGAGGTTTCAGGGAGTTTCAGGCTTCTAATCCTGAATTTATCGCCATGACGACCGATCCAGTGATGGAACGGAGGATGGAGAATCAGAGGAAGACGGAGAAGTTGCGACAGCTTATGATGCAACAAAGTTTGCGTATGTCAGCAAATACGGTGTCGCTCTGAGCAAAGCATCATGGGATCACTGAAACTCGTCTTCACTCGTCGCCCCCGGAGACGACACGTCGACGTTCCGCCAAACACTCCCCCAGGCCTCGAAGTCCAGATGGGGCGTCCCCCTCCCTGCTCAACGTCGCCAACGGAGACCGTTTGTCATGTGACATTAACTTGGGATTAAAGTGGGAGGGGTCAGGGAAGACTTTAAACGACCGGACTCTTTCTTGGCCTCTGATTGGACGTCATCTCGTCTTTGATTCATGCGAACACCAACTGCTCCCAGAGGATTCTGGGGGGATAACGGTGTCGCTTAAAAACTACTTTGGCGAGTCGGAGCGGTTTTCCGAGCGGTCGTTCCGATGCGCTCCACGCTGCCCCCCGGCGATTAAAGCGAACGTTTTGTCTGAGCGATCAATCGATCTGCTGATGGAGCCTGACACCCGTCCATCAGGAGAGCGTCTGAACGTCCTCCAGCCGTCACTTCTAAACAGGAAGTCACCGACTCATCACCTCGACGGCTACTTAGAGTCGACCATCCCAACGTATTCCAAAGCCGTTTGTCGTTTCAGTTCTGATTCAGGAGAGATAAAGAACGCCTCCTGAACAACGCTTTGTTTTCACAACCGGAGGTGAAAATATCTTAAGTTCCCAGAAATATGACCCATCGGATATTAGATGGAGCGGATTCATCCATCAACGCCTGAACAAGGAAACAGTGGAGGAACTTCCTGCGGCTCCAACGTTTTATCAGCAGGAACAGAAACAGAGAGGAGAGTCCATTAACGGGGGCAGACACGCTCTGGTTGGTGCCACTGTAGTCTGGCGTGTTTAACCCCTTCTTTACATTCATTAGCCACCACAATCCCTTCTTTAGTCACCCAAACGATTTCTGAGACCGCATCTCGTTCTTTACCACGTGTTGGCGGATGGATACGACATCAGTGAGACCGCATCTCGTTCTTTACCACGTGTTGGCGGATGGATACGACATCAGTGAGACCGCATCTCGTTCTTTACCGCGTGCTGGTGGATGGATACAACATCAGTGAGACCGCATCTCGTTCTTTACCACGTGTTGGTGGATGGATACAACATCAGTGAGACCGCATCTCGTTCTTTACCGCGTGCTGGTGGATGGATACAACATCAGTGAGACCGCATCTCGTTCTTTACCGCGTGCTGGTGGATGGATACAACATCAGTGAGACCGCATCTCGTTCTTTACCGCGTGCTGGTGGATGGATACAACATCAGTGAGACCGTATCTTGTTCTTTACCACGTGTTGGCGGATGGATACGACATCAGTGAGACCGCATCTCGTTCTTTACCACGTGTTGGCGGATGGATACGACATCAGTGAGACCGCATCTCGTTCTTTACCACGTGTTGGTGGATGGATACAACATCAGTGAGACCGGATCTCGTTCTTTACCGCGTGCTGGTGGATGGATACAACATCAGTGAGACCGCATCTCGTTCTTTACCGCGTGCTGGTGGATGGATACAACATCAGTGAGACCGTATCTTGTTCTTTACCACGTGTTGGTGGATGGATACGACATCAGTGAGACCGGATCTCAGGGGTTTTGGGGCTTCTTTAAGAGACTAGAACAGATAACAATGACAGCTATTTTAATTGTTGTTTGACTTGCAAGTTCAGTCACTGAACGGATTAAACAGGTATCTCCAGGTTCTACTATATTATCTGTGAAGTGGAGAAGCGTGTGATCCTCAGTCATCCCTGGCGTCTTTAAACAGGTTCTCTATATGAATGTTTATGACGGTATGCGGTAAACAGCTGAGGATTATTCATTAAGCATTAACCCAGCTGTATGATCTCCACGTAAACCATTTTTAACTGATGTCTTGTCAGTAAACGGTTCTTGCCAAACATTTGTCTCCTTGCAGCGGCGCCCTGATGATGTAAAGCTGACCGTTTCTACCATAATGCACTGCAGCCTCGTAAAAACCCCGGAACACGAATGGATGGGCTTCCATCTCGGCGCTCAGATCAGGAAATCGCCCACACAGCCTTTGTGATGGTCGGCCGTGCCAAGAAGACTATCAGTCAGGGCCAGACAGAAGTGACGCGCCGCGTCTCGTATTGTTTACTACCACGCTGAGGCTGTTTGCTGTCCGGCTGCCAGGAACCAACAATATGGACAAGAGCCCAGAGAGACTCTGGCTCGGCCCCGGAGCTCAACGCCGAGGCAGAAACAGATCGGACGCACACAAAGACACAAAAACGCCCTTGTTCCAAAATGAATTCTGGCTATTTTAAAACGCCTGCTCGCATATTGAAAGAAAGCTTCACGGAGCTTTTTTCAAATCAGAACAGCCTCCACAGGCAGAATCGTGAGCAGTTCTGGCAACGTCAAGACCTGGCTCCAACGTTTGCACATGGGGAACGTTGGTGTTCCCAAACGCGTTGAGGCGGGGTATGAACATACTTTCTACCTCCAAACAAGAGCTGGCTGTTTGCCCACTGCTTCAACTCTCACTGGTCTAGAAGTCGTCCTCTTGTTCACAGCCGGGCGACAGAAGACACGGAGCTACAGCTCATCATGACAGCAGAGGGCAGTTTAAAAGTCTGGACACAATATCAAATACCCAACTTTGACCTTTGGGATGTTCCTCATCAGCTGGGACAAGAATGGACGACGTGATTGGACTACTTCCAGGGGATATCCAACGAGACTATGCCGACATGATGGTCACAGATCCCAGAACGGTTGGATGGAAAACTTGGTTGGTTGACGAGGATGCAACACCTTTTCACACCATGTATTCTGAGGATAGCCTCGGGCTAAGAGTTCACCCTGGGATAACAAATCCCCCTGTAGCCCAGGCTAAGCCTGTGACCCCAAGGGCTATGTGAGTCAACAGTTCCACAGTCCTGGGTCAACATGCAACCCGTGACTGTTCCTGTTAGCTTTGCATCCGTTTTCACCCGCCTTTTTTAGTCCTGTTGAGTCCATTTTCGGGGGATGACCCGGTATCCCCGGGGCGAACTGAGGTCAGAGACTACACACCTGGTTAGCATAACTGTAAACGTGCCAGGATTGCCAGTGTGAGAGCGTTCATGGACTTCTGATAAAGCCAAAGTTTTTTGAACCTTTTATTGCGGTTCAGGAATTCTGTATAGAAAATAAAGTCAGGGTTTGGTTTTGGTTAGCGTCAGGACCGTAAAACACCTAGCCTTTGTGCTAACGGCTAACAAACAGCCAATTTAATGTCTGGGATTTGACTTCCTGTAGGAGAATACTGGTACAAGACCATCCACCAACCCAACCTCCACAAACGGATGAGTCCAGGTTAGGGCGCCCCCTACTGGGCTTGTTTTGCATGTAAATTTTGAGGCATACACTGTGGGTTGTTCAATCCAAAGTCAATTTTTTCAACGTATGAAAACTAAACTGCGTCAGAGGCCAGTAAATATAGAATCTTTGAAAACCTGAGGACTATTGTCCTCTTTGATGGACTTCTGAAATGTTCTGCCTGAATCTGAAAATAATACAAACTGGAACACGACTGCAATTCCCACGATGCATTCCAGTTACTATGAATCGTTTCCAGGTTTAATGAAGGGAAAATAAAAAATAAGGTGCTTTGAGGCAAAGCCGACGACTCACACGCTTTCACCTGATTTGCATGATGAGATGAAACATTTCTCATGAATGTTAAGGCGTGCAAAATATGTTGAATAATGCGCAGCGGTTTGGACCAGAAGGCAGGAATCTTGTAGGAAAAAATAAATATAATCTGTCAGCAGGTCAAACAGCTGCAAGACACAAGACAGGTGAAGGTTCACGACCTGCCAACGCAAAAATAGCCCGACGGTGAAGAACATACCAGATGTACATAAGTTTATGCACCATCCACACGGATTCCTGGAAAAACTGCACCTGAGGAGGAATTTCACTGTAGAATAAGATGAGATATACAGGAAAAGAAAGGGAACGTGGTCCTGGGTTTACAGCCTGTAGGGGATGAAATCCTGAAGGACGTTTTCCTGCAGGATACGGACGTTGGTACTGCTGGTCTGAAACGGACATGGGACGTGAGGGAGGGTATTTTTGAAACCGGTTTAAATCCATCTAAAGGCTTCTTGATGTTAGGAATGAAGAGTGATTTTTTAAAATAAAGATTCAACCAATAAGATTCTAAATCAAACAGATTGGAAAGAGAATATTAGAGAACCATTAGTGCTCAGAAGTCGTCTGCGGACATCAGGATGTAACAGCATCACTTCATAACGTCTATAAACCCAGAGGTACCTTAAGTGAACCCAATCCATAACGGATCCTCTAAAAGTCAGTCAGGAATCATTTGGTACTGATGTGAATAATTCATTCTAGTCCGACGACTACATGAGGATCATCCTGAGATGCCATTAAGGCTTTTAAAAACATAATTAGGTCCGCTAACAAGAGTTGGAGGGCGGGGGGGGTACTGTTTGCTTGTTTGTGTTTGTGAGCAGGACCAAAAAGTTCTCAATGCCTTCCAGTTGGGTTTAATGACCCCCAGGGGCACCGATCAGCTGATCTGGCATGACGGTGCAGCTCATTGGGTGCTTCGTCATGAAGCAGGAAGTTGTTACAAGTGCATCGTTCATGGTTTGTTTGTTTGTTTGTTTGTTTGTTTGTTTACCTGCTGTAATCTTACTGGATTAGTTTGTTTACCTGCTGGTAGAGACTCTCATTAAGGCTTCACCTCCCATCCAATAGGCTTCTCCAGTTCGTTAGGGTACCGTTACCTCCCCTTCATCACCCTGTCTTCTCAGCATCACCTCATCAGCCCTTTCTAGCCTCATCAGTCCAAGCAGAGTCATCAGCCGCCGCCACCACCACCAGTGTCCAGACTCAGCTATCCTTTAAAACCACCAGAATTCTATCTGTATTTATAATCAATGACATCAGAATCAACAGAGACGCCAACGGGAAGCCAAAACGCGTCCGTTGGGTGATGATGAGTCAGCAGAGTGATGTATGCGTCTAAAACCGCGTTACAGCCCCCCATCAGGAATCTCTATTCGACTTAATGAGATGGTTTGTGTACAAAAGGAGACGTTCGCATTAATTAGCACAAAATGAAAGGTCACCAATCAGAGGAATGACCAATCACTCGCCTGGCATCTGGTGACGGTTCTGAAAACGTCCGCGTCATTCCAGACCTCCATCGAGAATCCATCAACAACACGCATACATCTCATCGCAAGGCAGCAGCGTGACCACACCCCCACCCCAAACCGACCAATCAGCAGTGAGCACAGAAGGACAGAACGCAGCATCTCTTACTCACATCCCACCATCATCATGGCGACGGAGAAGATCTTCTCTCCGTCCGTGGAGGGGGCGATGTTCCCGAAGCCGATGGTGGTGAGGCTGGTCATGGTGAAGTACAGCGAGGTGATGTACAGCGAGTCCTTCCCGGGGCCGCCCTCCCATTGGCCGGAGCCGCTGGTGTTGTAGCGGTACGGCGAGCCAATCCTGAGCGCCAGTTGGTAGAGCCAGCTGTCCTCCTTGATGGTGTTGGTGACCTCATCGATGACCTCATAGTCGCCAATGCTGTACCTGATAGGAGGGGCAACAGTCATTGTGGTCGTGCTCGTCAATGGATTTGTGCGTTATTATAATCAACGTGTTGATTTAGCGTCTCGTGAAACTCGTTACTGTTCTGAGTCAATGAAGCGTTGCTACGTTCATGATGCTAACGGCTTTAGCGCCAACACCAGCTGATCATTGATCCTGTTAAACACAAACAACAATCCTTCTGTATCAGGTATCACCGATGAGATCAAATTGTCCCCAACACATCATCACGCGATCAATACGACCGCAGGCAGGTGATACCGATCAGCCATGAGGTCACTTATTGATTACATCACCACAGGAAACATGGTTTTTGCCAGTCGTTCAGAGAAACATTGGGTTTTTATTCATACGCATATATCGAATACGCGTGTCAGCGATGACCCGGGCCCAGCGGAGTCATAGGCCGCCGCTAATAAGGCTCCTAACGAGCCAACAGAAGCGTGCTGAAGTCTATATTCTTGCACTGTTTTTAATTTATGTGCAGAACGTGGAGTGGTGTCAAAATACGCCTGTTGTGTTTACATTTGAGAGTATTTACTTGGAGGGATAATTTGAAATGGGACCCTGAAATGTTTACAATCGGGCATGAATAAATTTGAATATCTCCCAGCGCCGTGTGACTGGGAGGAAACTAAACAGCAGTTATAGTGAGCGCGGCGGCAGCAGATGGTTTGTAATATAAAGCGTGGGGGGGTGGGCGCCATGCTGAGCATACAGATCCAATTAGGACAGGCGGGGCCTTACCAGATGCAGGCGAGCCAATGGGCCACCAGGCCGAACACGCAGACCAGCAGCACCAGGACGGCGGCGCCGTACTCCAGGTAGTGGTCCAGCTTCCTGGCCACGCGGCCCAGACGCAGCAGACGGATGACCTTCAGGGAGCTGAACAGACTGCTGATGCCCTGGGGGAGGCAGGAAGGGGTGGTCGGGTCAATTCAGAGTCTTTCTGAGAACGCACCCCCTTTACAACATGTGACTGGGTGATAACAGCTAGCAACATCAAGTACTAAAGCAGCCACGCCCTGATTCCTACGTAAGCATCCAGCATTCATAGGGTTAAAGTTAGCATTTAGCTCCATATGGTTGTCAGGAAACGGGTGAAGACGATGTTGAGGCAAATGCAAGACGTGTCTCAGGTTAAGCTAGCAGGAACTTGGAGAAGGAGATGCTAACGTTAGCTTAACATAGTACATTTCATCAGATTCCTGCTTGGATGTTGGACGGTTATCTCATGCTTTGCTAACTCCTGTTAGCGAACATGAGTTAGCCAAACATGTGAGAAAAGTGAAAAATGCTAACTCATGTTCACTAACATGAGTTAGCTTTTTCGCTTTTTTCGTATGTTTGGCTAACTCAACCTGATTTAACTCAACCTGATTTAACTCAACCTGAGTTTAACCCAACCTGAGTTTAACACAACTTGAGTTAACCTGAGTTAACTCAACATAATGACAAAAGTAATGGCATTACTTTAGTATTTAGAGTAATCAGAGTTTGGTTAACTCATGTTCGCTAACATGAGTTAGCAAAGTAGGAAATAACCATTTGACTCATGTTAGCGAACATGAGTTAGCAAAGTAGGAAATAACCATTTGACTCATGTTAGCGAACATGAGTTAGCTTTTGTCACTTTTCCCGTATGTTTGGCTAATAGAGAAACACTAAAAACAAAGAAAACCGTCGCTACATGACTCCACCTGCTTCATCAGTGACTCAGCTGTGATTGGGTATTTACTGCTAAGGGAGGAGGTTTAGGTAATTGTTCAGGACTTCATTCCCTTTAATTTTAACGTTCAGACACCAATCATCCCCCTGTGAGCTAAAGCAGGAGCCGTTTGGAGCCTCGTCACGCCGCCTTGTTGCCCCTGTCACCATAAACAGGTTTAATTGCTTTCGGCTGAGGAGTTGACATTGTTCCGGAGCCGGGGAGTAAAAGTTACGGCAGGCTAACTGTATTTCACGTCCGTTTAAATGCTTCTCATGGAAATAAACAAGATGTGCTGAGACACCCGAATCCATGCCAGATGCTTTGGCTGCTTTTATTTCCGTCAGCGAGTGGAGAACATTACGGCTGAGCGTTTGGGAACGAAGCAAGAGTATTTCAACATCCATTAAAATGATTTTGAAATTACATTTTGTGTTATGCGGCGCTATGCTGGGAGGGGAAGCAGCAGCGTTCTCTCCAGAGTGCAGGAAACAAATGGACTGTTTACCGCCGGGAGTTTGAACCGTTAACGGCTCCTCAATTCGACATAAACAAGTCCCAACATTCCAGGAACATCCAGAGGAAGAACCTCCGTCTGCTAACTCACCTTACTTCAGCACGCTCAGGGGATTTACCAGCTGGAGAAAGAGTACAGCTAGCAGGAAGGGTTACCAACAGGAAGGCCTACAAACAGGAAGGACTACAAACAGGAAGGACTACAAACAGGAAGGACTACAAACAGGAAGACCTACAAACAGGAAGACCTACAAACAGGAAGGACTACAAACAGGAAGACCTACAAACAGGAAGGACTACAAACAGGAAGGACTACAAACAGGAAGGACTACAAACAGGAAGGTCTACAAACAGGAAGACCTACAAACAGGAAGGACTACAAACAGGAAGGACTACAAACAGGAAGGACTACAAACAGGAAGACCTACAAACAGGAAGGACCACAAACAGGAAGGACTACAAACAGGAAGGACTACAGTGCGTTCCTTTGTCCCTGAACAGCAACACCTTTAACTCCAAACATCTTTTCTCGATGGGTCGTCCTCTGGAGGACGTCTTGAACAGCCAGAGGAAAGTTTGGAGCGTTTTCATTGGTCTAACTTTTGACTGACATCACAGGCGTGATTCACACACAGTCATACATACAGTACATTAACATATGTTGTCCCATCAGCTGAACATGTTTAAACTTCACCACGCTTCTACGTCATTCCTCTCGGCGCCGGACGGCTCAGGTGGGACGTATGGATGGGATGACTATCTGACAGGAAGTCAACACTCCACCAGCGCCGCGTGGAAACAAGCAGACCCAACAACGGGGTGAACGCGGCCCGGCTGATGACAGGGAGTAACAGCACGAAGGCGGTTCTATTGCTGGATGTGGTTCCCGGCAGCACCGGGTGGTAATTAGGTCTGCTATGACAACTCTATGACAGCTCATACCTCGGCTAATGCCAAGTCGCCATGAGGGAGGCGTCACCAACAAATTCAGCCCCGCATTGCGTGTGACAGAGTCATAAATAATCTCAACAACAAATATAAACACACACTCGATATTAGACGTCACATACAGTTTAACCACCAGCTCCAGGTTCTAAACTTAACTTAGAACCTTTAATACAGCTGGTCCTCAACTTACAAACAAAAGTGCTTAACCATATCCGACTATCGTCCTGCAGTTCCCTTTTCTGCCACTGCTGTGTTCACACAGCTCCAACACTCATACCCCCCTCTTGTTGTTGTTTGTTGTTGTCTCTGTTAGCATCTCAGAGCGTCAGGCTTCCTGCCTTGGATACTGTACTGTTTGTCATGATGCTAAAGCAAAGCTGGTGAAGACTCGGTCAGAGTCAGAGTTGTGTCTCTGATGACAACTCTGACCACAATAACTCCTCCCTACTCCTCCTCTTCCTTCACTCTAAAGGTAAGCTACATGCTACATGCTGCAGTACCTACAGTGGATCATCAACAGCCAACTCTAAAGCTAAGCTACATGCTATGTGTATTTTTTAAAACCGATGTATAATGGAGAAAGACTATTTACCTTTATTTGTTGTTTTAATGTCCTGTCTTGTCAGTCTTAGGGAGTAGTACTTCAGTATTTAGAGTAGTAATGACATTACACTAGTATTTAGAGAGGTAATGACATTACTGTAGTATTTACAGTAGTAATGACATTACTGTAGTATTTACAGTAGTAATGACATTTAAATGACCTCAGAGGGAGATTAAAGATTGAAATTTAATAAATGACTCATGAACAATTCAGCTTACGAACAACCTCTAGGAACCAGTTGTGTTCGTATGTTGAGGACTACCTGTACTGGCCGATTCCCAGTGTTAGACCCTCTTCCTGCCCTGGTACCAGGAATTACACACCTCCACTCCAATCCAGCCCACACCTGAGACGAGACCCAATGAGACGCTTCAGCGACTGGTGAATAGAAACCTGTGATCTCTGGTTCCTCAGGTCAGGGGAGGCCAGTCTGGATTCTAAGTGGACCAGAGAGCTTTGTGGCTCCGCCTGCCTCCTGGACCCCCCGCTGCCGCCGCCACCCAGCCCCCGCTGCCTCTCACATCTTCAAAGGCCTCCCCCGGGACCTGGGGGGGTCCCAGCTTGTACGCAGATGCCTCTAAATTAGCCGCCACAGGACAGAGCGACACAGATGAAACTAACACGCTAAGGACACGGGATGCGTGTAGAATAATGACTGGTGAGCACCTGTTTATCCCCACAGAGCCGGCGACGGGAGGATGGGGATGGACGGAGATCATCCGTCCTCCGGGAGGCTGGTTGTCATTATTCGGAGCCGTCTACGCGCTGGAGCGTCGTTCCAGCTTCAATCTGGACCCCATTAAATATTCAGAACGCCTCGGCGTGAAGCGGAAGACCAACGCGCTTCTTTAATCGTGGCTCCACAACAAGACGAGCGATAAAATATGAGAGGTGCAGCGTGTGCTTTTAAATCCGCGAGCGGAAATCACAACTATCTTTATTTTTAATATTTGTCTTTGTGCTTTAAAAGCTTCGGAGGGTGTTTTCGTTATTATCGACGGGGATTAGCAGAACGAAGCAAATCAAATTAGCAGCAGATGTTATTTGTTCAGCCAAACATTCATCGTTTAGACCGACTCTTTTCCATTAATAAGCCCCTAAACTTGAAATGGAATGCGTCCATACCTGAAAGTTTTCATTCTCCTTCTTGTGTTTTTGCGACTCGTCCGCCAATAGAAGGATTAAATCATATTCAAATAATATTCACGCCTTGTTTTAACAGTTTTATTTGCGGCCGTGTTGCAAAACGCTCATGAAAATAAAAATAAATATCTTTAATATATTGTCACCAAGTCACTCACAACAGATTAAGATTCTATTTCCATCCAACCATATGGCCGGCGTTCAGGAACAAACTTTTTGTATAATTCTATTATGTTTTTATTATTATTATTTTTATTCTTCTAATATGATGCTAATAGTCCAGCAATTAGACACATCCACCAGTCTCGCCTTAACGTCTGCACTGAAGCTCTACCTTCCACCTCGTTCACACGCGGCGTGCTAACGTGCCCCACCCATGACCCCCCCCGGGTGTGTCAGCGGTGACAGAGGCAACAGGAACGCCAGGCGTAAAGGTCATTCTGGGTTTGACCTTTATGCGTTTCCGCAGCGCCCGCAGAGACGCGCTGCTGGCGCCCGTCGGCCTGCCGGGTTCTGATGCTACAACAGGTGGCTTTAAGGCCCACAGGGGGGGTGAAGGGGTGGGAGGTGGTGGTGATGGCCGGGGGTAGGGGGGGGTAACACCTCCACATTAACACGCCGTTCGAGTCGTGCTGCCGCCTGAAGGAGCGTCCAGACGGCTCCTGGTGGAGGTGTTAGCCCGCGTTTAGACGCGTCCGACTGGACTGGATGCGGGAAAAAAGGCCAAAATCCCAAATATCCTGGATTATCCTGGATTAAAAATCTGTGTCCTTTCTGTATAAATTGAAGGTGTGGACGTTTCTGTCTTGTCGTGGCTTCAATCTCCGTACAGAACTTTAGGATGTCCTGACCTACAGCAATCCCTCATTACTCACTGTCAATGCGTTCCAAAGGAAGCCGTCGCAGCGAAACTCATTAAATTAACTAAATTAACGAGACGACGTGCAGAAAAGCTGCTTCAGGATGACTCAGACAAACGTCTCGTTTCAGCGCTCATTAGCCGATGGCTTCATCAGAACAGACTCGACGCCGCGTCGGAGCGCCGTGACGGAGCGTCCTGAGAACGGTCGGCCAGTAGGTGTTGGTGTTCGCCGGACGTCATCGCCTCGGCTGGACGGCGTTCAAACACGACTAAAAATACTCCCTACCTGCTGCTGCCACGGGCGACGGAAACACAGGAACCGACTCTGCCTACAACCGTCTTTTATTTTCTGCCGCCGCCCACGGCCGTCCTCCGTCACCGGAGATCATTCCAGGTTGGAGTCACAGGAAAGCAGCAACAAAAACGTCAATTTAACAAAGAGGGGCAGCGAAGAGCCGCGTCCTCCATCCAGGACGGAAATTTACGTGGCATCGATTTCCTTTCTGCCCGACCCCCCGACCCCCACTGACGATGAACTCCATCCAGAGGAATCTCAAGGGATCCATCAGCATCCAGTGGGAAGAGTCTGGGAGACGCCTGGGCCTGGACAGCGCTCCAGACCCCCGGTAGAGGGGTGTTCACACTGAACCCTGGGTAATCCTGGGGTGTACCATCTATTCACTTCATTTAGAGACGCCATCGCTCCCAGATAGACCGGAATTTATCCTCCTTCACGTCCTGTTGGACGATACAGGGATCCCTCTTTACCCACGGTTTTTGCGTTACAGGAACCACACGCAAATAACGACTTCCGTTATAGAGCGACAGACTATTTATTTTATTATTTACGGTAATTTAAACATTTCTGAACCCCCCCATACTGATATTAAACCACATTCTACCTGTATTACCTTTAAAACACTGACAGACTGTTTAAAACACTTTTGTATCTCACAGAAGTCAGAGACTCACAGAACGTAGCGCACTTCCTGATGCCATCAGCCAATAGAATGCGCGTACGGTATCACATGACTGCCTACCAAAAATCCGCGATGAGGTGAAGTCGCCCGTATTGATGCGAGAATGCGCGAGGGATTACTGTAATCCAAGGTAATATTCCATTCCTCACGAAGGCGTCAACTCTAGACTATCTGTTGCGTCGACGTTACCCCCGGCTTGGATCTTCTTCTTCTTCTCCTTTGGGCTTTTCCCTTCAGGGGTCTCCACAGCCAATCAGTGTCCTCCATCTAACCCTGTCTTCTGCATCCTCTTCTCTCACACCAACTACCTTCATGTCCTCTTTCACTACATCCATAAACCTCCTCTTTGGTCTTCCTCTAGGCCTCCTGCCTGGCAGTTCAAAACTCAGCATCCTTCTACCAATATATTCACTATCTCTCCTCTGGACATGTCCAAACCATCTCAGTCTGGCCTCTCTGACTTTATCTCCAAAACCTCTAACATGTGCTGTCCCTCTGATGTACTCATTCCTGATCCTATCCTTCCTGGTCACTCCCAGAGAGAACCTCAGCATCTTCATCTCTGCTACCTCCAGCTCTGTCTCCTGTCTTTTCCTCAGTGACACTGTCTCTAGACCAAACAACATCGCTGGTCTCACCAGCGATGTTGTTTGGTTACCCCCGGCTTGGATACGGAACAAAAATGGCAAAAAGTCAAAAGCAGGACAATGTTGGACAATATTCCGAGGTAATATTCTATTCCTCGTAGGGGCGTCAGCTCTAGACTATCTGTTCTCTCGATGTTACCACCAGCGTTCACATAAAACGATGGATTTACTTCCTTTAGCGACGCCGTTGATGTCAAACGGGCTGTTATTGATCGTTCTTTAAGCCCTGTAGGACAATACTCTGAGATAATATCGGTCTTTCAGTCGGAATGTGTCAGAAACGTAACCGATTTATGGGCGTGAAATCTGGAAGGCGCCGTCACGTCGCGTGAACGGAGCCTCTAATGAGAAAACGAAACAGGAGCGGCGACGCGAGCGGCGCGTTGTTCTTCAACCCTTCCATTCAATTAACTCCAGTCAGGATGGGCTTTAATTAATTCAGCGGGAAATCAGGTGGAAAATCAGCGGTAATGGACCTGGGGCCGGATCGATTTAACTCCGCCGCCTCTGACGGGTGTAAACGGGCGTGACAAACACGGGGTCCTCGCCCAGCACCGCCCAGAAAAATGCTCCAGCCATCCAGCCGCCGTTGTTTCCTCCAACTAATTAGACTCAGAATCGGAGCTGGGATCAAACCGGTGACATCACCTTTCTGCTTCATCGCCATCGTTAGATTTCCGAAGATGAATTCCGGTAATTCCCAAAGTGGGACGCGACCTTTGACACCGGTGTTGGCTCCAGAGCCCCAACGTGAAATGGTTCCCGGGGATCCAATCATCGTTAGACTTCACCCCGATTTGGTTTAACGGGTTCGCAGGTTTTACGGCACCCGCCTGACCCGCCAATCACTGAGGATCGACTCAAAAGGATTTCAATAATGAATTCCAAACGGTTGGAGTGCGGCCCACCAGGTGGAGATTCCAATTAGTCTGCGCTGTTCATTATCTCTGAGTGGATTAATTATTGATCAATCAGCTGGATGGGTTATTAACTCGAGACGGCGCCTCCTGTTGGGGTGAACCCAACACAGAAGCAGCTGCAGGAGGCCTGGAGTACGTAACGCCAATTTGTGCTAATTACCACCAAAACTGTTTGTTTGTTCATTCCATGTAGTTAAAAGCTGAATGGGACGCGGGTCGGATGGTGGCGCTAGAGGACGAGATGATCGGCATGGATCTCGTATCGACCCCAGACCACCGGGACCCGTTTGAATCATAGCAGCAATCTAAGGTAAACGTCTCCGTGTTGGACCAGGAACCCTACCTCGTCCACGTTCTCGAAGGCGTTGATGATGTCATAGGGCAGGCAGGACAGCAGGTCGATGACGAACCAGGTCTTCAGGTAGTTCATGCGGATCAGCTTGGGGTCGGAGATCACCTCCCCCCCGGGCCCCACGAAGGTGGTGTGGAAGTTGAGGACGATGTCCACCAGGAAGATGACGTCCACCACGCTGTCCAGAACCAGCCACACGATGTTGTTCTGCTTGGTCTTGAAGGACACGTTGTAGGGGACCATGATGGCCGTGTAGAAGGTGAGGATGAGGATGACCCAGTCCCAGGTGGTCTTGAAGGTGCAGTAGTGCAGGATGATGTGGGGCGGCGTCTTGGGGGCCTCCTGCTTGTACTGGGGGAGGATGTCCGAGTTCAGCTGCAGAACCTGCAGATGGAAAGGAAGGCTTTACTCAGGAGAACCAAAGGAGAACCAAACCGAATAGAACCAAACCAACCCAACCAAACCAACCAAAACCAGATCAAACCAAACCAACCAAACCAACCAAAACCAGATCAAACCAACCCAACCAAACCAACCAAAACCAGATCAAACCAGATCAAACAGAACTGAGTAGAACCATACCGAACCAGACTAAATAGAACCAAACCAGGCCGAACGGCACTGAACCGGACCAAACTGGGCCAAACTGAACCAGACTTTGTAGAACCAAACCGTACCAAACCAAACTGGATGGAACAGAACCGAATCGCACCAAACACAACAGAAATGAAGCAAACAAAACAAAACTGACCACCAAATCAGATCAACTACTTCACTTTTACTTCACTTTTTCACTTTTAACTACTTGTTCTTCCAACGAACTTGAGTTGTGAAGTTGTACTGTGGTTTTGTTGAGTCATAACGAACCGCTTTGTGTGTGTGTGTGTGTGTGTGTGTGTGTGTGTGTGTGTGTGTGTGTTCACCTCTTTGGTTGCTCCATAAAGCTCACTGTGTAACAACTGCATTATGAATAAATTTGCTTGAAATGAGGCAGAAAAGGAGAAAAACACAGTCGGATGACGGAGGGAAGAGTCAACCTGACGGAGGAAAGGCAACCCCCTCAGCAGAGCGCCAGGAAATACACCTCAATACCACTGGATTTCCAGGACACACAGATCTGTGTGTCCTGGAAATATATATCTATACAGCTATATCCGTATAGATATGTGGATAAATATTAGGATCCATTCTTTAAATTTTTCTCAGCAGCCACATCATCCTTAGTGCCCCCCCAGCGCCGCTTCTGCCCCCCCAGCGCTGCTTCTGCCCCCGCAGACATGAATCATTAATGGATCCGCAGGAGAAGGCGCTCCTCGCCGTGTCAAACAGCCACGAGTCCGGGGGACGCCGTGGTGGGAGGGGCCAGGGCAGGCGGCGGGGTGAGGGCCAATTAGAGAGCTGCGTGCTCTCCTGTCCGTCCCTCGATTAGCGTGCGCCTAGCGGCTTTAGCTCGGCGCCGCTAAGTGGCTGCAGCGCGGCAATGAATGATTTATACCAGGATGTATTTGTGCAGAAATAACGTTGAGAGCGTTCAGAACGTCTGCAGAGGTCGGGCGGCGGCGGCGTCCAGCAGCGGCGCCAATTCCCTCAGATTAGCCATTAGCCTCGTTTCAGCCGGGAAGCCGCTTGGGTTGGGTCTAAATGTTTATTTCAGGTTTAAATTATTAAAACATTCCTTCACTTTGTTCAACCCTCCTCCCAACCTCTGCTGAGGCGGTTAGCTCGCTGATCCCACGCTAAAAGTCGGGATTAAAACGCTGCAGGAAGCGACCGGTCCACGCGTCGCCCGCGGCAACGCAGGAACGTCGCACCTGGCGCTTTTTTGTTTGCTTGCAGGAATTTAAAATAAAACTTTATCCGGACGTAATAAACAAGTGCATCATGGGAAAAACACCAATGTGTGTGTGCTGTCAGTCCAGGGGTAACGTAGCCTGCAGCTAGCTGCAAGCCACGCGCCCGCTAATGACCGCCACGGTTGATAATCTCTCCATCCGGCGCTGATGTCTGATTGGTCGGGGTGTCTCTGAGCGCTGACCCACCTCGGCCAATCGGGATTGCTTGTGGCCACATTCGTGTTTGCCAATGGGCGCTAGCTGCTGGAGCGTGTTGCGGTTGTTGGTTAGCGCTCGCGTCAGCCGCGCAAACTTGGTCCAGCCTGGAGAGAGACACCAAACAGAGGTCATGTTAGGGTCAACGTAACAGCTGACATCATGACACACACACACATACACACACACACACACACACACACACACACACACACACACACACACACACCCCCGGGCGATAGCGTTAGCGTTAGCTCCCATGTTGATGACAGCTCCAGGGACGAACTGGAGTAACAAAATATTCCCAATGCGTCGGGTTGTGTTCGCCACAACAACGCCTTGGGGGTGCGGGGTTTTCCTGCTGGGGAGGGTTTAAAATGAAGCTAGCGTTAACGTTAGCCTAAACGCTAGCACCAGGTTCCATGAAGGTGTCCTTGGACAAAGCTGGGCCTCCAGCAGCTGCAGGGTTCTGACCTCCATGAGGAGACGCTCCCCCCAGGGATCGATTCCACTGGAGTTCACCCACTGGGGAGGGAACGTCACGGGAAAACCCCCCCTCGTTTACAGCTCCAACGGTTTCACTGTGTTTGTTCTTTAGCTGATGCTAGTTGGGTCGGATCCATCAGAAGCGTTCACAGGGTCAACAGGTCAATATTTATGACGAGTGTACGTTAAATCAAATAACGTGGATGAAAAATAAAAAAACACAAATATCTACATATATGTTTGAATTTTTAATTGAAAAAAATTTAAAAATATATGTAGATATTTGTGTTTTTAAAAATAGAAAATACAAATATCTACATATATACATAAATAACAGATTTTTTACTGTTAGCCTCATTACAAACCATAACCCACATGTGCTGAGTCAGCAGCTGCGCTACAACAGTTATTGTTGTTTACAAGATTCTGTGACAAAAAACAGCTAAAATCATTTCCTCATTAAAGCTAAAGCTAAAGCTCTGAGCCTTCTGACTGCAGAGCTAACGTTAGCTCACATTGGCTAAAGCTGCAGATTCAAAATCTGCCTCTAAACTCTTAGATAGTAATAATAATATATAGATTAAAATATATTACTTTAGCGGTATCATACAGATTGAGATGCCCATACACATTAGCACGCTAGGTTGCTAATGATAGAACAGAGCAGCAAAAAAAGGACGACTCTGCAAATATTAAATATTAATGTAATATTAATAATAAACTAAGTCATGCATGGACTCCGTGTGACTGCTAGGACGTGTGCAGCACATACGTGTGGGATTTGAACATGTATTCTCTTCATGACAAGTTTTGTTCTCCTGTTCTGTAAATTTACATCTTTTATTGAAAACTTTTTCTGACATTTTTATGTTTCTTCTGAATGTTGGTGTCACTTCCTGTATGCTAATACCTGGACTTGGCTCCAACCCCTGGTGGCTAATCAGAGCGGGGGCCCCGAGCCAAAGTGGACATTTTTCAATCTCTTTCCTGGGGGGGGGGGGGGGTCTGCCGCAGTGGCGCTCTTGTAAAGTCACTCCTGTCGTGTTCAGATAACGACAGAAACGACGGTAAAACCGTAAACATCTCGTTTTTAGTCGTTAAAAGTGACGTTAAAAGAGAGTTTTTTAAATGAGGGGGGGTCACACGTGACCATCATCATTTCAGCTCTTCATCTCTACACAAGCAGAGTGAACACCTTCAGCAGGTTCAGGAGGACGGAACCGTTTGTTCCTCCTCTACCATCTCCTGAATGTATTTGGACGGCAGATTAACGGACGGACGAAATGTTCAGAACAGCGAGGCGACAATTTTATTTCTAATGACGAAAAGAAGAAGTAAAAACGTGCAAAAAGAGGAGACACCCCCCCAGAGGAGGTGTTTATCTCCAGAACACGATGGGGTCTCCATTGCCCCGTTGGGTGATTATTCTGATTTCTACCCTCACATTAAAACTAATTTGGGGTCGACTTGAGAGACGTTAGTTTGACCTCTAGAGGTCAACAGGAGCGCTGCGCCGCTGTTAGCATAAAATGTTTCTGATAATGTTTCTGATTGGCCGATGGGGAAACGTTCCCGATGATGTCATCCTGACTGATATATCCAAATTCTGCTGAAGCAAAATATTTATTTCTGTCATAAAGACACAGAAAGTCTTTATGTTACAGTCACATGGGCGAACAGCCAATCAGAAGTCTGCCTGCGGGGGCTTTATGGTTTCCGCTGAGGACATTTACTGTAAGAGCTTTTCCTTTCTGCACATTCAAAAGCGCCATTCAACATATAGAGGACATGCATTATAGAACATTATTATATAGAACATTATTATATAGAACATTAGTATTCTTCTCCTTTGGGCTTTTCCCTTCAGGGGTCGCCACAGCCAATCAATTGCCTCCATCTAACCCTGTCTTCTGCATCCTCTTCTCTCACACCAACTACCTTCATGTCCTCTTTCACTACATCCATAAACCTCCTCTTTGGTCTTCCTCTAGGCCTCCTGCCTGGCAGTTCAAAACTCAGCATCCTTCTACCAATATATTCACTATCTCTCCTCTGGACATGTCCAAACCATCTCAGTCTGGCCTCTCTGACTTTATCTCCAAAACCTCTAACATGTGCTGTCCCTCTGATGTACTCATTCCTGATCCTATCCTTCCTGGTCACTCCCAGAGAGAACCTCAGCATCTTCATCTCTGCTACCTCCAGCTCTGTCTCCTGTCTTTTCCTCAGTGACACTGTCTCTAGACCGAACAACATCGCTGGTCTCACCACAGTTTTGTACACCTTTCCTTTCATTTTAGCTGAAACTCTTCTATCACACATCACACCTGACACTTTCCTCCACCCATTCCATCCTGCCTGGACACGCTTCTTCACCTCTTTTCCACACTCTCCATTGCTCTGGACTGTTGACCCTAAGTACTTCAAATCCTCCACCTTCTTGATCTCTTCTCCCTGTAACCTCACTCTTCCACTTGGGTCCCTCTCATTCACACACATGTACTCTGTCTTACTGCGGCTAACCTTCATTCCTCTTCTTTCCAGGACAAACCTCCACCTCTCTAGCTTCTCCTCCACCTCGTCCCTACTCTCACTGCAGATCACAATGTCATCTGCAAACATCATAGTCCATGGAGATTCCTGTCTAACCTCGTCTGTCAGCCTGTCCATCACCATAGCGAACAAGAAGGGGCTCAGAGCTGATCCCTGATGCAGTCCCACCTCCACCTTGAACTCCTCTGTCACCCCTACAGCACACCTCACCACTGTCTTACAGTCCTCATACATGTCCTGCACCGCTCTAACATACTTCTCTGACACTCCAGACTTCCTCATACAATACCACAGTTCCTCTCTGGGCACCCTGTCATAAGCTTTCTCCAGATCTACAAAAACACAATGCAGCTCCCTCTGGCCTTCTCTGTACTTCTCTATCAACATCCTCAAAGCAAATACTGCATCTGTAGTACTCTTTTTTGGCATGAAACCATACTGCTGCTCACAAATGCTCACTTCTGCCCTGAGTCTAGCTTCCACTACTCTTTCCCATAACTTCATTGTATGGCTCATCAGCTTTATTCCTCTGTAGTTGCCACAACTCTGCATATCTCCCTTGTTCTTAAAAATGGGCACTAGCACACTTCTCATCCACTCCTCAGGCATCTTCTCACTATCTAAGATCCTGTTGAACAACCCAGTCAGAAACTCTACTGCCACCTCTCCTAGACACTTCCAAACCTCTACAGGTATATCATCAGGACCGACTGTCTTTCCACTCTTCATCCTCTTCAGTGCTCTCCTCACTTCATCCTGGCTAATCTTTGCTACATCCTGGTCCACAACAGTCACCTCTTCTAGTCTTTGTTCTCTCTCATTTTCCACGTTCATCAACTCTTCAAAGTACTCTTTCCATCTTCCCATCACACTGCTGGCACCTGTCAATAGACTTCCATCCCTATCCTTAATCACCCTAACCTGCTGCACGTCCTTCCCATCTCTATCTCTCTGTCTTGCCAGCCTGTATAGATCAGTCTCTCCCTCCTTACTGTCCAACCTAGCATACAAGTCATCATAAGCTTCTTGTTTGGCCTTTGCTACCTCTACCTTCACCTTACGCTGCATCTCCCCGTACTCCTGTCTACTCTCCTCAGTCCTCTCAGTGTCCCACTTCTTCTTAGCTAACCTCTTTCTTTGTATACACTCCTGTACCTCCTCATTCCACCACCAAGTCTCCTTATCTACTTTCCTTCCAGATGACACACCAAGTACTCTCCTACCTGTCTCCCTGATCACATTAGCTGTAGTTGTCCAGTCATCTGGAAGCACCTCCTGACCACCCAGAGCCTGTCTTAACTCCTTCCTAAAGGTCATGCAACACTCTTCCTTTTTTATCTTCCACCATTTCGTCTTCTGCTCTGTCTTTGTCCTCTTCATCTTCCTCACCACCAGAGTCATCCTACACACCACCATCTTATGCTGTTTGGCTACACTCTCACCTACCACTACTTTACAGTCACTGATCTCCTTCAGGTTACATCGTCTACACAAGATGTAGTCTACCTGTGTGCTCCTACCACCACTCTTATAGGTCACCCTATGTTCCTGCCTCTTCTGGAAGAAAGTATTCACTACAGCCATTTCCATCCTTTTTGCAAAGTCAACTACCATCTGTCCTTCTGCGTTCCTCTCCTGGATACCAAACCTGCCCATCACTTCCTCATCACCTCTGTTTCCTGCACCAACATGTCCATTGAAGTCTGCGCCAATGACAACTCTCTCACTTCTAGGTATGCTCTGCATCACTTCATCAAAGTCCAACCAGAATTTCTCCTTCTCCTCCAGCTCACATCCTACCTGTGGAGCATACCCACTAACAACATTGAACATCACACCTTCTATTTCTAGCTTCAGACTCATCACTCTATCCGACACTCTTTTTACCTCCAGGACATTCCTAACAAACTCCTCCTTCAAGATAACTCCTACTCCATTTCTCTTCCCATCTACACCATGATAGAACAACTTGAACCCTGCTCCTAAACTTTTAGCCTTGCTACCTTTCCACCTGGTCTCCTGGACACACAGTATGTCTACCTTCCTCCTCTGCATCATGTCGACCAACTCTCTACCTTTTCCTGTCATAGTTCCAACATTCAACGTCCCTACTCTTAGTCCTATACTCTTGGCGCTCCTCTTCTCTTTCTTCGTGCGAACGCACTTTCCTCCTCTCCTTCTTCGACCAACAGTAATCCAATTTCCACCGGCGCCCGATGGCGGTCGTTGTTAACCCGGGCCTCGACCGATCCGGTATGGAAGTCATAGGTTTGATTCGCATCTTTGATTTGGCAAAAGTTTTACGCCGGATGCCCTTCCTGACACAACCCTCTGTATTTATCCAGGCTTGGGACCGGCACAATAAGACACTGGCTTGTGCCCTCTTGCGGCTACATTATATAGAACATTATTATATAGAACATTATTATATAGAACATTAGTATATAGAACATTATTATATAGAACATTATTATATAGAACATTATTATATAGAACATTAGTATATAGAACATTATTATATAGAACATTATTATATAGAACATTATTATATAGAACATTAGTATATAGAACATTATTATATAGAACATTATTATATAGAACAGGAGGAAATGCAGGAATTTGTCTTTGTAATCAGAAGTCGACAGTTTGGACCTCGAGCAGAACATGAGAAAAACTGCAGGACGAACACACAAGAGGTGTTCATCATGGTTTTACCCCCTCCTGCCCCCCACCCTAAAGAATAAAAGCCCTGATGCGTCCGACTGGAGCTGAATGAAGGTAAAGATCTGGGCTAAAAATAACAGGAGAGCAAAATGGCGCCGGTGGAGACGACGCACCTGAGCGGGGGCACGGGTAGCGTTAGCTCCCGTGAACATGTTCATGAACACGCCTGTTTCCACGACATCAGGCGTCTGCGATGTTCACACGGAACTCCGACAGGATTTATTTTAAGTCTGGCGTGACGACCGGAGCCTGAAACACGCCAGAACCCCCCAGCTGATGCTGATGCTGACGTGTTTTGGCGTCCCAGAGCCGTCGGAGCCCCCGCAGACGGAGCCGACGGCGGGTTGGGGTTCAGCTCAGCTGCAGAAGCTCGCGGCGGCCAATCAGGCGTCACCGCCGAAGGCCACTTCCGCCAGGCGCCGTGGGAAAACGCTGCAGCGAACGAGCCACAGTGAACGCACCGCGGCGGTCAGTCGATGGAACGAAAGACGTTTAACCATCAAAGATTGGCGTGAGGGCCGTCACGTGTGGAACCCGTGTTCATCACGTGTCACCGACGACACGCCTGTGGACTCTAAGGTGGGAGGGTGTGAAAGGGCAACACACACTCTCGGAGGCGTGTAGAACGAGGGGGGGACGGCGGCGCCGCTCAGCAGTCAGGGAGCAAAGGTCAAACATGGTCGCCCCCGCCTCCGGAGAACCGTCCCACCGTCCTCAAACGCAACACCAGCCGAAAACACCAGAGAGGAGGAGCAACAAGCGAATCATCCGTGACCCCGCCCCCCCCAAGCCCCGCCCCCTCACCTTTGGTGGTCTCGTCCTCGATTGGCTGCTTGAACAGCGTGATGTCCTTGAAGGTGCAGAGGAACAGAACCACCTTATCGTTCTCGTTCCTGATGGGGGCCACCTGCATGTAGAACCACACCGGACTTCCTGTGGAGACATCAGAGCTTAGCGACCCCCCCAGCTGGACAGAACCCAGTACTAAGGGGATGCGTGTGATGTCATCGGCCCGTCAGGCCACACTCACGGTTCTTCCGGTACAGCAGAACCTCCACGCAGTTGGACTCGTAGTTGTCGAAGGTCTGCCGGACTTTGTCGATGGTCTTCTTGTCGGTCAGCTCGCCGTACATGAAGCTGGACAGGAAACGGGCGGCGTGAGAAACGGCAGCGATCAATAAGCGTCCCATATCGGATGTGACGCGCGTTAGCGTCGTCAATCTGTTAGCCTCGCTATAAAACACCCACAAAACCCCACGTTGGGTTTTTATCGCCAACATCGACTCAGCAGACGCATCAATT
>CM023621.1:20092237-20094737 GCA_013358685.1 Antennarius maculatus | reverse complement strand
TCAAAGTTCTGCTGACTCAGCAGTACCAATGGTCACATGACCAGAGGCCCAACAGGAACGGCGTCGGTACGGCGACCTTTGATTTACTGTTAATTACCTTCACCCAAAAGGGGGCGGAGCCTCCAAACAGGTGATTACAGGAGGTGGGGGCTCACCTTTCCTCCCCAGTGGTCAAAACAATCACAACACTGCAATGCATTTTGGGTAAGGTAACCACTCAGTGATTTTTTGCTAGCTCCGCCCCCAGGTCGCCATCTTCATCAATTAAGGGAAGAAGAGTCGCCAGCGCCAAAAAACTGAACGAACATCGTCACATGACGCAGCGTCCTCCAGACGGGTCAGCTAATAGGACGTTTAAATAGCCAATCACCATCAGCGTTCAGGGACTGTATCTGAGGCCTTAAAAACTGCTGACTCACTGTAGAAACACCACACACACGAACGTGATTCAGACGCCGCTTGCGGTGAAAACGCGGCAGAGGGCGGGACTTCCTGTGGCTCGCCCCGAGTCACAGGTGAGTGTGTGTGTGTGTGTGTGTGTGTGTGTGTGTGTGTGTGTGTGTGTATTTCAGGAAAACCATTCCAGATTGCGTGACCCTTAACCTCCTGAGAACTTCTCTAATAGGCTCCGCCCTCCAAACTGACTCCGCCTCCTTCCTCCTCGTGACCCAGGTAGAAGTAAACCAAAAAAAAATACGCCCCGCCCCCTCCCGTCGCGCGCGCTGCGCCGCCCCCCCTGTCACCGACCCGGTCTTGGCCCCGCCCATCCCGGCTCCCCTGACTTTTCTGGGAAGACACGGAAAGTAATCAATTACCCAGAAGGACGTGCGCGCGCGCGCTTTGATCAACCTGTGCCAAGTCCGCGCGCGCGCGCACGTGTGTATGCAGCAGAAACTCGAGCTGAACACAGATCAAACGACCCGCGGGTGACGTGACGTCACGACCACAACTCCGACCGGACGATCAAACCGATCGGCTCCCGGTTCCTCCCTCCGGTGCGGCCCGGCTTGTTGTGACATCATCACGTGACATCACCTGGAGAGGTGATGACACCGCGGCACCCGCGCGCTTCGGACGGGATGCTGCGGGGTGGGGGTGGGGGTGGGGGTGGGGGGTCGCGGTGCGTAAACCGACAAACCGACCGACCCGCTTCTCCCGGTGGAACCGGAGGAGGACCCGGAGGAGGACCCGGTGGAACCGGACGACCCGGTCCCCCCCGGATCCAGAACTTTGACTGAAGTTGGGATTCCACGGACCGGGATGAACTCCAGTCCGGTAAAACGGAACCGTCCTCCGGAGGCGCGCCGTGTTCCACGGGCTGGACCCCAACCGGACACCGGGACTCACCGCTGGACCTCCGGACGATGTTCTCCAGGAAGGTGTTCTGCGGCGCCACCAGCCCTCTCTTTCCCCCGGGCATCCTGCTGCGGGAGCGCGGGGCCGGTGCGGCGGGCGGCGGGGCGGCGGCGGCTCGGGGCTCCGGTGTGACAGTCAGTCGCGCCGGTGGAGAGGAGCATCGTACCCGCGGCTCTGGCGGCTCTGGCGGCTCCGGGCGCACTGACAGCCGCGGCGGCGCTGCATCCCGCTGCCGGAGCGGGGAGCCGGGGCGCATGCGCGGAGCGATGGAGCCAAACTGTATCCTGAGGGAGATGTTGGGGCTCTGGGGGGGGGGGGGGTGAACGCATCACGTGGTCATCATGAAACTGATTCCAGATCGGTTTTAGTTATCACATATAAACAGATATTTATATTAATAAGATCAGATTTAACACGGAGAAGAAAAAATTATGAATTTAGTAAATAAATTCTAATTTGGAGGCTTTAAAAGTCTCCAAAAAGAAGGAAAAATGTTTGTTGGATCTAAAATAAACGCTGATTTAAATGTTTTTTTTGTGCTTTTAAGACATTTTAAGATAGCGTTCAATTGTGTTTTCGGTTAGCTGCTAAACGTAGCATCGTTAGCATAGCTTAGAACAACAGCGTTTGAGGTCCTGATAGAGTTTATCGTGTCACCAGAATCCAGGGAGGAAAACATTGTTCAGTTTTGTAAAAATAGAAATAAATTCTTCAGGATGAACGACGAGATTCACCGTCGTCAAGGAAACGCTGACATTTAATCTCCTGGATTTATGAAGGCGGTTCTGAATAACGACCCGTTTGACGTGACGGAGGTTCACAATCGATGGACAACCGATGGCTTCAATAAACAATAATCATCACAGGAGAGTGAAGATCAGCGGCGTCCGATCACTGAGTATGATTAAGAAGAAGACGTGTGATTGGTTCTCCTGCCAGCTAACGTCGCTAACCGGTTCCAGGCTAAACTGTAAACATTCTCAGTTCTGTTCTGAATTTAATGAATGTATTTGAATAATATTTGGTTAATATGAATCTAGCTGACAATTAAATTTTATTTTTTGATATATGAGTGGTTATTAATTAACGATAATATAATTATACTAATGGTTTAATAGTAATTTAATGATTCCAGTATTTGTGG
>CM023621.1:20064737-20087237 GCA_013358685.1 Antennarius maculatus | reverse complement strand
TGAATGTGTGTGTGTGTGTGTTATTTTTAGAAATAATATTTTGAAGTCAGATGAACAGGAGAAATTAACCAATGAGAAGAAAGACAGACAGAAAGTCATCAAATTAATTAGTTACAGACTAACAAATTCGTTTTTACGTTTGTAGACTAAAAATAAATATTAGTGAAATCCTGTTCACACACACACACACACACACACACACACACACACACACACACACACACACACAGACACAGAGAGAGAAACCGTTTTAAAAAAATAAAACAATGCAGGATCTGGGCTTTATCACAAAACAGGTTTAATTTAATATCTCTTTATTTTTTTAAAATAATTAAACATTTGTATTTCTCCAACCCCTTTTTCATCTTTTTTTTTCAGTTTTTATATCATATGATTTCTGGGCCGCTCTAATGCACACATTAATTCTGAGGGAGGAGGAGAGAGGGGGGGGGTCGCTGTCATGCCCCCGCCCCCCCCCCAACCCCCGACTCCCTAACCTCACCCCCCTCCCTCTTCCCCCCAACTAAAAAAAAATATCCAATGGTCAAAAGAAACTTCATCAAAATATCCAAAATGAGATTAAAAACCAAGAGGGAGGAGACAGAAAAGAAAAGCAGCCTAAGAGGGCGGGGCCAGGGCGGGATGGGGGCGGAGCCACTATTATAAATACTAGGGAGTCTTGTTCCATAATACCTCTTTATATACTGGATACTCCTCCACAGTTCCTAAGCAAAACAAAGGCTAGATTACTACAAGATACAAGATTATCAGTGTACTGCATTCATAATGTACAGGGGGGGGTCGTAATCCTGTGAGGTCATAGCGGCGCCCCCCGCTGGGCGGAGGACCAGGGGGCGGTGCGGCGGCGTTTCTTTTGGTGCTCCTCTGAAGACGGTTTTAAATGAGTTTGATGCCCGTGACGGCCGATGGATACCAGTACCAGACTGATACCGGGGGGGAGGGGCCTTTCTTCAAAACAGGAAGTGACGTCAGCAGGAGGATGCAGGTGGAGGTTGACTCGAGTGAGTTTACCTGCGGCGTGTTCTGGATTCACAGGTGTCTGCTTGTGTTTTTTTTATTTTTTATTTTAGAAAGTGAGTCACCGTCAAACAGGAAGTGAGGTCATCAAACAGGAAGTCAGGCTCGCTCAGGCCTGGATTTGGGTTTAAGGGGGCAACAGTGTTCCAAGATGATCATGAAGGCAAAATGAGGGCCTTTTATTGACCACTCAGCGCTCCACCTGCAGGCCCCGCCCTCTACAGGAAGTTCCTGTCAGGCAGGAAGCAGGCGGGGGCACGCTGTCGCCGTGTGCGTCAGTGTTTTTATTTTAATGCTCACTGAACGACTTCAGCTTCAGCTCAGCTTCATGTAAACAGCTGGTTGTTGTCGTCATTCCCAGTTCGGCCACTAGATGGCACCGCGTGGAAGCTGCAGCTCAGATCCTCACACACCGGGGCTCACACCCCCAAAAAACACTAAAGTTTAGCACGAGAATTGCTAACGGTGCTAACAGCAGCCCACCTGTTTCAGCTGGTGAAAGGTGGTGGGCTTTTATTCTGAAGGAGCCACAGGAAACGGCGTTCATAAGAAGTGTTTCTGGAGGGAATTCAGTGATTTTAAGTCGACATCAGCTTAAAATAAATCCACTGAGCACAGAGCGTTTTCCTGTTCCCGTCTGGCTCCACCCACCTGTGCAGGTGGGTGGAGCCAGACGGGACAGGGGGAGGGGCTACAGAGGGGGCAGAAATGAGAGATGGAGGCAGCGAAAGAGGAGAAGCGTGTAAATCAGACGTCCCCCGGTGAAGAGGAGCGGGATGAAGAGTTCGATCGATCGGATTCTCTGCGTCGGTTTCATTTCCCAGAGTTCATTTCTTTGTCCTACGGTCCAAACGTGTGGTTTTTTGTTTTTGTTTTCTTTCCGATTCCCCTCCCACACAAGTCATTTCCTCATTTTCTATTTTTTTCGTTGTTTTTTTTTATTTTATTTTTTTTATTATTATTATTGTTTTGTTTCTGTTTGCAATAATATCAGTTTAGGGAAAAAAAAAAGAAAAAAAAAAAGAAAAAGAATTATTTACAGTGCTGTTGAAATAATGAAACAGACGTGATGAATCTACTGTAAAGGAAGTCGCACAAAAACACAGGAGAGAAACAGAAGAAGAAACCAGGAGGACGCCGGCGGAGGCTCGGCGGCGGTCCGGCGGCCTGAATCGGGGGGGGTTTCTTAGAGCTCTGGGGCAGACATGGCTGATGGGAGGGGGTCAGGGGTCACAGGGAGAGGAGGGGGAGGGGCTTAGGGGAGCGCGGCGCTGTCTTCGTTAAGTGGGGATGATCCCGTCGCTCCTAAGGCCCCGCTTCAGCTCCAAGTCCTCCAGCTTCTTCCACAGCTCCTCCCGCTCCTTCTCCTTCTTCTTCTCGCTGAAAAGAGAGGAAACGCGGGTCACAAACTCCGCCCACCTGGATGACTGCTGTGGAGGGGGGCGGGGCTACTCACCGCTGGCGGTCCGACTTGTAGGTGGCCGTGAGCTCGTCGAATAAGGTACTGTTCATCTCCATGAAGGCCTTCAGGACGTTGTAGACCAGCGCCACGATGGCCCTGTGTGGGGGGGGCAGAGAGGTCAGGGGTCACAAGCAAACAGGTGTGACCCCAGCGACCCTGAAAACGCTGACTCACGGGTTCCAGTGCTCTTTGGAGATGCGGTACAGGCTGGCGAACATGATGGGCAGGATGACGTTGGAGTTCTCCTCGATCAGACTCATGATGTACTCGTTGTTCCAGTAGTAGAGCGCCCGCTCCGCCACCTGGGGGGGGGGAGCGGGTCAGAGGACGCCGGCCCTTTAAGGAAGCTCACAGGAAAGGGGCGGGGACTCACCTGGAAGTGGGGGCTGGACACGCATCTGGAGATCTGCTTGAACAGCGGCTCCTGGATCTTCACGAACTGCGTGGGTTCGATGACGTCCAGGATCTCCTCCAGCTCCCCCAGGAACATCACCTGAGGGGGGGGCACACGCGTGTTAGAGGGGAACCAAAGACACGCGTGTTCACGTGACAGTAAACCCCACCTCCTTCTGACTGCAGGTCTTGGGCCAGAACTTCAGTAACCCCCTGATGACCTGAGGAGGAGGAAGAGCCAATCAGATCACAGCGTCATCGCTAACAGCTAACAGCTAACAGCTAACGGAGTCCACTGAGACTCACCGGTTCTGTTAGTGTGGGGTCTTTCTCTAGGAACTGTACAATGCAATACGCCAACTGGGGGGGGGGCAGACAGAGTTAGAACCGTCAGGGTGACGTTCACACGGGATTCAAACCCACAACCCACAACCCCCAGGAGACGCTCTCACCTGTGCGTGGAAGAGGGACAGACTCCTGACGGTGTGGAGGGGGATTAACACTTTGACCAGAAACTGTTTGTGCTCCGCCTTCAGCGGCAGAGCGAAGCCATTGATTATACTGGAGAGAGAGGGGGGGGCGGGGGGGTTAGACATAAAGTAGTCCCTCCACACACCAGTTATTTGAGATACCAGTCGCGCTTCAGGAAACCACCACAGGCGGATGGATACATCAGTGAGACCGCATCTCGTTCTTTACCGCGTGTTGGCGGATGGATACATCAGTGAGACCGCATCTCGTTCTTTAACGCGTGTTGGCGGATGGATACGACATCAGTGAGACCGCATCTCGTTCTTTACCGCGTTTTGGCGGATGGATACATCAGTGAGACCGCATCTCGTTCTTTCACGCGTGTTGGCGGATGGATACGACATCAGTGAGACCGCATCTCGTTCTTTACCGCGTGTTGGCGGATGGATACGACATCAGTGAGACCGCATCTCGTTCTTTACCACGTGTTGGCGGATGGATACATCAGTGAGACCGCATCTCGTTCTTTACCGCGTGTTGGCGGATGGATACATCAGTGAGACCGCATCTCGTTCTTTACCGCGTGTTGGCGGATGGATACATCAGTGAGACCGCATCTCGTTCTTTACCGCGTGTTGGTGGATGGATACATCAGTGAGACCGCATCTCGTTCTTTACCGCGTGTTGGCGGATGGATACATCAGTGAGACCGCATCTCGTTCTTTACCGCGTGTTGGCGGATGGATACGACATCAGTGAGACCGCATCTCGTTCTTTACCGCGTGTTGGCGGATGGATACATCAGTGAGACCGCATCTCGTTCTTTACCACGTGTTGGCGGATGGATACATCAGTGAGACCGCATCTCGTTCTTTACCGCGTGTTGGCGGATGGATACATCAGTGAGACCGCATCTCGTTCTTTACCGCGTGTTGGCGGATGGATACGACATCAGTGAGACCGCATCTCGTTCTTTACCGCGTGTTGGCGGATGGATACATCAGTGAGACCGCATCTCGTTCTTTACCACGTGTTGGCGGATGGATACATCAGTGAGACCGCATCTCGTTCTTTACCGCGTGTTGGCGGATGGATACATCAGTGAGACCGCATCTCGTTCTTTACCGCGTGTTGGCGGATGGATACGACATCAGTGAGACCGCATCTCGTTCTTTACCACGTGTTGGCGGATGGATACATCAGTGAGACCGCATCTCGTTCTTTACCGCGTGCTGGCGGATGGATACATCAGTGAGACCGCATCTCGTTCTTTACCGCGTGTTGGCGGATGGATACATCAGTGAGACCGCATCTCGTTCTTTACCGCGTGTTGGTTGATGGATACATCAGTGAGCCCGCATCTCGTTCTTTACCGCGTGTTGGTGGATGGATACATCAGTGAGACCGCATCTCGTTATTTACCGAGTGTTGGCGGATGGATACATAAGTGAGACCGCATCTCGTTCTTTACCGCGTGTTGGCGGATGGATACGACATCAGTGAGACCGCATTTCGTTCTTTACCGCGTGTTGGCGGATGGATACATCAGTGAGACCGCATCTCGTTCTTTACCACGTGTTGGCGGATGGATACATCAGTGAGACCGCATCTCGTTCTTTACCGCGTGTTGGCGGATGGATACATCAGTGAGACCGCATCTCGTTCTTTACCGCGTGTTGGCGGATGGATACATCAGTGAGACCGCATCTCGTTCTTTACCGCGTGTTGGCGGATGGATACATCAGTGAGACCGCATCTCGTTCTTTACCGCGTGCTGGCGGATGGATACATCAGTGAGACCGCAACTCGTTCTTTACCGCGTGTTGGCGGATGGATACATCAGTGAGACCGCATCTCGTTCTTTACCGCGTGTTGGCGGATGGATACATCAGTGAGACCGCATCTCGTGTGTGTGTGTGTTTCTGCGGTGCGTTCAGGTGCGGTCGGGCGTCGGACGCCTCCACCTACCTCCCCAGGATCTCCAGCAGCTCGGCCACCCCGTTGAAGTGCTCCGTCTCATAAACAAAACTGCGGGACAGACGGAGACCAATCAGGTTAAAACTCTCCAGACGGGGCGGGTCATGTGACGCCGATTGGCCGCGGTGAACCCGATCACTTACCGTAGAAAAATATTA
Organism: Antennarius maculatus; assembly: GCA_013358685.1. Taxonomy (NCBI): domain Eukaryota; kingdom Metazoa; phylum Chordata; class Actinopteri; order Lophiiformes; family Antennariidae; genus Antennarius; species Antennarius maculatus. The sequence continues at coordinate 20,081,738 of CM023621.1, read as the reverse complement.
TTGATCTGTTTTCGTATAAAAGCCCTCAGTCCCAGGAATTTGCCGTAGATTCTATGCAAGACTGTCTTCAAGTAGTCCCTCTCCCGAGGATCCTCGCTGTCGAACAACTCCAGGAGCTGGAGGGGTGGAAGCAGAAGGGAATGATGGGAAAACTGGCGAGCAGCAGCAGAAGGAGGAAACCAGAGGGGGGGGGGGGGACGCACCTGTAGGACAAACTTCTGGTCTATGTACTTTTTGGCAATGCTGGGCTGGAATTCTTGACTCTCCAGGAACCGGATGAAGAACTCGTAAACCAGCTGGAGGTGGGGAGGAGGAGGACACGACGTTAAACCAATCAGGACAGAGACATTGGATTTGGTTCTGTTGTAGCACAGAGCGATCGATGCTAACGGGTGCCGGCTAGCCTGGTTAGCTGCTGAGAAACGTGAAGGAAAAGTCTGACTCCGGTGTGAAACGCCAGCTGTAAGCTAACCCCAGAAACACCAGGGACTAAAAGGAACAGCAAAAGGGTCAAAGGTCACCAGGAGTATGGTGTAGCTAGGGTAACGGAAGGGGTGTGGCTAATGAAGGGCAAAAAAAAAAGAAAGGTTTTACCAGGAAGCCTCTCCTGGAGATTAGCATCTCATTTCTAAAGGAGTCCTGGGGGGGGCAGAGAAGGGGAGGGGGCAGTGAGAGACCACAGCCTAGTGCTAGACCCGCCCCCAAAGCAGAGCCCGCCCCGCCCCACCACTACGACCCAATGGCATCACAGGTGCTGACGACATCATCAACGCTACAGCTTAGCATGAACGCCCAAAGCAGGTATCGCCTAGCGTGGGCGAGTCTAGCCGGCGTCCAGATGGAAGCCCCGCCCCCCCCCCCCGGCGGTCTCACCTGTAGGTGTGGCCAGGAGGCCTCGAGCGTGGGCTCGTCTTCCTCGGGGTCGAACTCGTTGCTGTCGCTGGGCGGAAGGGTCCGGAATATGTTGTGAGACACCTGGGAGGGAAGAGAAGGAAGCATGGATCCCAGACGGCAGCAAGGCATTGTGGGTATGAACGCCGTCATCCAACCATTACGGAACACAGATTAACAGCGGTGTGGTTTGTGTCCATGAGTCTTTGACAGGGAGCATGACCGTCAGACAGCGTGTCCCCGACACGCCTTAAACACACGTCATTCAACAAAAATATTCACTATTGATCCATTTCTCCACTTAACTATCAAACCCAGAAACCTCCACTGTTTGGATCTCACCTGTGTGGTTCACCTGTGTGGTTCACCTGTGTGGTTCACCTGTGTGGTTCACCTGTGTGATTCACCTGTGTGATTCACCTGTGTGGTTCACCTGTGTGGTTCACCTGTGTGATTCACCTGTGTGATTCACCTGTGTGGTTCACCTGTGTGGTTCACCTGTGTGATTCACCTGTGTGATTCACCTGTGTGGTTCACCTGTGTGGTTCACCTGTGTGGTTCACCTGTGTGATTCACCTGTGTGATTCACCTGTGTGGTTCACCTGTGTGGTTCACCTGTGTGATTCACCTGTGTGATTCACCTGTGTGATTCACCTGTGTGATTCACCTGTGTGGTTCACCTGTGTGGTTCACCTGTGTGATTCACCTGTGTGGTTCACCTGTGTGGTTCACCTGTGTGGTTCACCTGTGTGATTCACCTGTGTGGTTCACCTGTGTGGTTCACCTGTGTGATTCACCTGTGTGATTCACCTGTGTGATTCACCTGTGTGGTTCACCTGTGTGATTCACCTGTGTGGTTCACCTGTGTGATTCACCTGTGTGATTCACCTGTGTGGTTCACCTGTGTGATTCACCTGTGTGGTTCACCTGTGTGATTCACCTGTGTGGTTCACCTGTGTGATTCAATTGTGTGGTTCACCTGTGTGGTTCACCTGTGTGATTCCCCTGTGTGGTTCACCTGTGTGGTTCACCTGTGTGATTCACCTGTGTGGTTCACCTGTGTGGTTCACCTGTGTGGTTCACCTGTGTGATTCACCTGTGTGATTCACCTGTGTGATTCACCTGTGTGGTTCACCTGTGTGATTCACCTGTGTGATTCACCTGTGTGATTCACCTGTGTGGTTCACCTGTGTGGTTCACCTGTGTGGTTCACCTGTGTGATTCACCTGTGTGATTCACCTGTGTGGTTCACCTGTGTGGTTCACCTGTGTGGTTCACCTGTGTGATTCACCTGTGTGGTTCACCTGTGTGGTTCACCTGTGTGATTCACCTGTGTGATTCACCTGTGTGATTCACCTGTGTGATTCACCTGTGTGATTCACCTGTGTGGTTCACCTGTGTGATTCACCTGTGTGGTTCACCTGTGTGATTCACCTGTGTGATTCACCTGTGTGGTTCACCTGTGTGATTCACCTGTGTGGTTCACCTGTGTGATTCACCTGTGTGATTCACCTGTGTGGTTCACCTGTGTGATTCACTTGTGTGGTTCACCTGTGTGGTTCACCTGTGTGATTCACCTGTGTGGTTCACCTGTGTGGTTCACCTGTGTGATTCACCTGTGTGGTTCACCTGTGTGATTCACCTGTGTGATTCACCTGTGTGGTTCACCTGTGTGGTTCACTTGTGTGATTCTGTCTGATTCAAATGGACCAATCAGCAACAGGTGTGCTGGTTTCCAGCTGCAGTGAGGGAGGAGTTAGTCAGAGCCTCCAGAGCAACAAGAAGAGTCCTGTTGGGTTTGTGTGTCTGTTAAAGCGCTTTGGAACGTCTGATGGGGGGTTAAGAGATATATAATATTGATTGATTGATTGATTGATTATCACCATGCCTCCAAAAAAGATGCAAAAGTTGGAGAAAAACCAAGTGACAGTGAATAAAAAACAATCAGAAGTAAATCAAGAAAAAGAGACAGATATTACTACAGATGTTACTACACATATTACTACAGATGTAACATCTGTAGTAACATCTGTAGTAACATCTGTAGTAACGACAGGTATTACTACAGATATTACGACAGATGTTACTACACATATTACTACAGATGTTACTACAGATGTTACTACAGATGTTACTACACATATTACTACAGATGTTACTACAGATGTTACTACAGATGTTACGACAGGTATTACTACAGATATTACGACAGATGTTACTACACATATTACTACAGATGTTACTACAGATGTTACTACAGATGTTACTACAAATGTTACTACAGATGTTACGACAGGTATTACTACAGATGTCACTACAGATGTTACTACAAATGTTACTACAGATGTTACTACAGGTGTTACTACAGGTGTTACTACAGATATTACTACAGATATTATTACAGATATTAGTAGATAGTACTGCAGATATTACTAGATAGTACTACAGATATTACTACAGGTATTACTACAGATATTACTACAGGTATTACTACAGATAGTACTACAGATATTACTACAGATATTACTAGATAGTACTGCAGATATTACTAGATAGTACTACAGATATTACTACAGGTATTACTACAGATATTACTACAGGTATTACTACAGATGTCACTACAGATGTTACTACAAATGTTACAACAGGTGTTACTACAGATGTTACTACAGGTGTTACTACAGGTATTACTACAGATAGTACTACAGATATTACTACAGATATTACTAGATAGTACTGCAGATATTACTAGATAGTACTACAGATATTACTACAGATAGTACTACAGATATTACTACAGATATTACTAGATAGTACTGCAGATATTACTAGATAGTACTACAGATATTACTACAGGTATTACTACAGATATTACTACAGATAGTGCTACAGATATTACTACAGATATTACTTGATAGTACTGCAGATATTACTAGATAGTACTACAGATATTACTACAGGTATTACTACAGATATTACGACAGGTATTACTACAGATAGTACTACAGATATTACTACAGATATTACTACAGGTGTTACTACAGATATTACTTGATAGTACTGCAGATATTACTAGATAGTACTACAGATATTACTACAGGTATTACTACAGATATTACTACAGGTATTACTACAGATAGTACTACAGATATTACTACAGATATTACTACAGGTGTTACTACAGATATTAGTAGATAGTACTGCAGATATTACTACAGGTATTACTACAGATATTACTACAGGTATTACTACAGATAGTACTACAGGTATTACTACAGATAGTACTACAGATAGTACTGCAGATATTACTAGATAGTACTACAGATATTACTACAGGTATTACTACAGGTATTACTACAGGTATTACTACAGGTATTACTACAGATGTCACTACAGATGTTACTACAAATGTTACAACAGGTGTTACTACAGATGTTACTACAGGTGTTACTACAGATGTTACTACAGATGTTACTACAGATGTCACTACAGATGTCACTACAGATAGTACTACAGATATTACTACAGATATTACTAGATAGTACGACAGATATTACTACAGATAGTACTACAGATATTACTACAGATATTACTAGATAGTACTGCAGATATTACTAGATAGTACTACAGATATTACTACAGGTATTACTACAGATATTACTACAGGTATTACTACAGATAGTACTACAGATATTACTACAGATAGTACTACAGATATTACTACAGATATTACTAGATAGTACTGCAGATATTACTAGATAGTACTACAGATAGTACTACACATATTACTACAGATATTACTAGATAGTACTGCAGATATTACTAGATAGTACTACAGATAGTACTACAGATAGTACTACAGATAGTACTACAGATATTACTACAGATATTACTACAGGTATTACTACAGGTATTACTACAGATAGTAATACAGATATTACTACAGGTATTACTACAGATATTACTACAGATATTACTACAGGTATTACTACAGGTATTACTACAGATGTTACTACAGGTATTACTACAGATATTATTACAGGTATTACTACACATATTACTACAGGTATTACTACAGATGTTACTACAGGTATTACTACAGATATTACTACAGGTATTACTACAGATATTATTACAGATATTATTACAGATATTACTACAGGTATTACTACAGGTATTACTACAGATATTACTACAGATATTACTACAGATAGTACTACACATATTACTACAGATATTACTAGATAGTACTGCAGATATTACTAGATAGTACTACAGATATTACTACAGGTATTACTACAGATATTACTACAGATAGTACTACAGATATTACTACAGATATTACTACAGGTATTACTACAGGTATTACTACAGGTATTACTACAGATAGTACTACAGATATTACTACAGGTATTACTACAGGTATTACTACAAATATTACTACAGGTATTACTACAGATATTATTACAGGTATTACTACAGATATTACTACAGATGTTACTACAGGTATTACTACAGATATTACTACAGGTATTACTACAGATATTATTACAGATATTACTACAGATATTACTACAGATGTTACTACAGGTATTACTACAGATATTACTACAGGTATTACTACAGATATTATTACAGATATTACTACAGGTATTACTACAGATATTACTACAGGTATTACTACAGGTATTACTACAGGTATTACAGGTATTACTACAGATATTACTACAGGTATTACTACAGGTATTACTAAATGTGTGTGAAGGTTCTGTCAGTGGTTCAGTTTCCACAGGAGAAAATATGAATTAAAGGCAAAGAAAACTATTGAGTGAAAAGCAAAAGTGAAAAAAACAACAACTGCTACATCTTTATTTATTTCTAAAATTGTTTATTTTTTAATGACTACTTGGCTTTTACATTTTTATAAAACTATTATATAACTTTACTCTTTTTTTTTTTTACTTAAACAGTTATGTTATGAATTGAAACATTAAATTAACAGTTTGTTTTGTTTTTATATGGTATTATCAGCTAAACGCTTCTACCGTATATTCTGTTATTACTTTCGGGATGCATGAACATCATGTTGGGATGTACACATTTTTCCTGAAGCACGTCTCAGGATGCACTGCTTCCTGGAGGTAACATGAACTCTGATTAATGTGACGACCGCGCCCCGGTAGCCCCCGGCGGCCCCGGCCCTCACCATCTTGACCACCTCGGGGTAGGCCTGCTCCGTCAGGTAGCCCCGGCTGACGGTCACGTAGTCCACCAGCTCGTTGAGCGTGGAGCGCTTGTACTCCTTCATCTTCAGGTCCGACAGAGTGTCCATGAAGTCAAAGACGGTGCAGCACTGCTGCAGCTTCTTCAGGAACAGCTCCGGCTGCTCCGGCGCCGGCACGTCTGGGGGGGCGAAACAAACGCACCGTCAGGCGGCGGGAACAGCCACACCCACACACATACAAGAGCTGCAATTGGGTCATAAACTGTCAATGAAAGAGGAACTTCTTAAACGCTACACCAGGAAATGGTTTGTCCCCGTCTGTCTCGGTGTTTGACCTTTGACCCTGACGAATTTTAACCTGAAGAGAGTCTGAACTTTCTATAAATAGAGACATACGTTAATTAAACCTCTGGACAGCAGGACATCTATGTTGTTCCACCTACATCAGCGTTTGTTCTGTCACTTTAAAATATTCATCGTTTGAGTAAAAACATCAGAAATCCGGACATTCAAGCTGCAGTTTGTTCAGAACACACACCCACGTCAGACCGCATGTGTGTGTGTGTGTGTGTGTGTGTGTGAACGCATTATGTAAGTGTGTGTAATGTATACACACCAGAGGTCGGCCATATAGACTCTTAAAATAGGACTGCTGGTGCACAGCGCCAGCAGCACAATGGTTCCGCTACAGAGTGTGTGTGTGTGTGTGGGCATGGTTTGATTTGTCACACACACACACACACACACACACACACACACACACACACACACACACACACACACACACACACACACACACACACACACACACACACACACACACAATTAACGTACAGTTGCCATGGTGACTCTTACATATACTCCAGTGTACGTATGGAAGTCTGAAGGCCAGTGCAGACATTCATCTGTAGTCTAGTCAGTACAACACACACACACTACACCATAGAGTACAACACACACACACTACACCATAGAGTACAACACACACACACACTACACCATAGAGTAAAACACACACACACTACACCATAGAGTACAACACACACACACTACACCATAGAGTACAACACACACACACAACACCATAGAGTACAACACACACACACAACACCATAGAGTACAACACACACACACACTACACCATAGAGTACAACACACACACACTACACCATAGAGTACAACACACACACACTACACCATAGAGTACAACACACACACACTACACCATAGAGTACAACACACACACACTACACCATAGAGTACAACACACACACACACTACACCATAGAGTACAACACACACACACTACACCATAGAGTACAACACACACACACTACACCATAGAGTACAACACACACACACACTACACCATAGAGTACAACACACACACACTACACCATAGAGTACAACACACACACACTACACCATAGAGTACAACACACACACACTACACCATAGAGTACAACACACACACACTACACCATAGAGTACAACACACACACACTACACCATAGAGTACAACACACACACACTACACCATAGAGTACAACACACACACACTACACCATAGAGTACAACACACACACACTACACCATAGAGTACAACACACACACACTACACCATAGAGTACAACACACACACACTACACCATAGAGTACAACACACACACACTACACCATAGAGTACAACACACACACACTACACCATAGAGTACAACACACACACACTACACCATAGAGTACAACACACACACACTACACCATAAAGTACAACACACACACACTACACCATAGAGTACAACACACACACACACTACACCATAGAGTACAACACACACACACTACACCATAGAGTACAACACACACACACTACACCATAGAGTACAACACACACACACTACACCATAGAGTACAACACACACACACTACACCATAGAGTACAACACACACACACTACACCATAGAGTACAACACACACACACTACACCATAGAGTACAACACACACACACTACACCATAGAGTACAACACACACACACACTACACCATAGAGTACAACACACACACACACAACACAATAGAGTACAACACACACACACTACACCATAGAGTACAACACACACACACTACACCATAGAGTACAACACACACACACACTACACCATAGAGTACAACACACACACACTACACCATAGAGTACAACACACACACACTACACCATAGAGTACAACACATACACACACTACACCATAGAGTACAACACACACACACTACACCATAGAGTACAACACACACACACACTACACCATAGAGTACAACACACACACACTACACCATAGAGTACAACACACACACACACTACACCATAGAGAACAACACACACACACACTACACCATAGAGTACAACACACACACACTACACCATAGAGTACAACACACACACACTACACCATAGAGTTCAAAACACACACACACTACACCATAGAGTACAACACACACACACTACACCATAGAGTACAACACACACACACTACACCATAGAGTACAACACACACACACTACACCATAGAGTACAACACACACACACACACTACACCATAGAGTACAACACACACACACACTACACCATAGAGTACAACACACACACACACTTCTCCTCCTTTCAGCTTTTCCCTTCAGGGGTCTCCACAGCGAATCAACCGCCTCCATCTAACCCTGTCTTCTGCATCCTCTTCTCTCACACCAACTACCTTCATGTCCTCTTTCACTACATCCATAAACCTCCTCTTTGGTCTTCCTCTAGGCCTCCTGCCTGGCAGTTCAAAACTCAGCATCCTTCTACCAATATATTCACTATCTCTCCTCTGGACATGTCCAAACCATCTCAGTCTGGCCTCTCTGACTTTATCTCCAAAACCTCTAACATGTGCTGTCCCTCTGATGTACTCATTCCTGATCCTATCCTTCCTGGTCACTCCCAGAGAGAACCTCAGCATCTTCATCTCTGCTACCTCCAGCTCTGTCTCCTGTCTTTTCCTCAGTGACACTGTCTCTAGACCAAACAACATCGCTGGTCTCACCACAGTTTTGTACACCTTTCCTTTCATTTTAGCTGAAACTCTTCTATCACACATCACACCTGACACTTTTCTCCACCCGTTCCATCCTGCCTGGACACGTTTCTTCACCTCTTTTCCACACTCTCCATTGCTCTGGAACACACTACAACACAAAAAACAAAATTCCACAATAGTGACAATTTATTTCTTTTACAGTAATGTAAACGTTTCTGAACCCCCCCATACTGATATTAACCCACCTTCTACCTGTATTACCTTTAAAACACTCTGATAAGACTGTTTAAAACACTTTAGTGTCTCACAGAAGTCCGAGACCCTCTGAACGCAGCGCATTTCCGGATGCTGTCAGCCAATAGAATGAGGGTACGGTATCACATGACCAAAAATCAGCGACGTAGTGAAGGAGTATTGTGTTCTGTTATTACAGCTGGGATGCACAAATGTTTCTTTAAGTGCATCCCAGGGATGCACCACTTTCTGGAGGTAAAATGAACTCTGGTATACAGTAGTATACAGTAGTGTATAGCCGTATATGGTAGTATACAGTAGTGTATAGTGGTATATGGTAGTATACAGTAGTGTATAGCCGTATATGGTAGTATACAGTAGTGTATAGTGGTATATGGTAGTATACAGTAGTGTATAGCCGTATATGGTAGTATACAGTAGTGTATAGTGGTATATGGTAGTATACAGTATGTATAGTGGTATACGGTAGTATACAGTAGTGTATAGTGGTATCGGTAGTATACAGTAGTGTATAGTGGTATATGGTAGTATACAGTAGTGTATAGTAGTATATGATAGTATACAGTAGTGTATAGTGGTATATGGTAGTATACAGTAGTGTATAGTGGTATACGGTAGTATACAGTAGTGTATAGTGGTATACGGTAGTATACAGTATGTATAGTGGTATACGGTAGTATACAGTATGTATAGTGGTATACGGTAGTATACAGTAGTGTATAGTGGTATATGGTAGTATACAGTAGTGTATAGTGGTATATGGTAGTATACAGTAGTGTATAGTGGTATATGGTAGTATACAGTAGTGTATAGTGGTATACAGTAGTATACAGTAGTGCATAGTGGTATACAGTAGTATACAGTAGTGTATAGTGGTATACGGTAGTATACAGTAGTGTATAGTGGTATACGGTAGTATACAGTAGTGTATAGTGGTATATGGTAGTATACAGTAGTGCATAGTGGTATACAGTAGTATACAGTAGTGTATAGTGGTATACGGTAGTATACAGTAGTGTATAGTGGTATATGGTAGTATACAGTAGTGTATAGTGGTATATGGTAGTATACAGTAGTGCATAGTGGTATACGGTAGTATACAGTAGTGTATAGTGGTATATGGTAGTATACCGTAGTGTATAGTGATATATGGTAGTATACAGTAGTGTATAGTGGTATATGGTAGTATACAGTAGTGTATAGTAGTATATGGTAGTATACAGTAGTGTATAGTGGTGTACACTAGTACACAGGACTAGGGGTCTGCTGGTGGTTCTGGGTTCAGGTCTCTGGATCCTGCAGCTCTTTTAGCCTCATGTGAACAACCTGACAGGAAACTATTAATAGAGCAGTAATCAGACAGGAAACAGTAATCCACTGAAGAGCTGGTGAGGGTGGGGGGTGTTTCTGGATTCTGAACCAGGAGACGTCTCCCGGCTCAAACATTCTGATGTACGACAGATGAACCAGCAGTGTACCCGGTTCTGTTTCCACGGAGGATAAGAGACGTCCAGAAGACCACCACGGACATTAAATAAATACACGTCACACGTCTACGGCCCCACCACCACCGCTACCAACAGGTGCTCTTGTTGGACACTCTGATTAAAACGCTTCAGTAACTGTTAGAACTGGCAAAGATTTTTGTCGACGTCTTCAGCAGAGAACCTGAACTGTTCCTGAAGAGAAACTAAAAGACATGTTGCCTTCAAGGAAATCAGACAGCAGAGAATCCACTGTGTCAATGCCAACACTTGTTAAAGAAATACCAGCAGGTACCGGTCTGTGGGTCAGTCAAGTACCTGTCTGTGGGTCAATCAGGTACCGGTCTGTGGGTCAGTCAAGTACCTGTCTGTGGGTCAATCAGGTACCGGTCTGTGGGTCAGTCAAGTACCTGTCTGTGGGTCAATCAGGTACCGGTCTGTGGGTCAGTCAGGTACTGGTCTGTGGATCAATCAGGTACTGGTCTGTGGGCCAATCAGGTACTGGTCTGTGGGTCAGTCAGGTACTGGTCTGTGGGTCAGTCAGGTACCGGTCTGTGGGTCAATCAGGTACCGGTCTGTGGGTCAATCAGGTACTGGTCTGTGGGTCAATCAGGTACCGGTCCGTGGGTCAATCAGGTACCGGTCCGTGGGTCAATCAGGTACCGGTCTGTGGGTCAATCAGGTACCGGTCTGTGGGTCAATCAGGTACTGGTCTGTGGGTCAATCAGGTACTGGTCTGTGGGTCAATCAGGTACCGGTCCGTGGGTCAATCAGGTACCGGTCTGTGGGTCAGTCTATCGGTCAGTCAGTGGATTCTCTCCTCCACATCTGTCTGAGTCTCTCTTGACGCTTGTGGAGATGCTTGCCTCGGTCACATGACTACCTTCTTAAAGAGTAGTCTAGAGACAGATTAAGATTAAGGGAGAGATTCCAGGTTAAAGGAACTTCTCTCCACGGTCCTGATTGGTGGAAACGACGTGCTGCCTGATCTTCACTTTGCTCTGGTTTTCCTCCTCCTGGTTCTGGAACGGGTTCATCTGGACTCCCTCAGCAGCGGAAGAGAGACGCCGCTGCTGCTTAATTAATGATGGAAACAGCTTAAGGACACAGCAGGACAGACGGGCAGACAGACACCCGTCTTCCTCACTAACATCAGTGGTGGCTGATGAGGTCTTAATGCTTATGTGCTTAACTTCCTGCGTGATGCTTTAAACACAGTCTTCCAGATCGCCACGGTTACGGACAATTCTGCTGGCCAAGCGTGACTCTGCAGCGCTTAAGGAGCGTAAAACCAGCTCACGTGTTCGTTTACAGCAAAGAACCTTCAAAAACCAGTGCAGACAGATTCCAAACCTCAAGATCTACAGAGTCCAGAGACATGGATGCACTAAAAAGAAGAACTACAGACAGAAAAGAGTGTTCCAGAGGAAGCATCAACTACTAGAGCACCTTCAGACAAACGCCTCACCACTTCAGTGGGTTATCTAATGTCCTGCAGATGTTCCACACGCAGTTCCGTGTGAAGCCTTTTAACAGTCAGTCCAGATAGACCTCAGCTTACGTCGTTTTCAATTATTTGTCGGGTTTATAAAGACTTACAGAGACTCACAGAACGCAGCGTACAGCCCTGAGTCTCGAACTTCCACCAGACACAAAAGTGCTTTAAACAGTCTGAGTGTTTTAAAGGTTAAGGTTGGGGTTAGGGTTAGGTTCTCTATCAGGCAGATAGAGAACCTTCATCCTGATGAAGACTCCTCTGGACCGAGACTCGTTCTGAAAACCAGAACTTTGGCCTTCAGTTTGTGCGACTGAGGCGTCTTCAGTGAAATCCGAGCAAACCTTCACTGGACGTCTATTAAAAGACGAGTGAACTCCACGTATTCCTGGTGTGCAGAGACGATGAGTGTGTGTGTGTGTTTGTGTGTGAGTGTATGTGGGGGGGGGGGTTACGTTTTGTCCGATTTGACGTACGTTTAGTGACTCCAGAGTTACGTACGACTGTATGACAGGAAGTACCGCTGGTTTACTTCCTTTCTTTAGACACCGTTCTAAACACGGTGAAGGTGGTGAAAACACAAGTCAGAGAGGAAGGAATGGAAACATGTAAGACGACCAGGTGTCACACGCAAACACACACACACACACACGGAAGGGGAAAGCCCCGTCTCTCTAAAAGCAGTGTGTGTGTGTGTGTGTGTGTGTGTGTGTGTGTGTGTGTGTGTGTGTGACGGGTGAACTGCTCTTGAAATACGACAGCAGCTCCAACAGGTGGAACCGTTTCTAACGCGCCATCAGAGACGGAATCAGGAACGGCTGTCGTTCAGGTGTGAACGCCGAGGCTCAGGTGAGGCATCGAGGCTCAGGTGAGGCATCGAGGCTCAGGTGAGGCATCGAGGCTCAGGTGAGGCATCGAGGCTCAGGTGAGGCATCGAGGCTCAGGTGAGGCATCGAGGCTCAGGTGAGGCATCGAGGCGCTGCGAGTGACCTTTGCTCTCCTCGCCGTCAACTAATCATTTACCCAGAGAAAGTCATCGCCTCTCAGCCACGCCTGGAGCGATCAGTCAATCCATCGGCCGCGACAGAAACGCGGCCGTTTCTCCACGTTCACACCGTTAACAACAGGAAGTGGATGAACGGACACTACCTCACAACGCGTCTGAACGAGAAACAACGTCCACCAGAACACAAAGTGTGTGTGTGTGTGTGTGTGTGTGTGTGTGTGTGTGTGTGTGTGTGTGTGTGTGTGTGTGTGTTCTGCTGAGCAGAACAGTTTCCCAGCAGCCTTTGCTGTGGCCAGTGGGTTCAACATTACATAAAGGATTACAGCCGACCGTCACATCTGTTCCCTCTGGGTTTGAACCCAGACTGGTGGACGGGAACCACCGGAGGGGGGGACGCTGGTCCACCGATCCAACGCGACACACCTGTAACCATGGCAACAGGGTCAAACAGTCAGAAGAAGTGCTGAGCTGGACTCACACGCAGAACACGTGTGTGTTTCCGGCCACAATCTCGGCTGCTGTCGATCATTAACGCACACGGGCATTCTGGGTAAACTTTGCTCGCTGCTGCTGCAGCCGGACACGCGACAGATGGCGGACCTGTGGCCCCCGTTGTTACGGTAACCAGCCACCGGACTACATGTCTGAGGCCAACGTCAGGACTCCTGCAGGTCCTCATGAGAGAGAAGGTTCCAGGAAGCACGGTCGCTACTTCCTGTTTCCTCACACAGCTGGACAGCCAATAGAAAACAGATCAGAGGTTTCTTTCATTTTAATACACAGAAAAATAAGATTTTCCCTGCCTTATGAGATATTACAATGGGTTACCAGCATCTTAAATGCAGGTTCAAGAAATAAACCTTATCTTTCTCCAGTTCATGAAATTAAACACAAATACACCCATCACCCCTCACCAATCTGTTTCTGTTGCTACCAGCAACCGATGCTACATCCCCGAGCTAAACTGAACCACGGTTCTACCGATCCGGACCGGGACCGTTCCCTCTGGGCGGACCGGCGGCGGTGCAGCGTCACACACAGCTGCAGGTGGTCGAAGCTCACGGAGGAGACGGTTCCTCAGGTTTGTCAGCATTTTCTCAGCGACAGGAAGACAAAGAGTCTTACACAACAGAACAACGAGCTGACCAACGCCTGCAGTCTCTGTTTATCTTTCATGTTCTCAGGAAGAAAAAAAGATTACGACAAAACTGAAAGGAGACTGAACTCGAATCCGTTCCGTTTCTGAAAATCACGTTTGGTTAGTCAACAAAATAAAAGCACAGAATAAAACATCCTGTCTGGGTGACGACGGCGCGTTCACTCGATACCGATCAGCTGTTCGCTGAAGGCCGGTACAAAACGGTCCGACGCATTCGATGACAGGACGGGTTCGGGTTTCAGTTTCACAGACGTGAACACGTAACAACAGTTTAGAGTGTGTGTGTGTGTGTGTGTGTGGGAGTGGGGGGGGGCGACCCCGACATCTGAAGTCTGATTTCAATTCAGCGTAAAATAACAGATCAGTTCCAGTAAATAAAGACTCCTGTGAATGAATGATGTCACCTCATTGTTTTAACACTGAACCAGCTCCCATTGGTTCGTATCCACCTCGGGGGGGGGGGGGAGACACATAACTCAGAGGTCATGGGTTCGAACCCCTGACAGCTGACGTGTCACGTCACACGTGTGGCGTCAGGAATGATCATGGGGGGCGGGGTCGGAGGAGGACGACGGCGTTCACGACGCAGCCAGGTGAGCGAGGCGGGTCGCTCACATAGCAGGAATTCCTGTTGTCGCTCTTTCAGTCGCCGTCGCACACCAGGAGAGGATCGGAACAATCACCTCTATTGTCATGAACCGGATCGGGGTTGGTGAGTGTAGTAAGTTTCCTACTTCCTGTAAGCGTGCAGAGGACATAATAAATTTTTTTTTAAAAATATCCTCGCGTTAAAAGGAAGTACCTGGGCTCGCAAAATTCATCAGAAATATCCAGGTTTAAGAAACTTTATCATTGTAGAGTCGAATCTAATTCAATTTAGGATTAAACTGGAATCCAAAATCTTTAAGTGGGGAAAAAAATGACCAGAAAATTAATGCGACAAACTCAAACTGTCAAAATAAAAGAAGAAAAACGGTCCATTAAAGAGCAGACAAAACGTTTGTGTAGAGTTTCAGGATTTCAAGGGTTTTGTACACTCAACAGTGATCGACGGACGGATAGGTCCATCAGCCGTCACACACCTGTGTGACAGAACTCTGCTCTGATTGGCTGCCTCAGACCGGAGATAAAATGCAGTCGAGCCGCTGCTGAACTTTCTGTTCTCCTCTCAGCCGGAAAAAACACTCGTCTTCTGTTTCCATTCCAAGGCCATTTTAAGTCTACCTTTGCGGCTTCACACACACACACACACACACACACACACACACACACACACACACACACACACACACACACACACACACACACACACACACACACACACACACACACACACACACACACACACACACACACACACACACACACACACACACTAGTAGCAGCAGCGGCCCTTGACAGCAGAAGCTAACATGAACACTTAGTGCTCCGATGCTAGCTGGTGAGCTAGCCCCACCACACACACACACACACACACACACACACACACACACACACACACACACACACACACACACACACACACACACACACACACACAGGGACGCTGACACTCACAGAACCAGGTTTCCTCTCCCCGTTGGCCACCGACAGCAGAAAGCGGCGGTCATGAATGTGCGGTGCGAGCCGATTGGACCGAACACGTGGACAAACGGCTGAAGTCCGGGGACTGTTTGTAGCGAGTGGCGCTGGAAAAATGTAAAGAGACACCGCATGGATCGGGTTTCTCCGGAGGGAAGGCCACGGAGGGGAGAGGAGAGGAGGCGGCATGTCGGTGGGCTGCACAGAGCAGAGGAGGCGAAGAGGAACGGGGCCTTGAACGCATCGCAGCCACCGAGAAAAGACATGAACGCAACGCCTGCAGCCGGGACGGACAAAACCGTCCCCCCCATTGTGGCTGGAGGTCTGGGACAGGATGGGGGGAGGAGAACACCGGCCACCGGATACCAACGTCATAGTAACAAAGGAAGGAGAGGAAGCCTGATGGGACACAGACGATGGAGGAACATGGATGTCTGTGTGTGTGAAGGTAACTAGACTCAGTCACTAGTTAATAACTAGTCAACCGATCAATAACTAGTTGACAGCAGCAGCAGCTACTCATCCCTCCAGGTTTTACCTCAGTAAAACAACAGTAAAGGGAACTGAACCCATGTAGGATCTGTTCAAGAGTCAAGACTGTGGGGATTGACGCACCTCACCGACACCCAACAGGTCAACATAGTGACGGATGAGGAAGTATCACGGTTGTCATGGTGAATATATGTGTAAAGTTTAGTAAAACTCAAGCAAAGACTGAGATTTACTAAATCTTGATGTCCGCGAAAGACATTCCGATGACTTTCGCGGACAGAAAGACATTCCAACGACTCGATAGCCGTTTTTTCCTTTTTGTCGGAGTAGAAAGCAGGAAG
>CM023621.1:20017237-20059737 GCA_013358685.1 Antennarius maculatus | reverse complement strand
CCAAAAAATAGATTCAGGAACCGTTCTGGAGACGAGTCCAGTGGGCTGTCACATGGGGGACGGACTACTTCCTGTAACCATATATGGTCGGTTTGGCAGGAGCATAACAAAAACTGCAAAGCGACACCTCCACACCTGTTCCACGTCCCATGAGCCTCCAGACCGGACAACGAGGGTCGACGCAGACGGCGCTGACGCAGACTTGATACCGTTGTGATGACAGGAAGTTATTCCTGTGCTGGTGGCGAGTGACGGCGCTCGTTTAGAGAGTTTTATCCCGACAGACGGCCACAAATAGAAGCTATTTATGAGATTAACCAACAGAGGAGAAATGAACCAGGAACGATTCTGACAGATTAACGGGTTCAGTCAGAAAACATTGACGTGCAAACTTTCAATCCCTGCAAAGATTTCTCCTGACGGCCGCCGCTTCAAACCATCCCGAAGCAACTCTCCGTTCCATCGGCTGCGTCGCCAACGGCAACTTCAAACACCTGACAACAGGTGTAGGTTTGGCCACCGGCGGAAAAACTGCAATCAGGTTGGGTCGGCGTCACTCACCTGTGCAAACGGGCACCAGAATCCCCGTTTACCACCATTAGACCCCCCCCACGTCTCCCCCCTGAACACACAGCTAACGGTGAACACACGGCTAACGGTGAACACACGGCTAACGGTGAACACACTCTGTGGTCACCACAACAATCACAACGGCGACTCAGACGAAGCAGAGCCGTAACATCCCTCTTATGTAAGAGACCAGGTGACATCTGAACGGGCTGGGGGGGTGGGATTAAAGGAGGAGGGGGGGGGGCGGAGGTGGGAGGGAGGCACACGACGAACAACAGGGACGGCAACGGAAAGGGAGGAAGGTGAGGGAGGGGGCTGCTGTTTGACAGGAAGTCGACTAACAGTCAAAGACATGAGCTGAAGGAACAGAACGAACACAAAACAAATGGGACACACACACACACACACACACACACACACACACACACACACACACACACACACACACACACACATGCTTTCAAGGGACTAATCTGTGTTTAGATTTCAAACACTGCAGGATTTTTTCGTTGACTGAGGTAATAGTTTGTTTCTGGTCGTGTTTCTAGGGAAAGGATCTGGATTCAAACACTGAGAGATTAATGCATGTTGTCCATTCATATTATCAACCAGTACTTTAAGTATACATACAATTAAATATTGATTTTGATTGCAGGAACCAGTGTATGACTAAAAACTTCTGGACTCACAAAGTTCATGAACGGTTGAAGTAATAAACTAATCAGTCCTGGATAATCTCAGTACATATATGCAATAAATCAATGTCCAAAATCTATGTTCACATGTGAGAGTTAGCAAAGATAAAGCAGCGTCCATTCATCGTGACTAAAGTCAAATTGTAAAATATAAAAATCTATTAAAAATAGTGATGAACTTATCCAGCAACTTTTCTCCAGATTCACTGAAGAATTTGATCAATAATCAGTCAGAAACTGGTGAAAAATACATCAGTTTTCTAAATGCAAAGGTGATATCTTCAAGGTTCTCAATCAAAAAAAAAAAAAAAAAAAACTACAAAAAAACAAACATTAAATGTACTGAGGTGAAAACACAGTTTATGGTGGTTTGCTTAAGAAAATACAGAATTAATCAGATGTTCATCAAAACTGAAGGCAGGACGATTCTCTGTGAAACGTGAAGCCAACACGGATCATCGGGTTCGATGTAGAATTTTTAGAATCGCTATCAGTGTTTTTATTTTGGTTGCTGTTGTTCATCTGTGGATAAAATGATTTTCTGTGGCTGTGAACCAAAATCTGTTGCGACTTATCAGCATTAGAATCCAGAATTTCCTTCGGGGTCTTATTTTATGTCATAAAAATCAATCTTATCTGAATTATTTGAGTGTGAAAAGTTACCCGGTGGCTGAGGAGTAAAAACCATCACTTATGAGTTTAATCCCACATAATTCTGCTTCAATTCTGTCCTAAACTGTACATCAGGGATTATTCTTTATTCTGGTTTGATCCTTGTGGGGTGCATGACTATTCGAATAATATTTAGAATGGGGCCCAGTGAGATCATTATTTCTGAACCCAGAAACAAGCAGGTTTCAGGTTTAAATCAATTATGCAGTTATGGATGAACTTTTTCACATCAATCCGTCAGAGTTACCAATCAATCAATACGATTGTCCTGATCGAACCCCTCCACCACCCACTCCTGGAGGCTCCTGTTGCCTTTATCCACTGAGTGCTGCAGTACAGCAGCAGGTCCAGTTGATGTGATGCATTCATGGCACAATTATGCTGTTCATGCAGTCATGAACGAATGAGCTCAGCAACTTTAAACACACCGGCGGCACACGGGGGCCGATAAGAGCCACTCCAGGGGCGTCATAAACACGGGAGACTTTGGATGGGGGGGGTTATCTCAGCTTCAGATCGACATTCAGAAAACTACAACACACACACACACACACACACACACACACACACACACACACACACTGGTATTTCAAATACCATCACCTGCAGCGCATGATGCCACGCCTGTCCTCTGGCACGCTGCTGTTACACACACACACACACACACACACACACCTGAAGTGTGTCGATACACACGCATCTGATAGTGTGTGTGCAAGTTTAACAAAAAACATCCTTTTTTTGGCTAAATAAATAAATAAAAGTGCACTCCATCACTCCTGATCCTTCATCTCAAACCCTCATCATCCTCCTGTCACTACAGTGTTACTGACTCCTCTCCAGCTGCACACACACACACACACACACACACACACACACACACACACACACACACACACACACACACACACACAATGCATAGAAGTAATAAACAACAAGTTCACATCAGATGATCATCTCACTTTGTACAGATATTCCCCAACTTAATCCACACCAGATTAACAGGACATTTTCCAAGTGCAAGGATTAAAAAACATCAGTGTTTTCACAAGATAAAGGGAAAGATCCCAAAACCACCAGCAGATAAGAATCATTTTTTAAAATCCCACATGCAAGTGAGTTTATTTTGCAGGTTTAACAGAATAATAGTCCGCATCAGATGCAGAATGAACCCGTTAGCATCGTTAGCTCGGCCGTGTCGGGCCTAGCAGCAGCAGTGGCAGCTTGACAGCGCGATCACCCCCTCCCGCTAACGTTAGCCAGCTAGCATCGCTAGCTCCTGGAATAGTTAACACAAACAGCGTTAGCTGGTTAGCTAAACACAGATAGTTACCGTGGATCGAATTTAGCATCTTTACTTCACAAAACAGCATTCTTAAGCTAGCTGGCTAACGTTAGCGCGGCGGCTAATCGCGGGTTAGCTTAAGTCGGGCAGCAGCGTTAGCTCGCTAGCCGTCACCTAGCTAGCTCCCAGTGATCGTCACAAGTGAAGCACAAGGAAACAGTGGTGAACACAGTGAACTGGTGTGTGTGCTGGTGGAATAGCGTTACCTGGGCGGGCTCGGGCGATCACCCATCATCCCAGATGTAAATACGGGGGCAGTGCTAATGCTACTACCGCTAGCTAGCGCTCAGACCGACAGACCCGCTCGGTGGGGGGAACACACACCGTTCCGAGTCCCGACACGCTGCAGCCGCACCGAGTGGCCCTTTAGCTCTCCAGCGGTACTTTACCTGGATCCTCTGCGGTTCGCAACGGAGACGGCGGCGGGGGAGTTTGCCTACGTTCGGATATCTAGCGGGCTAACTGTTATGCTACCTCCAGCTCGGCGCAAACAGCCTTTCCAAAGCGGCGGCGGAGCAGCAGGAAAATTTGGCCTGAAACAGCCAAACCCACGAGTACCCTTTTCCTTCAAACGGAGTAATCCTCAAACTCCCATGAATAACACAACACGGCGTTAAAAAACGATTCGGTTCACGCAATTACATTCCCGTTACTGATTCGTCCCCAAAGCCCCGGGATCGAGGTGTTTTCCTCAGTTCGTTAATGATTCGGGGATGTTTCTTTTCACCCTATTGTCAACACTGCTGGGTTGAGACCATGGCACACATAACAGAGACGCACCCTAACATGCTGGAATGGGAGGGGAAGATCGACGTTTGAAGCTGATTGGCTGACGCTGAGCACGTCCGTCCTGCTGATTGGCCGACGAGAAACGTCAATCACCGAGGAGGGAAATGAGGCACAGAATCCGAGGAGGGATCAGGAAAGAGATCGCGGTGAAAGCGACGCGGAGCCTCCGCCGCGTAGCGCGCTGGAATGAGGCTCAACCTGTCCGGGGCCCAGCCCTCCTCCTTCCTCCGGGCCCGGTCTGACCGAGGCTCCGGTCGGAGTTTCAGCCCGCGGGCGGAACGGAGGGTCGTTATCCCCCAGATAAAACCTTGACGCTAGAAGCAGACGTGCTAGCTGTTAGCATGAGCAGTTATATAACGAACACACGGCGTTGCTAGCGGGAGGCTAATGCTAATGCTAAAGAGCGTTCCTGGGCGGGGGTGGTGGGGGGGGGGACGGGTTCCCGCACTATTTTACGGTTGTTGTTTTTTTTGGGTTTTTTTGTTTGTTTTTTTTTGCTGCAATTGTGTTTAACGAACAAAACCGGTTTGTGCGCCAGTAATAAATCAGTAGTTAAAGAGTTTCTGCGACAAACACAAAGTTACTGACTAGCAGAGTTTAGGATAAACACTACATTAATGGCAAGTTGGAATCTCAAGTAAATATACAGTAATAGAGTAAAAAATAACAAAATACTGTAAAGTCTACCTCAGGAATGTGTGATTTACTTCTGCAAACCGATATGACTCAATTATTACTGACAGACGAGGTTAGACAGGAATCTCCATGGACTATGATGTTTGCAGATGACATTGTGATCTGCAGTGAGAGTAGGGAAGAGGTGGAGGAGAAGCTAGAGAGGTGGAGGTTTGTCCTGGAAAGGAGAGGGATGAAGGTTAGCCGCAGTAAGACAGAGTACATGTGTGTGAATGAGAGGGACCCAAGTGGAAGAGTGAGGTTACAGGGAGAAGAGATCAAGAAGGTGGAGGATTTGAAGTACTTAGGGTCAACAGTCCAGAGCAATGGAGAGTGTGGAAAAGAGGTGAAGAAACGTGTGCAGGCAGGATGGAACGGGTGGAGGAAAGTGTCAGGTGTGATGTGTGATAGAAGAGTTTCACTTTACGTCTGTCTGCCACAAATACTGGAATCCTAAAATCACTAATAAACCATTAAAAACACATCATATCATGTTACTGTACAATAAATCAGAATAAAACATTGTATTATTAGCCCAGAGCAACCCCAGTGACCCACGATGAGGAAGAAGAGATGAAGACGAGACGGAGAAGTTTTTTTTGGTCTACATTAAAAAATAAAATTTGTTTTTCCAGCTTAAAATAGATTCATATTAACCAAATATTATTAAAATGCATTCATTAATATAAAGCTTAATCAACAGTTTAAACTGGAGATGAGTTCATTCAACTAGCGTCACGTCTCCTGGAACCGGTTAGCGAAGTAAACCGAGGTTTACCCGTATGAACATCACTTGAAATTTATCACACACACACACACACACATATACACACACTGCCAAAGCATGTTACTACACCTTTGTAACAAGATGGTACATTTTTTCATTAAACAAATGTTTTCCATTTCCTGTTTGAGGAAGGAAACAGGAAGGAAAACAATCAGCATCAACAGTCAGGTTTCAGTCCGGATGCTAACGCTAGCGTTAGCGTTATAAATATAAAAGGACTTCAGTCATTAAACCCTGATGATGCTGGTAAAACAAATAAATGGGACTCGTTTTAATATTTGAAGTGTTTTTCAAATCCTGTTTCCTGGAAACATTTTATGTGTATTTAATTTCCCACGGACCCCTGAGTCCCGTCGGTCTGCGCCGCCTCCTTCTCCCTCTGGCAGCCATGTTTTTTACGGGGCCTGGTTTTCAGTCTCAAAGCTGATTGGCTCTTCCTGGACTCCTTCTTCCCTCCCATCAGCTCCTCCCCTCCCGGTTTCCACAGCAACAGCTGAGAGTCCTCCCCCCCGGTGATCAGCGTCTGCCCCGCCGCATCCCACAGGAAGCAGCGCACCGTGGAGGTGTGGCCCCCCTGGAGGGTCCCCAGCAGGCCGAGCCCCCCATCGTCACACTCCATCAGGTGGAGCTCGCCGCCGTTCCTCCCCCCCACCACCAGCAGCTTCTGGGCGTGCTCCAGCCAGCGCCCGCCCACCAGATAATCCAGCGGGGCGGGGGCGAGGGCGCGGGCGTCGGGGGCGCTGAACACCAGGAGGGGGTCGTCGGTGTCCAGGTGGCGCAGGTCCCACAGGTGGAGCCCCTGGTCGTGGCTCAGGCACAGCAGGCGGGTGTAGGCGCCCCCGCACCAGCAGAGGGCGCCGGCCGACGACTCGCTGTTGCAGGTGGCGAGCAGCGCCTCCTCCTCCCCCCCCCGGCTCAGGTCGAACACGTTGACCAGCCCGTCGGTGGAGCCCGTCGCCAGGCGGTCCTTATCATCCGGGTGGAAGCGCACCTGGGTGATGTCATCACTGTGCGACTCCGAGTACGCCCCGAGGAGCCCGCTTCCTGGTTTGCGGGCGTCCCAGAACAACAGGAAGCTGTCCTCGTCGTTCACCTGCTCGGTGCCGGCGCACAGCAGGGTGTCACCCCCACTCAGGTCGAAGCTGCACAGACTGTAGGTCGGATCGCTGCGGAACGTCTGGGCGGCGACCGACCCGGGGCGGCGGGCGTCCCACGCCCGGATCGTCCCGTCGGCCGAGCCGGAGTAGAGGAGGTCGGGCGACCCGCGGGGGAAAACCACCCCGGAGACCGGGCCCCCGTGGCCCCGGTATGCCCCCAGCGGGGTCAGCGTGTCCCTGTCGTGCAGTCGGATGCTGAGGTCGGAGCAGGAAACGGCCAGCGGGCCGGTCGGATGCAGGGCGGCGTCCAGCAGGTAGGTGGGCTCCTCTGGGCGGGACCGCCGGGCGAGGCTCAGGCCCCGCAGCGTCGCCTCCAGACCCTCCATCGAGACTCAGCAGCTCTGAACAGGAAGTAGAAGCCCTGACAGGAAGTCACGTGACGATAGGCGTCTGGTTCGATTTAAACTCTAAACGGGTTTTAAAACCGATTTTAAAATGTATTCTTTTATATGTTTTTAACATATTTTTAAAATCAGATTTCCGTCAGGATTCTTCGTTATTTCTGTTGTTATTAATAATTAATAATTATGTTTTTGCTACAGATTTCCACAAATTAAGGAAAACCAACCGTAAACCTTGACTTCACGCGTCCGTGTGACGTCATCTGGGACAAAAAGCGATAAAACCATCGATGTGATGACGTATTTACGGATCGATGCCCGTTAGACACCCCTGAAAACACCGAGAACCGTGAGTCTACGGTCTCGGTAAAGAGGCATGGTGCTGTGTCACGGTATTTGTGGCCGGGTCGAAACTCACCGTCCATAGAAGGTTCCGCTTGTGACGTAACGCCTCACAGAAATAGGACATTTTAGTTCTTTTTTGTTATTAAAATTATAAGAATACGCAAAATTATGAACAACGTCATCACGTAGATAACGCACATTTAATACGAGATTAGAATTATTATTATTTTTATATGTAAAACTATATAATCTATTTATTCATGAATAAACAAGGAAAATAAATATAAGTTGAAGCATTACAACACTTAGCACACAAGTTTTCTTTCTCCTTCATAAATTTTGGTCCTTTAGGTTTCGGACATTCTTGAAGGATTATTTTAGTTCTAATTAGTAAACCTATAGAACGCATCCTCCTGTGTGTGGAACCATCATAGTACAGTTCATCTAGTTTGGGTTTTAGATTGTGGATGAGGGACTTAAAGCATCTTCCCTCAGTGCTAAACTGTAGATGGAATGTTTGTCTGAGAACAGAACCCCGAGGCCGACCAGGACGTCTCTTCGTACGACTAAAGACCAGTTTAAAAGGTTCCATAATGTTCCTGCAGGGCCCTGACATTCCAGCTCCATGCCTCTCAACTGATGGTCATCCGTACCTCATGTCCATCACACCTGCGCTCTGATGCATGATGGGAAATCTTCAGAGAAAGAGCGGTCGAGTCAGCCGTAGAGCCGGGAGGAAATGTGAGTGTTTCAGGTCAGGAGTGTGTTCTCCGTCCTCCAGCAGGTGACAGCAGCAGCTCGCGGTTCAGGCTGGAGGTCTGAAGCTGTTGGGGTTCAGGTTCACGGCTGTCCCACATCTGAAGTGGTTTGGTTGCATTAGCATTGGGCTAAAGGGACACCCGAGCATAAATACAACCTCACAACACAAATTATGTGAGAAAAATTTAGATTTTTTTTACATTTTAAATGAAGTATTTTCACTTTATCTTGCACCACATCAGAGGAAAAACAGAAGCAAAGCGTTTTCTTGTTAAAAGTATTTCATGTAGACAATGTTAGCTACGTCACTAACGTAAGAAAAAAAGCAGATAAATGTATTTTTATACATTTTATTTCAGTTAATTTCACACAGATAAAGATCCTAAATTTGAATCCAACAATAAAATCTGCATATATATAAAAAAAAATACTGTCAAACTGCATGAAGGGTCCTCTGACGTTCACATCGGGACACAACTGAAGTCAAACTGGTTTCACCATTAAAATGTCACCCAGAATGAAAACTGAAAACTCTGATGAAAACAAAATTACTGGTGAAAGAAATGCAGCTTTGTCAAACTTCACAACATTTCATCTCACGTGCTTTCAATAAATAATCAAAATTAAAAAAACAAAACCTGTTGGAATCAAACAATTTGGAATGAAACTCGTCACTTTAATCAAACATGAATCGCCAGTTTTATTTGGTTTTGGACAAAACACACAAGACTACACGTTTTCTTCATACGACACAAATTAAAATATTAATGAAAGTTCAAATCAAACGCTGTAAAGGTTAAAAATATCTTCATCTAGTGACTCAGTTTTTGTTAAAGGCAGTAAAGATGCAACAGTGCAGGAAAATAAATCTGGTTCCATCTTAAAAAAGACTGAACTATCAATCTGAAGTTATTTCCTAGCAAATTTTCCTTCCCTGCAAAAAAACCCAAAAGAAAACAAAATAAATCCGGCTACAAAGTGCAAAAAGCTACGCGACAGGATTGGAAAGAAGAACCGAATTCAGGAGAAAATTCACATAAAATTCTCATTTTCCTGAACATGAAAGGCACTAAAGGGAAGCAGATCAGACACGTTTCTAACGCTTCTTATTTGGTCAGAGTAAGAAAATTATTTTTACGTAGAAAACGTTTCTTAGAAAAGAGAGACAGCATTTCAAGAAGAAATAAAATACCTTCAAAGAATTTAGACGAGCCTTTATTTAAGGTTCCTTTGTTCATTTGAAAAATATTTATAGAATTTAGTGATTATGGACATTACCTCCTGATTTTCTTTGTGCTGACAGGAGATTCACACAAAATGTTGGTTTATTAAGACAACTTTGGCTTGAAAATATGTGGAGTGCTTTTTAAATCTTTTCAGTTCCAAAATTTATTATTTCAACTTTAAAATTTTCAAAAATGTCAGATGAGAAGTGAACGGATGCGATAATCCTCTGCATTAAAGCAAAAACGATTATGAACAAATGGATTTGAGAAAATCTGAGACACATTATTGTCTAATGATTAACTGATTGATTGATGATCTTCTGACAGAAAATCTTCAGGTGAATCATAAAAATTTGTTTCAAACCAACAAATGGAGCAAAAATAATTTAATGAAAATACTGCTGAAAAATCAGAGATTAATCTGAACACTGGAAATGATATTGATCAGCTGTTTGGACTGGCTCTTCTACCACAGATGAAACTTCATCCATCTTTACAGACCCTGGAAATGTTGTTGTTTCCAGGCAAATATGTTTAGAAAATTTAATCTAATTTCACCTGAGGAGAAACCAGGAACAAAAAGGAAACAGAAAAAAACCCACATCCTGTCGGGAAGAAAATCGACCAATCACAGCCTGACAAAGGTGAGGCTGGTCCAATCAGTGGTGGCGTCCTGTTTTTGAATGCAGTTTAAATACGGGGGGGGGCAGTGCATTAATATCAGGACAGTACCGTTTACATCAAACATCAGTTGAGGCCTTCCGCTGCCGGGTCAGAGGTGAAAGGTCACCAGCAGGGGGCAGCGGCGCCTCATGCTGACGAGTGGCTCCAAAACGTCTCATCAAGGACTCGAAACGCTCAAAGAAAAACAACACAAAGGTTCTCCCAGAATCTCATTTCATCATTCTGATGATCTTTTTTACAGTGTTTGAAATCCATGAAACCCCTGGAAAACCCTGGAGAGTCCTGGAAAAGTCCTGGAACTATGTGCTCCCCCCACCCGCTAACAAACCT
This sequence comes from Antennarius maculatus, assembly GCA_013358685.1. Classification (NCBI taxonomy): domain Eukaryota; kingdom Metazoa; phylum Chordata; class Actinopteri; order Lophiiformes; family Antennariidae; genus Antennarius; species Antennarius maculatus. The sequence continues at coordinate 20,049,362 of CM023621.1, read as the reverse complement.
GGGGAGGAATGAACGAAGAAATGATTGCCTGAATCACCCGCGAACAGCTGGGAGGTCATGTGACCAGCTGGTGTAAGGATGACATCATCAGCAGTGACGCGACAAAAGCCCTTTCACCACGTTCTGTAATGGGGGGGCGGGAGGGGGGGTCAGTTTACAGTGTAAAACAGCGATGCTCCGTCCTCCTCTGGAATCAGTATGTGCCAAGTCATCGATTCTCCACAGGAAAAGCAATCGATCCCAGAGAAGAGCAGACGATCAGGGAATTCTCCTGGCGGAAACAGGAAGCAGTTAGGACAGAGTGGGAGGAGCCCTTCAGGAAGAGACGTCCACCAATCAGAGGAGGCTACAAACAAAGGGGCGTGGCGTGTGGAAAAGGTGCAGGGATGAAGTCTTATTGCTTAGAGAGGAAGATAAAACAAACAGGAAGTGGTCGCCCGACTGGTGCATCCTGGGACCGCAAAGAAATGTAAATAGTTCCAGAGACTAGAACCGTCCAATCACAGGAGGCGCAGGTGTCTGAAGAGCAGCGGGACCAGGAAGAGCACGTTGAAGCCCATGGTCCCGTAGACGATGTAGCGGTAGGGCAGCTCCACCTCCATGTGCTGCCGCGCCTTCCTCACGTCGGCGCTGGGCACGCCGAACACGCGGCACACGGCTGGGATGGTGACGGCCTTCATCAGCGCCCGCGTGGCCAGCAGCACCAGCACGCCCAGCAGCAGCCGCAGCGCGCACACGCCCACCAGGGCGGCGCTGAGCGCGGGCAGCGCCAGAGGCAGCTGCTCCGGCGCCGGGTCGGGCATCAATCCCAGGAGGCGGTTGACGTGCGACGCCAGCGCCACGCCCGCGCCCGTGCCCAGGATCTGGGCGGTGTCGCCGCGGGAGGTGCTCCAGGTGTCCAGCGTGAAGGAGAAGAGCCCCAGGCCCAGGTGGAAGAACACGATGATGAAGGGCGAGTAGCGGCAGCTCAGGTTGAAGTCGTCGATCAGGTCCAGCGCCGGCAGGAAGAAGAGCAGGATCAGGGCGCTGTACAGGACGCCCGCGATCACGTCCTGGACGAAACAAACAGGAAGTCACCGTCAGACCTGGAAAAATCATTACCTGACCTCTGACCTTTACCCATCTCCAGTCTGCAGGCACGACCTCAAACCCACCACCCTCTGGGTTTCTACCCATCAGCACTTTCTGATGACGGATGAACTAAGTAACACGACACGAAACAGGAAGTGAACTCGCCCGACGCGGAGGTCAGAGCGTGGGGCTGACAGTTAGCTTCCTGCCCTGAAGCATTTAGCTTAGCGTTAGCCTGTGGATCAGCAGGTGGAACGTTTCGTAACGTTCTGGCGTGACGCGCCGTAACGTTCCAGCTGGGGTGTCTGAAAGCAGCGCCGGTGGAACTTTAAATATTTATCTGGCTGCCGAGCGCGCCGGTGCGGGACGTCCCGTCTGTCAGTCATTAACTGGCGCTGAACTCTGAGTCCCAGAACCGCGGCGCCGCTGAACGGACTCTGACTGGATCCACGACGAGGACTCGTGCAGAGATGACTCAGCATTCAGATAAACGCTGCAGATCCGTCAGCGCATCGTTTATCGTCCTTTATCACCGTTATCGCACGTCTCTTCTGGTAACACACACACACACACACACACACACACACACACAGTTAAACCCCGTGAACCCACAAACTGGTGTGGAGCTTTCCTGGAAGCCTCTATGACTGTAGATGTTGAATCAAGCTCAGTTTGTGCACAGGAAGTGGACAGGAAGTAGACAGGAAGTGGATGATAAACCGCCTCTTCCATGTGCTTCAGTCAGTCCGACATGACTCAGGAGGACTCGTGCATCGTGGTCGAGACTCGTTCAGTCGTTTCTGTTCCAAAACGAATCCCAGATCGTCAGTGAAAATCAGGTTCTAATCCTGAATTTATCGTCATGACGACTGATCCAGTGATGGAACAGAGGATGGAGACTCAGAGGAAGTTGCGTCCGATTACGATGCAACAAAACTTTACGAGCGAATCTGGTGTCGCTCTGAGTGAAGCATCATGGGAACAAGAACAGAAAGAAAACACCGATGAACGTCCGGAGCATCGGAGCAACATTGGCAGTGAATGAGTTAATCTCCCAGACATCCCGGCGGGTCGGCCTGAAGGCGGTTCTGTGTCTCCAGACAAACAGGAGACGTGAGGGCTGAGCTCCTCGTGCCGCCGGAGAATCGACGTGAACGAGTTTCACAGACGGACCGGCGCCGCCGCCGGCGCGTCTCCAGCCTCTTCCTGTGAACACGGCAGCAGGAAGTTGTTTCTACGGGCGTGACGACTTCCACAACACATTCAGCGCCTGGCGAACTTTGACCCGCCGTCGCTCGTCAACACAAACATGTTTCTGAGGTTCTGACCCGGTTCACGTGACGGTTCGTCACAACACGGAGCTCCGTCTGCGGTGACTGAGGCTCCGGCGGTTGGAGCCGAAGCAGCGACACGCCTTTGAGCACAGGCGTGACGCCGTGTTTGTCTGATTTACACGTCTCAGGCGTGTAATTAAATCTGACTGCAGATAAACATCCATAAATTTGAAAACTCCTTCAGAAAGAACAAATTCAAAGTAATCCACTGAATCGCTAACGGATAGCGCCGCGTACATTTAGCTTTTGCTACGCGGTTGAGAAAAACGACGCAGTCCAGTTCACAGGATGTTGATGAATCCGTGCCAACATTCTACTTCCTGTTTCAGAAATATGGGAACTGAGGTTCCAAAAACACAAGTGAGATAAAGAATAACAATAGATTCCATTCAATGTCACACCATCAGGGTGCAATCAGCTGTCCTCACAAGCTCCACCCACATCCAAATATGGTCGTTTCTGGCTCAAAACCAAAAATATCAAATCAAACTGGAGGCTGGGAGCTGTGTGGGAAACGGTTCTGAAGGAAGATCAAGACCCAACACTAATGGAGCAGGAGGAGGAGGAGAAGATGACGAAGGAGAAGAAGGAGGAGGAAAAGGAGGAGGAAAGGGAAGAGGAAAAGGAGAGGAGGAAGAGGAAGAGGAAGAAGAATTGACCTGATCACGCTTTAATGGGACGTGGAAACGAGACGAGGAGTCAGAGGAGGACGAGTGAGGAGGAAGACACGGATACTTAGAGGATGAACTGAAACAGGAAGAAACAACAAACTTCAGGAAGCTGCTGCTTCAGCGTTTCCTCACGTTTGTGTCACATCCTGTGTGAACCAACAAAAATAGTCCCACAGGTTCACAACAGGACACCAGTCCCAGCTCTGAAGCGTGAAGCTGTTAGCGTAGCATCTCTGTACTGATCAAACACCTGAAACAGACCTGAAGCTCCCCATGACATCATCTACCGCTGACTCAAACGGCCTCAAATGAGGACTAACGCGACCGGCGCGTGGACACAGGACGCGCTAACGGTTTGAGGATCTGTCAGATGTTTAAAGTTCCAAAACCAACCAATGAGCTAAACATGGGGTTTGAGTGGGAGGGGCCTGGACTCTCCAGGCTTCAAATGCTGTAGCATGGTCTGAAGCAGCTAGCTAGCAGCAGCTAACTCAGAGGTGACTGTCTTCAAACCTGGGGGTGGACACACCCACCTGGCGGCGACGGCTGATGCTCTTCATGACCGTACCTGCACAGATAGGCGATCTCATCCGACTAGAGCCCTGCTGTTGCCATGGAAACGGAGCAAGTCTTAACAGGTTGATGCTTCGGTTTGCGTCTGCGTGCAGGGGGACAGGCCGGAGCACGTCGAGGACGCACACACACCGTCTGGACAGGAAGACACCCAGACGTCTAGAACCCCACGGGTCGGGTGAGACGGATGAGACACCCGACGAGAAACAACCGACCAAGTTTGTAACGCGTCCCGATTCAACGTCGAACATCCTGCACGTGTTCATCGACAGGAAGTACCAGAGGACAAGCTGGGAAAAAGTTGCTGCTTGTTGTGTTGGACACGCCGGAGCAAACAGAGGGTTGTGTTGTGTGTGTGTGTGTGTGTGTGTGTGTGTGTGTGTGTGTGTGTGTGTGTTAGTGTTGTTTATGTGTGTTGTGTTGTTGGTCTGTGTGGATTCTTAGGTCACTGCCGGTCAGGTTCTGTTTCCCTCGTGTCAGCGATCATGTTCAGACGTCAACGGCACACCAGCACTGAAGGTGGCAATGTTGGCACTGTGTGTGTGTGTGTGTGTGTGTGTGTGTGTGTACTCACCAGCACTGAGTGCATTCCCATGTAGATCCGACTGACGCAGACCACCAGACACCAGCAGAGAGCCAGGCTGAAGCCCAGGAGGAACGGGTACTGAGGAGGAACAGACAGGAAGTTCAAACAGCTGAAAACCAACGTGTGTGTGTGTGTGTGTGTGTGTGTGTGTGTGTGTGTGTGTGAGTGATGCACGTCGTGTAATCAAGCCAAACAGTGACTTACATAATGGATGAATGTTCTCAGGTTTTCATGACACAGAAGTTGTGACTTAAAACTGTTTTCATTTAAATGAAGTAATACATTACCATAATACACACATAAAGAACGAGATCCGGTCTCACTGGTGTCGTATCCATCCGCCACCTATCTGGAGGTACTACTTGTTCTGTTCAGTCGACTTTTGACCTTCGCCCCGGTTTAAAACCTCACATTAAGCATTAACCAGTCTTGATAGCGGGTGAAGCATCTGCGTATCTTTTATTCGGTCAGGATCATTATAATCTAATCTAATCTAATCATAATCTATTATCTAATAATTATAATCTATAATCTAATAAACCGACTGCATGTCCAGAGCGTAACCTTAAGCCTGGGTCGTTGTGCTAATCCTGATCAGAACCCTTTCAGCTCTTCGGCTTGCGATGAAGGCGAGGGCCGCTGAGGTTTGGTTCGCCGTGGCGCCGGTTTTTGGGACGGCTCGGATTTCTTCTCTCATATCAGAATCCTGCGACGCGTCCGACACCGTCTCCATGACTCCCACAGGGAAACGCAGGATGATTCATTCAAACCTGGCATCAAGGTGTGCGCTGAGTTCAAATACTGTCGGACATCTCTAAAACGCGTGCACCCGTGACGCATTGATCGCCTGTGATCGATTGTGATCATTTTTGATTAGTCAAAATTTCCCAGAAAGCAGGAATGATTCCGTTATCCGGATACCGACTCCGCCCGCTGAATGTAGCGCTAACGGTAGCGTGCTAACAGGCTAAACTGAGTCGACATGGTCACGTGTTAGCACCGTGACTTTTTGGCTGTGCTAATGAAGTGTGATCAGAATGGAGGTGAAGCTGGTTTGAGTTTGGTTTATATTCTTCTTATTGATGGATCATCTGTTTGTTTGTAGTCACAGAATATCGTAGCTGTATTTCTGGTTCTTGAGGCCCGTCCAGACGCTGTTGGTTTAAGTTTTGTTGGTTTCTTTTATTTTTCCTGTCTTCCTGAATGTGTCAACACCGTCGTCTCCCAGGCAACGGCGTGCGGCAGTCGTCGCTGCAGGACATTTTTCTAGCTTGGCTCGTGACGCTATTTACCGGGCGCTAACCGCGCTCTGGCGTGACGCGTCGCGTGTGAAAAGCGTAAACAAACACGCCCTGACCACCACCCCCCCCCGGCGTGTTTGACTTCCAACAGGATGCGATGACGACGGATCCGTGAGAACGATCAGAACAACAACGTGAAGAACGTCGACACGTTGGGTTTGTGGTTTCACACGTCTGCCGCTCAGAACCAGAACCAACCCCCAAAATGACCCCCCCCCACACCCTGATCACCAGGGTTTAATCTGCTCCTCATCTCCCTCCACATCCTGTGTCCTCTGATCCAGCTTTCCTTCTTCTTCCTGTTTTAATCCTCCTTTCTCTCCTCTTTACATCCGTCTAATCCCACTAATCCCCCCCTCCTCATCCGCCGCTTTTCCTCCCTCTTTCAGATGCTCTTTTCTGTTCACCCCCCCTCGTTTCGGAGGACGTGCTATAACCGGGAAACTGGGTGGAGGTTGGATGGGTGGAGGACTGCTTGAGTCCTGCTGCGCCCAGACGAGTCATCTGAGGCCAGTGGCCGGCGGGGAGCCTCGGTGAGCAGTGGGGGGGGGGGCAGACGGACAACAGCTGCCGTCTGAGCAGACGGACAGACAGATGTGTCTGATTGGCTGCCTCATCAAGCTACCGACGGATCTGTGTTACGTTCAAGAACAATGTGTTCTGTGGATGATCTGGACCCGCTACGACCCTGAACCTCAGGGGTCAAATGTACGACCCTGAACCACAGGGGTCAAACGTACGACCTGGAACCACAGGGGTCAAACGTACGGCCCGGAACCTCAGGGATCAAACGTACGACCCAGAACCGCAGGGGTCAAACATACGACCCGGAACCTCAAGGGTCATATACAACCTGGAAACACTGGGTTCAAATGTATGAACCGGAACCTCAGGGGTCAAACATACGACCTGGAAACACTGGGGTCAAATATATGACCCGGAACCTCAGGGGTCAAACGTACGACCTGGAACCAGGAAGGTCAAACGTACGACCTGGAACCTCAGGGGTCAAACGAACCCTTCAGGTCAGCCGTCATGTAAACCTGAGGCGTGTCCTATCCGCTCTGCAACGGCGGGCTGTAGTTTACACAAAACGCTTTCCGACGTCGGTGTGCGGCGAAAGTCCTGCTGAGACTGTGGTGGGGGGGGGGGCAGACGGCACCGGGCTTATCTCAGCGTCCCCCGCTTGAAGGTCGGCAGGTTGTCGCTCTTATCTCTGGCGAACAGAGAGGCGTGTCAAATCAGAACCACTTCTGCCCCCCCCCGGCTGTGATTCCACACGTGTCTAAAACCTCAGCTTGTAGCTCCACCCACCTGGTCGCTACTTTTTTGCGGCTAAAACATGTCAAACTCTGCTAGTTTGCTGTGTTTTCTCTGCTCCCTCAGCTAACAGGAGCTAACACGGCGCTGCTCGTTTCCCGGCTCGATGACACTTCCTGTTTTCTCTGGAAGACAAAGGAAGTGGACGACGCCACAACACGGAGCTTCTGCTCCCGCTGGCGTCCACAGACGGGACACAAAGAGGTGTTGTTCCTCCTGAGCGAACGGGGGCGGAGAGGTGGGGGCAGACAAGTGATTGTTTCCTGATGATCCTGAACGCCTCACTCAACTTCATCAACACAAAAACAGGAAGTAGATTAAGGGCCGGCGTCACGAGGCGCTCGGAGACCACAGCTGAGGAAGCACTGATCATTACTTATTGATCCGTTAACATGCTAATTTACTACTTGTCAGGTGTCACCATGGTAACGCCAAACGGATGATTTAATTTTTGATGGGGGAGGAAACGTTTGAACGCTGAAGACAACACTTTGTTGTCTTGTATGACAAGCTGTTGCTTCAGTAAGGGGGGGGTGTTCCCTCAGGCTTCCTTCCCAGAATGTACTGCATTCTGGGAAGGAAGCGTGTTCAACACCTGTGCAGCACCTGTTCAGCCGTGGATTAATCATACATGACACGAGTGATTCCACAGGATTTGTCCAGGATTTGTTTGCAGATCCTGTCACATGTTTGTATTCAGAACCGCAGCAGTAATGTGTCAGGATCACTGACTGGGGGGTTGTGTGTGTGAGTGTGTGTGTGGGGGGGGGGGGTCCTCATCTGTATTGTTATGATGAGTAAATACCAGGAAAGGACTGGTTACATCACTGCCAGTTGAACATCTTTGGGCTTTGAACTGTTGGATGACATCCGAGTGTGACGTCTCATATTTAACTCTTTCATTTCCCATAACTTTGAGCGACAGAAACGAACCGTCACGTGACTTTAAACCACACTAGAGTTCAATTAAAATCTGGTGACAAACGTAAATGAACTCCATTAATGAGAATATCTGATGTCACTGATGAGGATCAATGAAGTGAGCGTCATCCACAGCTTCACGTGCGATCAGGAAGCAGGAGCCCCCCCCAAAACAAAAACATAGCAGTGACGTCACTGACGGATGACCTACCTCCCACCGGCCGTAGGTCATGAAGAACAGGGAGAAGGGGATGGCCGTGGCCGACATGGCGTGTGTGGACGGCATGCTGTACTCGGAGTTGTAGAACATCTCCACCTTGACCACGGGGGGGGAGGCCGGGCGCGACCACCCGATCACGTCCTTGGTGCACTGGCCCAGGTACATGACCCACACCCACACCATGATGAGCCTGCGGCTCACGAAGGCGTCCATGTTCCACATGATGAAGGGGAAGAAGACGGTGTAGAAGAGCTCGTTGCCCAGCTCGGTGCCGAACGTGAACAGGTAGAACAGGAACCGGTTGTTGATCAGGAACTCCTGGCCGCCGTCCCCCGTCAGCGAGTTCCTCCGCAGCGGCTTCAGGGTGCTGCTTCCGGCGGGGCGCGAGCCTTCTTCCCCTTCTTTCCCGCCCGGGACGCTCCGGCGCGCGGGGCTGGAGCCCGCGAGCCCCCCGCCGTTGTGGAGCGGACCAACTCCGTCACCCCCGGCCGACACCACCGAGCCGTTCTGGGGGGGACCGCCGCTTCCATCTCCTTTATTTCCGATAAAGTTGGAATCACCGAACCGGTTACGAAAACTTTGCGCTTCTTCGTCGCCACTGGCAAGGTTTTCGCTCCCGTCATGACGCCGGTAATCCCTTTTGTCGCCCGGGTGGGTTCGGTCCGCTTCCCCGCTGCTGGTCGCCGGCGAGCCGCCGCCTGTTCTCGACACTTCGCGGACCCCACAAGCGGACTGGAAGCGGGCGACGAGATGCGGGTCTTGTAGGTAGTGGAAGAGCTGCACCGGGCGGCTTCTCTCCTCCATGTTGGCTCCGGTTCTCCGCCGGAACGAGACGCACGCGGGCTCCGCTACTTTCCCCTAACAGTGAACCAACTCCGGCTAATGCTAGCTAGCCGATCCGCTCATCGCGGCTAATCAGAAGTGAAGCCCGGGGAGCTGCGGGTCACGTCGGCGGAGATTCTTTATCAAAACCGGTCCAATGCTGCTCGCGGCGAGACGGCGGCGTCTAAACGGTTCGATGTGTTCCTGTTCGACGGCGTCCGGATGCGTCCGATGCTCCGCTACCCAACCGGGATCACGCTCATACTGACAGATCCACCAACAGCAGGACGGGGAGGGCGGCTGTTGTTGCGTTTACGTGCTGTCGGATATCTAGGTGTTCTTCCTCGAGCATGAGGGGTTTCCACTTATTTATTCATTTTCTGTAAGTGACAAGCAATCACACTCACGCCCGAGAATATTTTAGACACAAAAACAAGGGGAGATTGTTTAACATCTATAAAACGTTCCAGGATTTCGATGTGAATTAAACCCTGAAACGACGCCACCGTTCCGTCCCAGCGCGGCGATTTGTGAATGGAACAACCAAAGGTTGTGTTTGTCAAGAGTACGTGAATGCACCATAGAACACGCCCCTTTAGTGACGTAAAACGTCTCGGAAATGTTCAGTGTTTTAAGTTTTTAAACTATTCTCGTTGGTTTCATTCATGTTTTCTGTATATAAATAAATTGTTTTTAACTTATTAAATTACATAATTTTAACGCAGTAAAGTGACCACGCCTATTTTATGTCGTTCACCCGCTGTCTTTTAAGGGGGGGAAGGGATTACCGGTTACTGTTATTACCGTTACCAGTGTCAGGTGAAGCAAAACGGAAAGAGAATTAGAACACTGGATGATTAAACGATTTATGTGTTGGATTTATTCAAAATAGACGTAGAAAACATCTTCATTAGGTTGAAAGCACAAGAACACACACACACACACACAACGTGTTTTCAAACCGATGAACATATTTCTGTTTGTTTTTTCTTTTATCTATTTGTACGTATTTTTTAAAATTGTATTGAACTGTCTCGGCTTCCGTAGCATCGTCACACAAAGATGCACCAAAAACTTGAGAACAGTCACCTCACATGTTTTATTTAGAGTCAATCACCTGAAGAAAGTTTAACCAGCCTTTTCAAAATAGTTTACCTAAATATGGAATATACATTCTCATCAAAATATAAATTTTTGTTTTAAAATAACTAACATCGCTTTAATGTTTGCCTGCAGTTGGTTTTTCTCGTAGATTTTAACACCAGCGACTGTTACAAACACTCAAAACACAGAAAGAGACACTGAAGATGATAAATCATCAGTCGCCATTGTCATACAGCAGACTAGTCAGCTTTATAAAGCACCCATTGATCCACATTAAATATTAAAACATCTGACAATCCAACAAAACTCCACCCGTTTTACAGTATTTCAGCTCATAGAAAATATCTGGATATAATCCCACCATAAAAACATTCTGTTCTCAGCCCCTAACAACATGCCTGACAGTCATTCACAAACAAATTATTTGGTAGCGGATAAAAACAAGAAGTGATTTCTCAGAGCTGATGCAATTTCCTTTTTTTTTAAACCACAAAAAGCAGAACATAATTTTTTTTGTAACCAGCAATAAAAAGGGAAACAACAAAGACAAATTATTCCCCTTCTTTTTAAAACTTTGTTTTAACCCTTTCTTTTTCCAATAAGGTGAATAAAAACACATGATATCATCCTGTAGAATGCAGTTGTACACAGATATAAATCCATATTAAATGTTTTGTGTGTTGTGTATTTGTAAACAGTGACATCTTCTATAGAAACATATTTTAGTAGATATATGAAGTATTTATTGTGTATGTTAACGTCAATTCATGAGCATTAGTTGTTACCTGAATCGTTATGTCTGCATACAACTGCATGATAACGTTTCATCATTTATTGTATACTTAAATACTGCTTACAAATACCGAACAGCGGTATTTAATGTCTTATTTCCTGACATTTAACTGCAGTGGGTGATTTGAACGTTATAAAATGTTGTTCCCCCAGCCGCCAGCAGGGGGCAGCAGAGCGATGCAAACTGGAACAGCATGTTGACTGACCAGAGATGTCAAATAGAGAAAAACACACTCGTCCCACAGGCATTGAATGCCCCTCAGTGAGGGGGGGGGGGGGGGCATTTACGCAGAATGCTTCATAAATCACACACCAGCATAAAAAGAGAACAGAAGCATATCAGCACAAATTCAAGTCCGTTTGCATCAAAAGTAGCCTGCAGTGTGTCGATCCCTGAATGAGCTCACGTTAGCACGAGCGGCGCCAACGATAGAAAAATGACACGACATCGACAGCAAAGCATTTCCTGCCCGCTTTGAGTTTCTCACACCACGGTAACGGAACCCACGTTTGACCCGGAGGTCAGGGACCCCGTCCATCCCGAGGCCGCAAAACCCCCCCCCGCCACCTCCCGGCGAGGAGCAGACAGGAAGTGAAATCCTGGAGGAGGTTCAAGTCCCTCCGAGGCGCCAAACGCTCCAAGGCGGCCCCCCCCTTCCCGGGGGTGTGGTCTTTAGGCCCAGAATGTTAAGCGATGCTGCAGAGGCGTGAGGGCGTGGTCAGCCGTTGTCCAGGTGGTACAGGAGGAGCTGGTGGTCCTGCCCCAGGCGGGGGTAGGAGCCCAGGCCGTAGGGGCAGCAGGGCACCAGCCGGTACCGCTGCAGCCCCTCCAGGCCGAGGGGCGCGGCGCAGCAGTCCATCACCAGCACCTTCACCCGCGTCCGGTCCGCGTACTGCAGCCGCCGCTGCTCCCGCGCCGCAGGAGCCTCCTCCGTCTCCTCCTCCGTCTCCTCCTCCGTCTCCTCCTCCTCTACTCCATCCTCTTCCTCCTCCAGCTCCTCCTCCTCATGGTGGATCTTCCTCAGCAGGTTGTTGATGAGGACGGAGCGCCTCAGGTAGGCCTCGGGGTCCTCCAGGAACCTCAGCTTCTCCAGGGACAGCTTCAGGATGCAGCTCCGGTCCTCCTGCAGTATCAGGTGCTGCAGGGGAGGAGGAGGAGGAGGTGAGGAAGAGGGAGGAGGAGGAGGAGGTGAAGAAGAAGGAGGAGGAGGAGGAGGTGAGGAAGAGGGAGGAGGAGGAGGAGGTGAGGAAGAGGGAGGAGGAGGAGGAGGTGAGGAAGAGGGAGGAGGAGGAGGAGGTGAGGAAGAGGGAGGAGGAGGAGGAGGTGAGGAAGAGGGAGGAGGAGGAGGAGGTGAGGAAGAGGGAGGAGGAGGAGGTGAGGAAGAGGGAGGAGGAGGAGGAGGAGGAGGAGGTGAGGAAGAGGAGGAGGAGGAACTAAACCATGTGACAGGATTCATTTATGAAGACATATTTTAGTTGTTGTCAGGTTGTGTGGATGTTTGGACTACATTAATGAAGGACGACTCCACACGCGTGTGCTGAACATCACGGTCGTCATGGAGATTAAAGACCACCTGGTGGTCTGTGTCCGTGTAATGATGAACTCACCGGCTGCCAAAGACGTCCAGAGACACGGATTACGCTTTACAACAGCAAGGACAGGCGGAGTTTGTCAGTGATCCTAATCCTAATCTGAACCATTAACCGCTAACACTAACCCTAATCCTAACCCTAGCCGCTAACACTAACCCTAATCCTAACCCTAGCCGCTAACACTAACCCTAATCCTAACCCTAGCCGCTAACACTAACCCTAATCCTAACCCTAGCCGCTAACACTAACCCTAATCCTAACCCTAGCTGCTAACACTAACCCTAATCCTAACCCTAGCCGCTAACACTAACCCTAATCCTAACCCTAGCTGCTAACACTAACCCTAATGCTAACCCGAACTGCTAATGCCAACCCTAATCCTAACCACTAATGCCAATTTTAACCCTAATCTGAACCACTAACCCTAATCGTTAATCTTAACCCCAACAGTTTACACGAACCCCAACCCTAATCCTAACCCGAACTGCTAACACTAACCCTAATCCTAATCACTAATCCTAATCTGAATTACTAACACTAACCCTAATCCATAACCCTAATCCTAACCCTAACTGCTAACGCTAACGCTAACCCTAATCCTAGCCACTGACCCCATTGTCATGCCAACCCCAAACCTAATCCTAACCACTAACTGCGAAGATTAACCCTAATCTTAATCACAAACCCCTAACTAAATCCTCAACGCTAATCCTAACCCGAACTATCCCTACAAATGCTGCCTCAAGCTGCATCAGATCTTTGCTCCATATTCATGAGTTCCTGACTCGACTCTTACAGATCACATGTTTTGCTAGGCTAACAGAATTAGCCGTCTTAGCACATCCCATCTAGAACATCCCGTGTGGACAAAACGCCGGTAGAGAAACGTGAAGAACGTAAAAACAGAACGAGCTAATTGTCCTGTGAAGGACGCTGGAAAAGACCGTCGGAGCCAATAAATAATCCCGTGTCTCCCCGTCGCAGCCTCCACTGGCCACGCCCAGCGACACTCATCTCTACCAGTAGATTAATGAACCTCTACTAGTGAAGACGGATCTTTCCAGAAACCATCATGTTAATCTGAGCTGAACCGAAACGACGGTTTGGATTTTAAGGCCGAAGAGAATTCATCAGAAACACTCAAACATCATCTGCATAAACAGAGAGAAACAGGACTCTCCTGGGGAGCGTGTGAAGAGATAAATCCGAGGGAAGGTCACATGACCGTAAAACCAGGAAGACAAGAAGCAAACAGGTGAATACTTTTGGAAAATATCCGTGCAGGCCTCCCTGTAAATCCTCCTCTTCCGCATATTTCCTCTTGAAGTAGGCAACTTTCGACGTCGTTGAATGGTTTAGTCTCTCACGGGGAATGGCTGCCTGGGGCGACACAACCGATTGGATCGTCGTTAAATGATCAATAATTGATAATAAGTGTTTGATTATTGAGTGGTTGGTGCTGTGCTCACCTGATGCTGATGCTTCAGTTTGAATCAGCCGGTCTGGACGTCCACATCGCCCTCGGGCCGCTGCTGCTGGAACCGGCAGGGAGATGAAGATGAGAAAGAGGAGGCAGGAATGAATCTTCTGATAATGACTGTCACAGCTGAAAATTGAGCTCAATTTGAAATTTTTCAGAGTGAATTAATTTTGTGTTTTTGCATCAGTCTGATTTAAAAAAAAAAAAAAAAAAAAAAGATTTCCAATCAAGAATTGGTTGAAATTTTCTGGTTTTTCATGTTAAATTCCACTAAAAAAAATACTCCATCTTTACATCATCAAGCAGGAAAATGAGAATAAAATAAAATCTATGACATCAACGAGAACAATTACAATATTTTTCTGTGATGGTTCGTAAGAATATATTAAATCTAACCAATAGGATGTGTTTCCACACCTCAGACTGGATCTACCTGACGACAGTATCCCTGTTTGACCTTTAGACGTCGTCACATTAAAGGGCAAAAAGATGATTGAAATTCAAGAAGGAGCACGAGGGGGAGATGTCGATTTTGTGTGTGTGTGTGTGTGTGTGTGTGTGTGTGTGTGTGTGTGTGTGTGCCATAAATCAATCACACACAGAGTGGGAAGCGTTGTGGTTGTGAACACTGGCTCCCCTGAAGCTGCTGCTCTGACTCACAGAGTTTTTAGCGTCTAACGGCTGCCAGGATGTATCGTCTGTGGGAGAACGATGCATAACGATGAAACATGAGCAGAGAGGCTGCGTAGGAAGTGTGTGTGTGTGTGTGTGTGTGTGTGTGTGTGTGTGTGTGTGTGTGTGTGTGTGTGTGTGTGAGGGAGAGAGATGCCACACTATAGGTTTTCTCCCGCAGCAAACATTTCCCATAAAAGCAGGAGAAGTCACGAGTTTCCACCGTTAATTTGAAGAGCAGATTTGAGCATTTTATTCAAAGAGTAAATTAGTTGAATTCAAATCATCAAATTCAGATGAATCAGATTTAATCTGGATTAAATTCTATTTTCCTGTGGTAAGTCTGAGTTTAGAGCATCAGACGCGTTCCACTCTGAAACACTGTGTTAAACGTCCACTGGTGCTTCTTACCTGTGAATGTCTCTGTTAGGACTTGAACCTGTGTCCTCCTGGGGGGGGGTGTCCGTCCTGCTCCGGTCCCTCGGTTCAGCCGACAGCCTGACGGAGCTCCTCCAGCGTGAGACGCTCGCCACGCTCCAGCCTCCTGAAATATCCCCGTTCACAGCAGCGAGAGGCGACTCGGAGCGCCCCCATTGGTCCTCACGGAGGCTGATGCTTCCTGTTGCTAGGAGACTGAGTCGGTCCAGCGATGACGCTCCAGCATCAATCCTCAGCCTTTCTCTTCTTTTCTTTTTTCCAGCACCAGACTAAAACTTTTCTGCCTCTAAAAGTACAACAAGAGTTTTTCACACGACACCTTGAGACGCTTCAGGTCTTTATTTTAATCCGTCTGACGCTGGAAGGATTAACTGATGAACCGAAAGGAGTTAAAAATACAGAAAATAATTGTGAAATGATCAACACCTCTGGATTATAAATGTTATTAGAATAATGTTGTGTTTAGTAAAAATCCCTTGGGACAATTAAAAGCAAATAAATTACAGTTAAACCTCAGTTTACGTGGTTAACCAGTTTTAAACTGAACTTTATTAATGAATATATTTTAATAATATCTGGTTAACGTGAATCTATTTTAAGATGACAATTAAATTTTAATTTTTAATATAGAACAGAAAAAACGTCTCCGTCTCTTCTTCTTCCTCATTGTGGGTCACGGGGGTTGCTATGGGCTAATAATATACGTTTTTATTCTGATTTATTGTACAGTAACATGGTATCATGTGCTTTCAACAGTTTACAAGTGATTTTATGATTCCAATATTAGTGTCAGACAGATATAAAGTGGAGGAAAATGCCGTAAAGTTGATTTTTATATTTCCGTGTATTTTTGAAAACTGATAATAATCCAGAACGACGTTAAGCTGAGGTAAATAGAACCCACTGACAGCTGAATATTCAAGTATCTCAGGTTTAAAATACTTCACTGTGACTCCTGGGTTTCTGTGTGACTCTGAAAATCTGTACCCGATAACACGAGGATGATTTATCAACTCTTGTTTGTCCTCATTCTCACATTTGAACTGTTTGAAAAGAGCTGAAAACAGAAAGGAGCCCCCAAGAACAGCAGTCAGACGCCCCCCAGCAGGGATTTTATTGGCAACCACAATCTCGGTACAAAAAGTGTTTTCTGGGCTTCGCCGGGACGACACATGACCTCATATGACGGGTCAGAGCTCCAGAGGTCACCTCCATCAGGACCGGAGAATATTCAGACTTTTAATAATTTGTAAACTTTATTTACACAAATGAGCTTTAGTGAACTTAGATAATTGTTCTCTAGTTGGGATACATCTATTTCTTTTCTTTCCAGGAGGTAAATAAAGATGTGTGTGCATTATGGACCCAGCAGTTAGCCTAGCTTAGCATGGATAATAGCAGGGTCATCCAAAGGTCATAAAGCCACACCCACCACTTCCTCTAAAGTATAATAATACATCTGGTTTGTTTGTGGACTCAAATTAAGTGACATCAGTTTAGCATTCAGTAGCACAACTGTTAGCGAACACACGCTACGCTAACAAACTTCATCTAAAACCACGAATAAAGGTCTTTTAATTTCTGATCATTTTAATTATATATATATTATATATATAAATGTAGCAACAAGAGGACATAAGTCAGTGTATTATTGTGCCTGTCCCAAGCCCAGATAAATACAGAGGGTTGTGTCAGGAATGGCATCTGACATAAAACTTTTGCCAAATCAAACATACGACTCAAACCTACGACTTCCATACTGGATTGGTATATTCATATTATATATATATATGTGTGTCTTTTTTTATATATATTATATATATACATACATTATATATATTTAACATCTTTACATTCATGCTAGTTCTTTCCCTTTGTTTCTTCATGTTAAGCTAACCTAACCGTGTCTTTAAAACCTTTAAAACGCCAACATGAGATCGTCAATCCTGTTAAAACTCATAAAGAAAACATTTTTTCTAAAACTTCTGTTGAGGTTATTGTTAGAACTTTAAAATACTTCTAGCATAGTGCTAACATACCAAAGCTAGGCTAGGCTAAATAAACAAAAGACTTCCCATCCTGGATGTCCTGCAGGGCGAAGCAGAAACGTTTGTGTCATTGATCATTTTGAGGTGATACTGGTTTTGTCTATTCATTGTTAGCGTGTTAGTGGGTGTGGTCGACCAGGTCGGCGTCCATGCATGTCGTACGGCAGCATTCACACGCAACCACGAGACGGCGTCATGCAGCTCTGGATCATCCTCTGGTCACCGTGGAAACGCTTCACGGGGGAATCTTACAGGCACTTCTTTATCGCACGACGACCGGTAACACCCGGGATCTCAAGGCGAGCATGCAGACGTGTAAATATAGAAACCCTGGAGAAACGTTAAACATTTACTACTTAAAAAAAATAGAACCGCTCGTATATTCTGTACAACATCTCCACATGCATAAAGTATATCAGTGTGTGCAGTAATATAGTGGATATAAGTATGAACACGTATACGGCCAATAGGAGTGCTGAGCTGATTGGACGTTCAGTTAATTCACTGCTAATCAGATACAATAGAACCTCCAGTAGAAACTACAGCAGAACCTCGAGATACGAGTTTGAATCCGTTCCGTGACTGAACTCGTAAGTCTAACATTTCTCAATTTAAAAATAATTTAAATCAAATCATTTTAATCAATTCCAGTCTTGTCAACAAAAGCCCCAAACCCTATAAATTCTGAATAAAATCATATTTTTATCAACCAATAGACACGCAGACTTTACCTGTGTATAATTAATTATAAATAAGTTACGTAAACAATGATAAAGAATGAAAAGAAAAGCGAAAGTCACGAGAACACACGAGCTACGTCTACTCCACCAACGAGAATGAGATGCGGTCTCACTGATGTCGTATCCATCCGCCAACACGTGGTAAAGAACGAGATCCGGTCTCACCAATGTCGTATCCATCCGCCAACACGTGGTAAAGAACGAGATGCGGTCTCACTGATGTCGTATCCATCCGCCAACACGTGGTAAAGAACGAGATCCAGGCTCACTGATGTCGTATCCATCCGCCAACACGTGGTAAAGAACGAGATGTGATCTCACTGATGTCGTATCCATCCGCCAACACGTGGTAAAGAACGAGATCCAGGCTCACTGATGTCGTATCCATCCGCCAACACGTGGTAAAGAACGAGATCCGGTCTCACCAATGTCGTATCCATCCGCCAACACGTGGTAAAGAACGAGATCCAGGCTCACTGATGTCGTATCCATCCGCCAACACGTGGTAAAGAACGAGATCCGGTCTCACCAATGTCGTATCCATCCGCCAACACGTGGTAAAGAACGAGATCCAGGCTCACTGATGTCATATCCATCCGCCAACACGTGGTAAAGAACGAGATCCGGTCTCACCAATGTCGTATCCATCCGCCAACACGTGGTAAAGAACGAGATCCGGTCTCACCGATGTCGTATCCATCCACCAACACGTGGTAAAGAACGAGATCCGGTCTCACCGATGTCGTATCCATCCACCAACACGTGGTAAAGAACGAGATCCGGTCTCACCAATGTCGTATCCATCCACCAACACGTGGTGGTTTCCTGAAACACAACTTGTATCTCGGATTTTTGCTTGTATGTCAAACAACAATACGGACAGAGCGACGGCTCGTGTCTCATATAACTCGTATGTTGAGCAGCTCATATCTCGAGGTTCTACTGTACCAAATAAATTGATTATAGGTTTATAACATGCAGATTTGTAAACAAGAGCTTTCTTTAGATGTCTTGTTGTGCAGACAAACGTTGGTAAAAACAAAATCTAGAACCTCCTTGCTGTAACTTCAACAAATCAGCAGATAGAGCTGCTGAGAAAGACAAAGATAATGGAAAAGATGCTAACTGGAGAGAAAACTGGGTCCCTGGAGCTAACTGGTTGTCTTTGATTCTTTCTATAAAGTTAAAACCATTCACAAATTTAAAAAAAAAAGGTTTTTGAACAACCGGTCATCGCAGCACTCCTATTCCCCAAGTGAGCTCCGTATACCTGAAGTATCTGCAGCTAAACATGTGACACACGGCGTTACACAAGAAGGAATCCGTCCGTTGTGCTGATCAACATGTCGATTCCAGCTTAACGACACCAAATATCTGAGTTCTCATCAGAACAAGGAGTCGGGGTTCTGGATGTTCTATCCAACGAGCAACACTGTAGGACAATTAATAGCAGGCAGTGTGCAGCCGTTTCTGCCGTTAACGGAATTATAAGATTATCCAGAGGCTTGGTTACTTGTGGATTGAAGCTTTTTTTGTTAAACTTCTGAAAAAGTGTCAGAAGAAGGCTGGACATTGGTGAAGTACAATCACAGTCTACCAACAGTCGAAGATCTTTTCCTTAAACTCAACCGAGTCGTTTCAGAACAGGAACCATCAGCCGTTTCAGCGTAGCGTGGTGCACAAAGTAAGGTTGGATATTGCAAGAGACGTGCATAAAGTGATGCACCTAGAATGTGTGCAGGTATAGAAAAAAAGATTTAATATTTGGATGATGAATATGTATGTTTCTTTTTGGAAGAACTGGTTTCTCAGCCGACGCGTCGCAGCGAAACAAAGACTCTTCAGTCCGTCCTTGAGTCTGGAGGAGGCAGATTTGGGGGTAAACTGAGTTTAAACATTTATCACGGTCGACTTCCTGAATGGTCATCTCCTTCTTCTCTTCCCAATCTCGCGTTCCTGGATGTTTCTTCCAGTTCCTGCTCGTGATTCCGTCCCAACATGCCCGCGAAGCTCCAGTCGTCGCCGTCGCCTCGTGGACCACCAGGGGTTCCGAGCGCTGCCGTCCGTCTCCACAAACACAACATACCCTCCGGCGGCTTTCTGATGACTCACTGATTAAATGGATGAGAATTAATGGCGGCGTTACCATCAATGCGCCGTATGATTCTACAGCCGCAACTGCCAATTACCTCGCGGAGAGCGAGCGCGGTGGAAAGGAGACGCACTTCCAGGGTAATTGGCTGCGTGTTGTTAACAGCTGCTCGGAGGTATTTAAAGCCTCTTTCAGCTCAGCCCTGATGGCTGTTGAAATGAGCTTTGCTCCACAGAGGAGATCGAGCCGAGGCCAAATAACATCATTCAGAGGAGGGGAGGGGGGGCGTACTCATCCCAGCAGGGGGGAAGAGTCTCCAGTGTTGAAGCACTTCCTCCCTGTAGGGGCACATGTCGAGAGGAAATGAATGAGGGCAGAATATGAATGAGACGCCTTCACAGAACAACTCCTTCAGGGTTTCATCGCCCCCCTCCACCACTGAAAACATCCCGACCAACGCATTCCCAAAGAGACTCCTATCGATTGGTTATCCTCACGTCAACTTGCAGCTTTATCGTTCCCAGCGTGATAAAGGATGAAACGGGAAGTTTAGATTCACTGGATTTACTTTTGTCCTCCCGTTTCTGAGCTGCAGGTTTGTTTGCATCTCCATTGATGTTTCGCTAGTGAAGACAAGGACCAAATTTACCATTGGAGGTTGACGGATGTTGAACTAACCTTTTATATATCTAATCTAAAAAAGAATTACACGAAAAACAAGCTCTTTTCCAGGCAATTAATCAAATGTAAACTTGCGTTTTGCTGTCACGTGACCTCAGGTAAGGCTTTGGACTTGTCTCGGCCTCCAACATAGTCTTGAATTCCCTGAAACCACTTCCTCTTTCCTGCATCAACTATCAATACAGTTTCCAACCTTCACAATCAAATTCCTTTCACCTTAAAGAAGTCCGTGAACTTTGGTGCGGCTATGCCTCCAGCAGGACGTGCCAGCGGCACACCTGCTGACCCGGACTCTCCTTCATGTCCTGCCAGTGCAGCTGCTCCTCCTGGCCGCTGCTGTTCTGGCCCATGGCGATCCAGCCCACCATCTCTTTGCGCTTCATGCTGCGGCGGGTGTAGATGGACACCAGCAGGGTGACGTCTGACAGCTGGAACAGTGCCACCTGGAACATGAAGGTCTCTTTGTAGACGGGGTTGGGCTGGCCACGGCGCACCGATGTCTTGCACCGGGAGATCTCGTGACCAATGGAGTTGAGGAGGATGAGTCGCCCGTAGGTGTCTGGACGGTCAGGGAAAGGGGAAAGCAAACAGGAAGTCAGTCAGTCACTTCCTGTTCTGTTTGTACTCTGAAGACTTGTAAAGTTGGACGAAACCCTTCATAACTCTTCCTGTTACCAATCGACCCGTTGAAGGTTCTGAAAGACTTTCCTTCAGTCCTTCAAGACTGTCCTTCAAGGAATTTCATGATGAAACACGTCCCCGGCATCAAATTCAGAATCAACTCAATAAAGAATCAACACATTTTCGGGTTCTCCCGTCGACACCCGCCCCCACCCACCTGGGGGTCTGTTGATGGCCAGGTTTCTGAAGTGGCTCCCCTTGACCAGCTCCACAGACAGACGTCCCGTGGTTCCGTTGTAGGACAGGCCGATCAAGAGCTCGGGGACACCGCCGTGGGTCAGGGACTGCGTGGACGAGGCGCTGTCGCTCTGAGACACGGCCGACAGGCTCAGCTGGGACCCCACGCTCTGACGGAACACCACAGAAGAAGAAGCCGCAGTGAGCAGTGAGCAGTGAGAACCGGCGACCGAACAAAGACGACACTTGGCGTGACGCAACGGAGTCACCTTGAGGTTACTGCGAGGCTCCAGCACCAGCGTCTTCTCCATCAGGGCGCCGTCCGGGTTGAGACCACCCAGACGGAGCACCTTCTCCCCCATCATCCGCTCACGGGACATCCGGCCCCCCAGCGCGTACAGCCGGAACCTCACGGCCGACATGTGCAGGTCCGACGGATTCAGGTTGGAGAAGCGGAACCGTTCGTTGAAGTGGGGCAGCGACCCCTTCTGCACCGACGTCTTCTGCCGCTGCTTCTTGGAGGGCAGCAGGACCATGTGGACCTGCCAGGAGTCCATCCCGCTGCGGGCCTTGTCCGGGATGTCCTGGGCCTGGACCACGCAGATCAGCAGCTTCTCAGTGCTGGGATTGTACTCCAGGGTGAGGACCAGCTCTCCAGATTTAAAGACTGGCGTCAGCGAGGAGGCGCCGGCACCCTGGGACACGCCTTCATCTGGGGGGGGCTGTTCTTGCTGTGGGAAACAAACAAGTATGAAGACGTTAAAATCTTTTCAAGGCGTTCTGTCTTCTAAATATAGTCTTAAGTCATCTCAAGATGAGAAATTAATATTTACTTGCTTGGCAGGAGTATTTCTTGTCTTGTTTCCACCTGCCTCTAGTCTCTGCGTGAAGCTAAGCTAAGCTAAGCTAAGCCATCTGCTCCAGAGATTCCTTCAAACAGTCACAGAAACTGAGTCACAATCCTGCCATGAAGAAGGTCAGATTAACCTTCTCCTCCTCCTCTCCGTCTCTATAGCTGGCAAACAAGACTTCGATGGAATCAGATGTTGATGGAGCGCAGCTAAGTGTCAGTGTAACCACGGTAACCACGAAGGATGCAGGATCAGAACAGACATGCTGCTGGAGTCTGAAGATCCACGCCGGACCGTTTACTACTCCCTCCAAACCACAAGAAATCACTAAATACATCAGCCAATCAAACAGACGGGGCGGCGTCGGTGAGACCAGCGGTGACTTACTTCCTGTTTGCAGTAACAAGGGCGGCGACGTTAGAGTTAAGGAAGAGATACGCAGACTCAGCGTTATTTCCTCTTCCTGTGGAAGAGCTGAACTGGGAAACATCCCGACAGACGCCGGACAGGAAGCAGAACTAATAAGAGGAAGCAGCAGGAACAGGAAGACTGACTGGTGCAGGAAGAGGAAGTAGATTTATGACATCAGTACGAGAAGTTCTGCCACCAATAGAAGAAGAAGAAACCAGGAAACACATGAAAGAGCAGCGATTTACCAGGAGGAGCAGTAATACTACATGTGTGTTGCAATACTACTACAGTATTACTATTAGTATTACTACAGGTATTACTACTAGTATTACTACAGGTATTACTACTAGTATTAGTACTAGTATTACTGCTACAACTAATATTACTACTACAACGACTATTACTACTAGTATCACTACTACGACTACTATTACTACTAGTATCTAGTATTACCACTAGTACACCTACTAGTATTACTACTACAACTGGTATTACTATTAGTATTTCTACTGGTATCACTACTTAGACTTCTATTACTACTAGTATTACTACTACAACTAGTATTATTACAAGCATCATTACTACAACTACTATTATTACTAGTATTACTACTATGACTAGAATTACCACTAGTAATACTACTACAACTGGTATTACTACTAGTATTACAACTACGACTAGTATTACTACTAGTATCACTACTACAACTTCTATTACTACTAGTATTTCTACTGGTATCACTACTATAACTAGTATTACTACTATAACTAGTATTTCTACTACTATTACTACTATGACTAATATTACTACTAGTATTACTACTATAACTAGTATTACTGTTAGTATTACTACTATAACTAGTATTTCCACTAGTATTACTACTATAACTAGTATTACTACCAGTATTACTACTATAACTAATGTAGCCGCAAGAGGGCACAAGCCAGTGTCTTATTGTGCCGGTCCCAAGCCCGGATAAATACAGAGGGTTGCGTCAGGAAGGGCATCCGGCGTAAAACTTTTGCCAAATCAAAGATGCGAATCAAACATGACTTCCATACCGGATCGGTCGAGGCCCGGGTTAACAACGACCGCCATCGGCGCTGTTGACCTACAGGGCGTCGGTGGAAATTGGATTACTGTTGGTCGAAGAAGGAGAGGAGGAAAGTGTGTTCGCACGAAGAAAGAGAAGAGGAGCGCCAAGAGTATAGGACTAAGAGTAGGGACGTTGAATGTTGGAACTATGACAGGAAAAGGTAGAGAGTTGGTCAACATGATGCAGAGGAGGAAGGTAGACATACTGTGTGTCCAGGAGACCAGGTGGAAAGGTAGCAAGGCTAGAAGTTTAGGAGCAGGGTTCAAGTTGTTCTATCATGGTGTAGATAGGAAGAGAAATGGAGTAGGAGTTATCTTGAAGGAGGAGTTTGTTAGGAACGTCCTGGAGGTAAAAAGAGTGTCGGATAGAGTGATGCGTCTGAAGCTAGAAATAGAAGGTGTGATGTTCAATGTTGTTAGTGGGTATGCTCCACAGGTAGGATGTGAGCTGGAGGAGAAGGAGAAATTCTGGTTGGACTTTGATGAAGTGATGCAGAGCATACCTAGAAGTGAGAGAGTTGTCATTGGTGCAGACTTCAATGGACATGTTGGTGCAGGTAACAGAGGTGATGAGGAAGTGATGGGCAGGTTTGGTATTGAAGGAAGATATAATTAAATATATTCACAGGTTTTATGTTCACTTTATTTCAATGTTATGCTTTACTTTATAATGACGTAACCAAACATACTGTGATGGGCGTTCCCCGCTTGTCGTGGACGCCAGCTGTGTAACCTGATCGATTCTTTGTTTGAAGATGCAGATTAGGCAGAGAGCCAACCAATTAGAAGATGACACCGTGTGGGCTGGCCAACTGACCTGAGATCAGAAGTTCCTATGGATTGTCCAACCGGAGAATGCTACAATGAATAAGAATTGCTGTATAACAGTCCGTCCTTAAGACGGTGTCTTGTTACATCCACTATAAATTCTTTGTTTCTCCGGAATGTGTTGTTCCTGCCCCTTGTCACGATTCAGACCGCATTAAATTCTATGTTAGGGACGGTGAACCCAGATCTGCTAAAATTATTGTATCAGGGCAAATACATTCGTTAAATGAGACTACTTGTTTCTTGTTTCTCCTTCCGGTTTTGAACACACACAACTGCTCTAGGTGGACTTCGCGATAAAAGTCCAAAAAACCTAACAGTATCCAGGAGAGGACCGCAGAAGGACAGATGGTAGTTGACTTTGCAAAAAGGATGGAAATGGCTGTAGTGAATACTTTCTTCCAGAAGAGGCAGGAACATAGGGTGACCTATAAGAGTGGTGGTAGGAGCACACAGGTAGACTACATCTTGTGTAGACGATGTAACCTGAAGGAGATCAGTGACTGTAAAGTAGTGGGAGGTGAGAGTGTAGCCAAACAGCATAGAATGGTGGTGTGTAGGATGACTCTGGTGGTGAGGAAGATGAAGAGGGCAAAGGCAGAGCAGAGGACGAAATGGTGGAAGCTAAAAAAGGAAGGGTATTGCATGACCTTTAGGAAGGAGTTAAGACAGGCTCTGGGTGGTCAGGAGGTGCTTCCAGATGACTGGATAACTACAGCTAATGTGATCAGGGAGACAGGTAGGAGAGTATTTGGTGTGTCATCTGGAAGGAAAGTAGATAAGGAGACTTGGTGGTGGAATGAGGAGGTACAGGAGTGTATACAAAGAAAGAGGTTAGCTAAGAAGAAGTGGGACACTGAGAGGACTGAGGAGAGTAGACAGGAGTACAGGGAGATGCAGCGTAAGGTGAAGGTAGAGGTAGCAAAGGCCAAACAAGAAGCTTATGATGACTTGTATGCTAGGTTGGACAGTAAGGAGGGAGAGACTGATCTATACAGGCTGGCAAGACAGAGAGATAGAGATGGGAAGGACGTGCAGCAGGTTAGGGTGATTAAGGATAGGGATGGAAGTCTATTGACAGGTGCCAGCAGTGTGATGGGAAGATGGAAAGAGTACTTTGAAGAGTTGATGAACGTGGAAAATGAGAGAGAACAAAGACTAGAAGAGGTGACTGTTGTGAACCAGGATGTAGCAAAGATTAGTCAGGATGAAGTGAGGAGAGCACTGAAGAGGATGAAGAGTGGAAAGGCAGTCGGTCCTGATGATATACCTGTAGAGGTTTGGAAGTGTCTAGGAGAGGTGGCAGTAGAGTTTCTGACTGGGTTGTTCAACAGGATCTTAGATAGTGAGAAGATGCCTGAGGAGTGGAGGAGAAGTGTGCTGGTGCCCATTTTTAAGAACAAGGGAGATGTGCAGAGTTGTGGCAACTACAGAGGAATAAAGCTGATGAGCCATACAATGAAGTTATGGGAAAGAGTAGTGGAAGCTAGACTAAGGGCAGAAGTGAGCATTTGTGAACAGCAGTATGGTTTCATGCCAAAAAAGAGTACTACAGATGCAGTATTTGCTTTGAGGATGTTGATAGAGAAGTACAGAGAAGGCCAGAGGGAGCTGCATTGTGTTTTTGTAGATCTGGAGAAAGCTTATGACAGGGTGCCCAGAGAGGAACTGTGGTATTGTATGAGGAAGTCTGGAGTGTCAGAGAAGTATGTTAGAGCGGTGCAGGACATGTATGAGGACTGTAAGACAGTGGTGAGGTGTGCTGTAGGTGTGACAGAGGAGTTCAAGGTGGAGGTGGGACTGCATCAGGGATCAGCTCTGAGCCCCTTCTTGTTCGCTATGGTGATGGACAGGCTGACAGACGAGGTTAGACAGGAATCTCCATGGACTATGATGTTTGCAGATGACATTGTGATCTGCAGTGAGAGTAGGGAAGAGGTGGAGGAGAAGCTAGAGAGGTGGAGGTTTGTCCTGGAAAGGAGAGGGATGAAGGTTAGCTGCAGTAAGACAGAGTACATGTGTGTGAATGAGAGGGACCCAAGTGGAAGAGTGAGGTTACAGGGAGAAGAGATCAAGAAGGTGGAGGATTTGAAGTACTTAGGGTCAACAGTCCAGAGCAATGGAGAGTGTGGAAAAGAGGTGAAGAAGCGTGTCCAGGCAGGATGGAACGGGTGGAGAAAAGTGTCAGGTGTGATGTGTGATAGAAGAGTTTCAGCTAAAATGAAAGGAAAGGTGTACAAAACTGTGGTGAGACCAGCGATGTTGTTTGGTCTAGAGACAGTGTCACTGAGGAAAAGACAGGAGGCAGAGCTGGAGGTAGCAGAGATGAAGATGCTGAGGTTCTCTCTGGGAGTGACCAGGAAGGATAGGATCAGGAATGAGTACATCAGAGGGACAGCACATGTTAGAGGTTTTGGAGATAAAGTCAGAGAGGCCAGACTGAGATGGTTTGGACATGTCCAGAGGAGAGATAGTGAATATATTGGTAGAAGGATGCTGAGTTTTGAACTGCCAGGCAGGAGGCCTAGAGGAAGACCAAAGAGGAGGTTTATGGATGTAGTGAAAGAGGACATGAAGGTAGTTGGTGTGAGAGAAGAGGATGCAAAGGACAGGGTTAGATGGAGGCAATTGATTCGCTGTGGCGACCCCTGAAGGAAAAAGCCGAAAGGAAAAGAAGAAGATTACTACTATAACTAGTATTACTACCAGTATTACTACTATAACTAGTACTGTGAACAGAAGATGAATTTGTGTTATTTTCTGTTTCCTGACCACAAACACAACCGACCACATCTGTTTGTTGTTGTGTTTGCTTTGTTTACTTGTTTACTTATAAACAAGCACACGTCATGTAGTTAGCATTATTGTTAGCAGCACTGGTGTTCGCATTAGCGTTAGCATCGGCAGGGCTGTTACACAACCGTATAAATAAATTGCAGCTACAACCATTTTCTGAAGCTTATTTCTGAAGATTTTCTATCAGTATAACCTATATCTGTGTGTGTGTGTGTGTGTGTGTGGGAGGTGTTTACTGCTCAGATTGCTTCCAATTTAAGTGGATTCGGTGACTAGGAGGTTGTTAGATTCTAACATGTCTGCGCTCCTACACCAACAACAACCCCCAGACACACACACACACACACACACACACACACACACATTATTATTCATCAGCTTCTGTTTGTTGCCATCACACTGCGGCGAGGATAGGATGGATCAACTTCTGAAACGAAACCTCAGGGGGAGTTTGTTTCTTCCAAATCAACCCGAGGGTAACGGAGCCGAGCATTCTGGGTAACGACCTCTTAAATAAATTCTGCCCTGTTGGGTTTTTTTGGTTTGTTTGATTGTTTCTTGTGGGCGGAGTTAGCTAAAGTTGACACAAAGTTGCATTCGGAAATTTGTGTAATTTCATTGGTCAGTTTAGATGAGGTGGGTGGAGTCTGTGACGACATGAGGCTGCAGTACCTCAGGGCTCCAGGTGGAGGAGCTGTCTGTGATGCTGTTTCTATTCAGATCGATGACCTCTGCCACCTCGCTGCCATCTGCAGCCTGTTGATCCACGCCCGGGGCGGAGCTGGGGGCATCGCCAGACACCTCCTGCAGTTGGCCGTCATCCACAGACGCCCTCTCCCTCTCTTCCACGGCGGTAGTCAGCGGGTCCTGGAAACCCTCCTTGGCGTTAGCCTCCATTTCTGCAGTGGGAAGGCAACAGGGTAGGAAATTCAGCATTACGCCCCCTGGTGGTCGAGTTAAAATCTGTGGGCGTGAGGACAGGCATTTTGAGACGGGTTGGGTAAGAGGCGTTCAAGTTTGCACAAAGACGGAAAACCGTTTTTTGAACCACATCCCAGAATCAGGATCGGTATACAGGAAGTCCTCAAGATAGAAACATTCATAGATATGAACAACTGCGCCGTCCGATCACTGTAGTTCCCCTTCCTGCCACAACCCCCGCCGAGCAGCGTAACATGATCTCAGTGAACAGTTTGCGCTGATGTCACTTCCTGTGGTCTTTTGGTCTTTCCTGTTGGTGTCATCTGCAGCGTTGAAAGTTAGAGCAGCAATGCAGACGATAAACTACCTGTCAGAAAACTCTGTCGCCACCTGCTGTTAGTTCACATTTATTCATTATTGACGGGGTCGTCCTCCTGTAGGAACTAAATGATGTAGGAACCAATGTTGTCCTCCTGTAGGAACTAAATGATGTAGGAACCAATGTTGTCCTCCTGTAGGAACTAAATGATGTAGGAACCAATGTTGTCCTCCTGTAGGAACTAAATGATGTAGGAACCAATGTTGTCCTCCTGTAGGAACTAAATGATGTAGGAACCAATGTTGTCCTCCTATAGGAACTAAATGATGGAGGAACCAATGTTGTCCTCCTGTAGGAACTAAATGATGGAGGAACCAATGTTGTCCTCCTGTAGGAACTAAATGATGGAGGAACCAATGTTGTCCTCCTGTAGGAACTAAATGATGTAGGAACCAATGTTGTCCTCCTGTAGGAACTAAATGATGTAGGAACCAATGTTGTCCTCCTGTAGGAACTAAATGATGTAGGAACCAATGTTGTCCTCCTGTAAGGAACTAAATGATGTAGGAACCAATGTTGTCCTCCTGTAGGAACTAAATGATGTAGGAACCAATGTTGTCCTCCTGTAGGAACTAAATGATGTAGGAACCAATGTTGTCCTCCTGTAGGAACTAAATGATGTAGGAACCAATGTTGTCCTCCTGTAGGAACTAAATGATGTAGGAACCAATGTTTCGGGGTCAGGTTTATGTCTGGAAGCATTAACTGACGCTAACGCTGAACTCTGGATGTTTTGCTAGTTGATGTTAACTATCGGTGGATTAACTGAGAAACTTAATAAAATAAAACAGACATCAAACATGAAGGGGCGTGTCTGACTGTTGATGAGCAGGAAGTGACATCAGCGTGTCATTCACCTCAGTGTGGTGGAACACCTCAGTGGATTTTTTTTGTAGAACTTTAGTATTTAGAGTAGTATATTACTTTAGTATTTCGAGTAGGAATGACATTTAAATGGAGATTAGAGATTGAGATTTAATAAATAACGATTTACGAACAATTCAGCTTACAAACAGCCTCTCTGAACCATTAGTGTACATAGGTTGAGGACTTCCTGTATCTGCCTCCTGCATCTCAGATAAAAGTTCAGATAGAACATCAGCTGACGATCCTCCCAGCTGGTAACTCGCACCAGAACCAGACGATCAGCTGATCTGACGGTGACTCATTGAACACGCTGGAAATGACCCGAGTCCAGACTGACAGGGCGAACTACACTGTCTCTGATCGTCTGCTTTGGTCTGACGGCTAATTGAGTCTAGAGCTAAAAGCAGCAGAGCTAACCTGGTTGGGGAGCGTTGTGTGTTAGCGGGGGCGATATTGTGTCATCCGTCACACCGTGACCTTTCTGGAGACGGACTCGCTCGGAGGACGGAGCGTACCGCCGACAAATCAATAGCAATTCACTCTGGTCGGGTCGTCATTAAGGCCGGAGTGTTAGCTTAAACCAGAGTGAGTCACCGGTGTGTGTGTGTGTGTGTGTGTGTGTGTGTGTGTGTGTGTGTGTGTGTCGCGCCATCGGTGACATGTACAGGGTGACCCCGCCCCAACGATGTCACCGCCCACCAACCACCAGCTGCTAATCTGATAGAACTCAGTTACCTCCCGTCAGCTAATTAGTCTCAGCAGAGTCATCAGCCGCCACCACCACCACCATCCTATGGAGAGATTGGTCTTCATGCTGCTCTGGCTATCTGTTAGCATATTAAAGGCTAACGCTCCCATGAATCTTTAGCGGTGCAACGATCTCTGTTTGGTTTGGATTGTTGGGTGGGAACATCGTCAACCACATAGTTTAAATCTGAAGACTCAAATGATAATCCAGGTTACGTTTTACTGCATGTCGGGATTACCATTAATCACATGTTCAGGAAGGAAACTTTAGGAATTAAATGGTCCAGATTCCTTCTCTGAATGTTGAGTTTGATCATCCTGGTCTTTTAGAAACACCTTCCTCTATCGGTCAACGATTAACGGAGCCGTGAACAGTCTTCTACCTTCTTGCTGAGTGCTTTACTGCCTCTAATCTGCAGTTAAAATGTAATCTGGATGGATTAAAGGCGGTTTGGTGTTTCAAGTCAAGGTGAGGTCAATCTGTTCTGGAATAATCTGGTTGAACTTTAGGACGAGTCTCTAGACCAGTGGTCCCCAACTTTTATTCCACCTTGGACCGGTACCGACTGACCCATGGACCGGTACCGGTCCACGCCCCGGGGACTGGGGACCACTAGTCTAGAAACAGCAGCTGGACCCCGTCTTGACCTGAAAGTGACTTTCTGACTTTCGGGTGAACTTTGACAGAATAGGAACTCGACCTTCGCAGTCCGACGGCTCCGTGCTGCCCTCTTCGTGGTCTGACAGGCGGCTGAATTTGTGGCGTTTGTTCAGCGATTGTTGCGTCTGCTGCTCGCCGCCGATTTTGGCCGCCGCACGAAAACTGTGCGAACGGGTCACCGAGATCTCAAACTGTTTCAGGACCTCCTCTTCGGAGTCAGAGGAAGTGGTGTCGTTGTCGTCTCCGTTGTCGCCAAAGCTGTTCACTGGAGAGGGAGACCAGAGAACAAGGAGGGAGGAGAGGAGACGAGGAAGGAAGGGGAGGAGAGGAGACAAGGAAGGAAGGGGAGGAGAGGAGACAAGGAAGGAAGGGGAGGAGAGGAGACAAGGAAGGAAGGGGAGGAGAGGAGACAAGGAAGGGGAGGACAGAAGGCAACCAGGAAGAAAGGAGGTGGAATTAATACTTAAGGAGGGAAGAAAGGAATGCCTGCAGGCAGTACTGAGGGCATAAAAACAACGCCCGCCGGACGGAGGGTCACTCCTTCCACATCATTACTGGACCGTAATTGGATAGCAACAGGAGGAAGGAGCGTTGTGCACAGGTCGCCATCCCTACCGGAGCAATCACCATGGTTACGGATGGAGCAAGAATCTGCCCGCTGAGTGGGCGGGGTCAGACAAAAAACGCCGTGACAGGTGGACCGAGAGGAGGAGGAGGATGATGGTCATGCATGTAACGGCGGCGGCTAACGAGAACACCAACAGCAGTGAAATGACTGATGTTTGAACTCTAACCCTTAAATAAATCGCCATGGTAACCCGTCTCCTGAGGCTCCGCCTCCTTTCAGTCACTCCTGATCGATCAGGAAATGATTTGTTTCTCCTGAAGCCGTTTGAACGTTCTGCTGCTTGGTTTTTTTTCTTCGTTTTTTAACGTTGTCGCTCCTCTTCCTCGTTGGTTCTGTGTTCCTGAGGTTTAATATTTAAATCTTCTTCACGTGTTCCATAAAAACACTCGTCTGTTTTAGCTGAAATAAGAACAGGAAGTGCTCCTATGTGGAAATAAAGTTGTATTTTTCTATGTTTTCCTTTAGTTACCTTTTATTTTTTAGATTTATTGATTGATTCGGCATGTTTTCGGGGTCTTCTTTAACATTTGGTATAAAAAGCCTGTGAGGCTGAAGCCATAATGGATTAAACGAGGCGGTACTGATCTTTATCCGATCGTTTCTGACAGCGGTAACTTCTCTTAG
>CM023621.1:19972237-20012237 GCA_013358685.1 Antennarius maculatus | reverse complement strand
GCGCTGTCTCCCGTTTCCACAGTAACGTTTCAGAAAGAACTGAATCAATGGGAGCAAATGGAGACGACTATTCATCCTGTAGACCGACTGTGTGTGTGTGTGTGTGTGTGTGTGTGTGTGTGTGTGTGTGTGTGTGTGTGTGTGTGTGTGTGTGACTGAAGTGTGTCTGAGGATTAGCCAATAATTAGATAATTCAAAATCAATAATTAGATCAATTTTCCACCAAAATAACTCCTCTGCCCCTGAACGCAACGCGATGCGTTCAGGAGCGTCTGTTCATTGGAGCGTTCCTCTCAGCTGCTCCATCGGTCAGACACTGAGTCCAGTGTTCCTGTGTGCATCCAGATGGACAGGAAGAGACCACACACACACACACACACACACACACACACACACACACGCTATCAGACTGACCTTGTGCTAACTTTTTAGCGACATCTCGCAACTATCAGAACAAAAAATTCATTTTCAAAAATCAATATTGAGAAAAAGCATCAAATTTTCACATCTGGGAAACAAGAGACAAGAATCTTTTTAAAAAGATTATTATTCTTTTAGCAGAAATGATTTTCGCCTGGATCAGCTGACTCAGACCGTCCAATCAAAACGAGCAAAAGCCATTTTTAGCATTAGCTAAATGTTTCTACTTTCTTTCTAAACATCATGTTCCTTAAACTGATGACAGAGTTGAAGAATTTATTTTTGAATAATTATTGTTTGGGACACGCCCACTACTCTTTGGCAGTAAACATTTAGCAAATGCTAACGTTAGCTGTGCAACAGACGTGGAATCGTGGAAATGTTTTACATTGTCAGGATGATACGTTCTGTTTCTACCGACTCTGGTTGTCATGACGACGTGATTCAGACTCCCGACTGTTAGAATAACCCGACATCAAAGCCTTTTTCATCTCGTCTCATCGTTCACATGTTTACATCGGAATCAGATTAGATACACCTGGAATTAATCTGTGTGAAAGATGAACTGCATCACGGAACCGGCAGAGAGGATTGTGGGAGTTTAAAGAAAAAACTAGGACAGCGAGAGCGTGTTGGTACACAGGTAAACATCGGTTCAATCATTCTCGATTATACGTAAGTTTTCAAAAAAAAAACAAATACAGGGAAAAATGCTCCTCCTTGAGTCGTCACCTTATCGTGGTGGAGGGGTTTGTGTGTCCCAATGATCCTAGGAGCTAAGTTGTCTGGGGCTTTGTGCCCCTGGCAGGGTCACCCATGGCAAACAGGTCCTAGGTGAGGGACCAGACAAAGGACGGCTCACAGACCCCTCATGATGAACAAAACCAATGGAGCATGTTTTCCCTTGCCCGGACGCGGGCCACCGGGGCCCACCTCTGGAGCCAGGCCTGGAGGTGGGGCTCGAAGGCGAGCGCCTGGTGGCCGGGCCTGCACCCATGGGGCCCGGTAGGGCGCAGCCCGAAAGGACAGCGTGGGTCCCCCTTCCCATGGGCTCACCACCTGTGAGAGGGGCCATAGGGGTCGGGTGCACTGTGAGCTGGGCGGTGGCCGAAGGCAGGGACCCCTTCTGTAGCCGGATCCCCGGCTACAGAAGCTGGCTCTTGGGACGTGGAATGTCACCTCTCTGGCAGGTAGGGAGCCCGAGCTGGTGTGTGAGGTGGAGAAGTTCCGACTAGATATAGTCGGGGTCACCTCCACACACGGCTGGGGTCTGGTACCAGTCCTCTCCAGAGGGGTTGGACTCTCTTCCACTCTGGAGTTGCTCATGGTGAGAGACGCCGAGCAGGTGTGGGTATACTTATAGCCCCCCGGCTTGGCGCCTGTACATTGGGGTTCACCCCGGTGGACGAGAGGGTAGCCTCCCTCCGCCTTCGGGTGGGGGGACGGGTCCTGACTGTTGTTTGTGCTTATGCACCAAACAGCAGTTCAGAGTACCCACCCTTTTTGGAGTCCTTGGAGGGGGTGCTGGAGAGCGCTCCCACTGGGGACTCCATTGTTCTGCTGGGGGACTTCAATGCTCATGTGGGCAATGACAGTGAGACCTGGAAGGGCGTGATTGGGAGGAACGGCCCCCCCCGATCAGAACCCGAATGGTGTTCAGTTATTGGACTTCTGTGCTCGTCACGGACTGTCCATAATGAACACCATGTTCAGACATAGGGGTGTCCATATTTGCACTTGGCACCAGGACACCCTAGGCCGCAGTTCGATAATCGACTTTGTGGTCGTGTCATCGGACTTGCGGCCGCATGTCTTGGACACTCGGGCGAAGAGAGGGGCGGAGCTTTCAACCAATCACCACCTGGTGGTGTGTTGGTTCTGATGGTGGGGGAAGATGCCGGTCCGACCTGGCAGACGCAAACGTATTGTGAGGGTCTGCTGGGAACGCCTGGCGGAATCCCCTGTCAGAAGGAG
This sequence comes from Antennarius maculatus, assembly GCA_013358685.1. Taxonomy (NCBI): domain Eukaryota; kingdom Metazoa; phylum Chordata; class Actinopteri; order Lophiiformes; family Antennariidae; genus Antennarius; species Antennarius maculatus. The sequence continues at coordinate 20,009,843 of CM023621.1, read as the reverse complement.
TTTCAACTCCCACCTCCAGCAGAACTTCACCCATGTTCCGGGGGTGTCCGGGCTCTCCCTTAGAGATAGGGTGAGAAGTTCGGTCATCCGGGAGGGACTCAGAGTCGAGCCGCTGCTCCTCCGCATCGAGAGGAGCCAGATGAGGTGGCTCGGGCATCTGGTCAGGATGCCTCCTGGACGCCTCCCTGGTGAGGTGTTCCGGGCACGTCCTACCGGGAGGAGGCCCCGGGGACGACCCAGGACACGCTGGAGAGACTATGTCTCCCGGCTGGCCTGGGAACGTCTTGGGATTCTCCCGGAGGAGCTGGACGAAGTGGCTAGGGAGAGGGAAGTCTGGGCTTCCCTGCTCAAGCTGCTGCCCCCGCGACCCGACCCTGGATAAGCGGAGGAAGATGGATGGATGGATGGATGGATGGATGGATGGATGGATGGATGGATGGATGGGAAAAATGATGTCATCTTTCTCTTTTTTTTTCTGTACTAAATTAAAAAATAACAACTAATTGTTTGTCAGCTTATAATAGATTCATATTAACCAAATGTTATTAAAATACATTCATTAATAAAGTTCAGGACGGAACCGTTAATGTTATCTACATTAATTTAATTTACGTTGCGTCTCCAGGAACCGTTAGCGACGTTAGCCGCTAACGGTTGTTTAGCATGCTGATGCATTGAAGCCAAACTAATTAATTAATGCTAACGAGGATTACGACACCCAGACGTCCCTGAAAGCCGTCGGATCAGAATCCTGAGACGGAGGCCGAACCGTAGAATTCGTGCCGCCGCTAATCCGTTAGCATCACGGCGGCGAGCGGCGGGAGTGTCCGTGAATACTAAACGCTGATCCCTGATTACGATGCAGCGCTGACTTTTCCTCCCGACTTTGAAGCGAGTCGCTGAGAGGAGAGAACTTTGATGTGAGCGTTGGATTAGGGGGGAGACGCGGCGGCGGCGAAGGCTAAGATGTTAGCGCTCATTAGCGCAGAAACGACGGCGAGGAGGAGGAACCACGAGCTTTGTGGTGTTGTTCTGTCGACTTCTTCAAATGAATAACATAAAGCCCCCCCACCCCCCTTCTGTGGGTTCAGAGTGAGGTCACTCATTAATGTGTGTGTGTGTGTGTGTGTGTGTGTGTGTGTGTGTGTGTGTGTGTGTGTGTGTGTGTGTTTTCTATTCAGAAGGATATTCAGAAGGACACATAGCTTTACATCGCTAACGTTAGCGCTATCCCACGTTTGAGAAAGAACAAGGCTAAATATAGCCACACTGGCAACGAGCTAACGTAGGTAGACGAGCTAGGAAGCTACGCTACGAATCATCGTTTACAGTAAGGTGCTGCCTGTTAGGGCGAGAAATGAAATGAGATAGAAGATGAGATGAGATGAGGTAGAAGATGAGATGAGACACGATGAGATAGAAGATGCTTCGAGAAGATGAGATGAAGTAGAAGATAAGCTGAGGTAGTAGAGGAGATGAGATAGAAGTTGAAATGACATGAGATAGAAGACGACTGAGGTAGAAGATGGGATAAGAGAGAAGATGAGATAGATGATGAGATGAGATCAAAGATGAGATTAGGTAGAAGTTGAGATGAGGTAAAAGATGAGATTAAATGAGGTAAAAGATGAGATGAGATAGAAAATGAGATTGAGGTAGATGATGAGATTAAATGAGATAGAAGGAGATTAAGTGAGATAGACGACTAGATGAGATAATGTAGCCGCAAGAGGGCACAAGCCAGTGTCTTATTGTGCCGGTCCCAAGCCCGGATAAATACAGAGGGTTGCGTCAGGAAGGGCATCCGGCGTAAAACTTTTGCCAAATCAAAGATGCAAATCAAACCTATGTCTTCCATACCGGATCGGTCGAGGCCCGGGTTAACAACGACCGCCATCGGGCGCTGTTGACCTACAGGGCGCCGGTGGAAATTGGATTACTGTTGGTCGAAGAAAGAGAGGAGGAAAGTGCGTTCGCACGAAGAAAGAGAAGAGGAGCGCCAAGAGTATAGGACTAAGAGTAGGGACGTTGAATGTTGGAACTATGACAGGAAAAGGTAGAGAGTTGGTCGACATGATGCAGAGGAGGAAGGTAGACATACTGTGTGTCCAGGAGACCAGGTGGAAAGGTAGCAAGGCTAGAAGTTTAGGAGCAGGGTTCAAGTTGTTCTATCATGGTGTAGATGGGAAGAGAAATGGAGTAGGAGTTATCTTGAAGGAGGAGTTTGTTAGGAATGTCCTGGAGGTAAAAAGAGTGTCAGATAGAGTGATGAGTCTGAAGCTAGAAATAGAAGGTGTGATGTTCAATGTTGTTAGTGGGTATGCCCCACAGGTAGGATGTGAGCTGGAGGAGAAGGAGAAATTCTGGTTGGACTTTGATGAAGTGACGCAGAGCATACCTAGAAGTGAGAGAGTTGTCATTGGTGCAGACTTCAATGGACATGTTGGTGCAGGTAACAGAGGTGATGAGGAAGTGATGGGCAGGTTTGGTATCCAGGAGAGGAACGCAGAAGGACAGATGGTAGTTGACTTTGCAAAAAGGATGGAAATGGCTGTAGTGAATACTTTCTTCCAGAAGAGACAGGAACATAGGGTGACCTATAAGAGTGGTGGTAGGAGCACACAGGTAGACTACATCTTGTGTAGACGATGTAACCTGAAGGAGATCAGTGACTGTAAAGTAGTGGTAGGCGAGAGTGTAGCCAAACAGCATAGAATGGTGGTGTGTAGGATGACTCTGGTGGTGAGGAAGATGAAGAGGGCAAAGGCAGAGCAGAGGACGAAATGGTGGAAGCTAAAAAAGGAAGGGTATTGCATGACCTTTAGGAAGGAGTTAAGACAGGCTCTGGGTGGTCAGGAGGTGCTTCCAGATGACTGGACAACTACAGCTAATGTGATCAGGGAGACAGGAAGGAGAGTATTTGGTGTGTCATCTGGAAGGAAAGTAGATAAGGAGACTTGGTGGTGGAATGAGGAGGTACAGGAGTGTATACAAAGAAAGAGGTTAGCTAAGAAGAAGTGGGACACTGAGAGGACTGAGGAGAGTAGACAGGAGTACAGGGAGATGCAGCGTAAGGTGAAGGTAGAGGTAGCAAAGGCCAAACAAGAAGCTTATGATGACTTGTATGCTAGGTTGGACAGTAAGGAGGGAGAGACTGATCTATACAGGCTGGCAAGACAGAGAGACAGAGGACAGAGATGGGAAGGACGTGTAGCAGGTTAGGGTGATTAAGGATAGGGATGGAAGTCTATTGACAGGTGCCAGCAGTGTGATGGGAAGATGGAAAGAGTACTTTGAAGAGTTGATGAACGTGGAAAATGAGAGAGAACAAAGACTAGAAGAGGTGACTGTTGTGAACCAGGATGTAGCAAAGATTAGTCAGGATGAAGTGAGGAGGGCACTGAAGAGGATGAAGAGTGGAAAGGCAGTCGGTCCTGATGATATACCTGTAGAGGTTTGGAAGTGTCTAGGAGAGGTGGCAGTAGAGTTTCTGACTGGGTTGTTCAACAGGATCTTAGATAGTGAGAAGATGCCTGAGGAGTGGAGGAGAAGTGTGCTGGTGCCCATTTTAAAGAACAAGGGAGATGTGCAGAGTTGTGGCAACTACAGAGGAATAAAGCTGATGAGCCATACAATGAAGTTATGGGAAAGAGTAGTGGAAGCTAGACTCAGGGCAGAAGTGAGCATTTGTGAGCAGCAGTATGGTTTCATGCCAAAAAAGAGTACTACAGATGCAGTATTTGCTTTGAGGATGTTGATAGAGAAGTACAGAGAAGGCCAGAGGGAGCTGCATTGTGTTTTTGTAGATCTGGAGAAAGCTTATGACAGGGTGCCCCGAGAGGAACTGTGGTATTGTATAAGGAAGTCTGGAGTGGCAGAGAAGTATGTTAGAGCGGTGCAGGACATGTATGAGGACTGTAAGACAGTGGTGAGGTGTGCTGTAGGTGTGACAGAGGAGTTCAAGGTGGAGGTGGGACTGCATCAGGGATCAGCTCTGAGCCCCTTCTTGTTCGCTATGGTGATGGACAGGCTGACAGACGAGGTTAGACAGGAATCTCCATGGACTATGATGTTTGCAGATGACATTGTGATCTGCAGTGAGAGTAGGGACGAGGTGGAGGAGAAGTTAGAGAGGTGGAGGTTTGTCCTGGAAAGGAGAGGGATGAAGGTTAGCCGCAGTAAGACAGAGTACATGTGTGTGAATGAGAGGGACCCAAGTGGAAGAGTGAGGTTACAGGGAGAAGAGATCAAGAAGGTGGAGGATTTGAAGTACTTAGGGTCAACAGTCCAGAGCAATGGAGAGTGTGGAAAAGAGGTGAAGAAACGTGTCCAGGCAGGATGGAACGGGTGGAGAAAAGTGTCAGGTGTGATGTGTGATAGAAGAGTTTCAGCTAAAATGAAAGGAAAGGTGTACAAAACTGTGGTGAGACCAGCGATGTTGTTTGGTCTAGAGACAGTGTCACTGAGGAAAAGACAGGAGACAGAGCTGGAGGTAGCAGAGATGAAGATGCTGAGGTTCTCTCTGGGAGTGACCAGGAAGGATAGGATCAGGAATGAGTACATCAGAGGGACAGCACATGTTAGAGGTTTTGGAGATAAAGTCAGAGAGGCCAGACTGAGATGGTTTGGACATGTCCAGAGGAGAGATAGTGAATATATTGGTAGAAGGATGCTGAGTTTTGAACTGCCAGGCAGGAGGCCTAGAGGAAGACCAAAGAGGAGGTTTATGGATGTAGTGAAAGAGGACATGAAGGTAGTTGGTGTGAGAGAAGAGGATGCAGAAGACAGGGTTAGATGGAGGACACTGATTCGCTGTGGCGACCCCTGAAGGGAAAAGCCAAAAGGAAAAGAAGAAGACGACTAGATGAGATTAAAGATGACATGAAATGAGATGGATGATTTGAGATGAGATAGAAAAGGACATGACATGTCGTCTGCAGTCAGGACCGTCAGTTTACGAAAACAAGCAACTCTGACGTCCAGCAGCGTCTTCCTTCCTCCCCCTCTATGCTCCTCCCCCTCTATGCTCCTCCCCCTCTATGCTCCTCCCCCTCTATGCTCCTCCCCCTCTGTGCTCCTCCCCCTCTATGCTCCTCCCCCTTCCTGCTCCTCCTCCTCCATTTCTGATGGATAAATGTGAAAACACCTCACGTGTTTTTTATGGTCCTAAGACTACATTACCCATGAGCCTCAGCTACACCGGCTGTAGGAAAACAACTAGTTTTCAGACGACAGTAAATCCTTCCTCGGTGATCCCAGTTTAAAACCAGAAACACAACAAACGGAACACGCTTCGCCGCTGTGGGCGTGACATCATCCAAACACGTTTTCGGGACGGGATTCCATCGCCGACGTTGTTTTAGACAAACTACCTCCAACAAGCCCCGCCTAAAAAAACCCCCACGTACGGCACGTACGGCCACGCCCACAGCACTCGGTCGCGTGATCACCTGGGTAGAACACCCAGTAGTCCGGGTCGGAATGCCACGTCGTCATCTGTCCCCAGCGATCGGAACACGTCCAGCCTGGCTCAGTCGTCACGGGAACGCGGCGGCGCCGGATCCATCTGGGAGGTTTCCTCCGACTGTTTGCCTCGATGTTTAAACTCAAACACTCAAACGCTGCTGGCAGCGTTCACACCGAGTTAACAAATCACACCTGAAAACGTGACCTGTTGCCATGACGACGGAGCAACAGGTAGACTGCCGCCCTCAGGTCGGGGTGGGTAAGTGAGGCTTTTGTAGCCCGGTGTGCTACCAGGCCTTCGCCGAGTCGCTACCAGGTCATACGAGTCGGGGGCGGGGCTAATAATTACACGGAGGACAACGTCGGCTAAGACGTTTTTCTGAAATATTCGACAAAATCGTTCCCGCCGCTCCGCAAAACGCGATTCAAACCTGCTGAAAACATCTTTACTGGTTAACAGCAGTAGAAACACGCCGCGTTGGCCACGCCCAGTTCAGAGCGGTCATGTGACCCCGCTGAACCCTACAGCGTTGTTGTTGATGTCGGGACAGGAGGTCGAATCAACCCAGAAACATCAGGACATCATGTTTTCAGTCTGACTCACACACACACACACACACACACACACACACACACACACACACACACACACACCTGAGAATCATAGTTTCCCTGGAAACAGCCCCGTTGCTCTATTAAGCTATAATGAGTGTGCCTTTTCCCACCCACGTGTAAGAAGGTCTCATGTTACCATGGCACCGTCTGTCTGAGCGTCCTGATTGGCCGGGAGGATGAGAGGACCTCAGGGTTGAGATGAAGAGAAGATGAATGAGAAAAAGAATAAAATGAGGAGGAGGAGGAGGAAGAGGAAGAGGAGGAGGAGGCTCCGCCTGGAGAGGAGAGCAGAACGCCGCCGGGGGCTAACGCTGAGTTCACGCCCGCCAAACACGACTGTTATGGACTCTAAACACAACGTCACCGTGGAAACGGCTCAGACGTTTCTGAAAATGAACTGATGATGATGATGATGATGGTGATGGTGATGATGGTTTCTGTGATCCAGATCCAGGGGTATGACCCACCTTTGACCCAGCCCCGACCCCCCCGAACATGAAATTCAACGGATCAAAGCTCAGATATTAAATTGTGTTTTTTTTTCTTCTCTTTATTTTTATCGCCACAATAATTGATCTATTTTTTAAATTTAATTTAATTTTTTTGTTGACCTTAAATCTGCTTAAATCAGGTGTACAGAATTAATTTATACCCACAACCCCAAAAACCAGGTTCCTTGGATTCAGATTATCATGAATCTAAAGGAGTCGTGTAAAATTTATGAAACTTATTTAATAGAAGTCAAAAAAGCGTGATTAACTTATTCATGGAACTTCTTCATGTTCATAAATGTAAATCTCTTAAATCTAAAGAGGGAAACTGAATTTAAGTCCGACTGAACCAGACCGATGCTCTGGCGCCATCTGCTGGTGACCGGATGAACTGCAACGTAAATCAGACAAAAGCCAATAAAACTGAATTTAAGGTTTAATTAAAGCTCAACAGCAAACAGCAAACCGACACAAAAACGGATCAAGATCCTTAAAGTTTTATTTTAGTTTTACTTTAAGGATTCAAGAGGGAAAAAAAAAAATACACAAGTTTCTTTTTGCGTTGACGTCACACAGAATTTAAAAAAAGGTCACGACCTCATCGTCAACCTGGAAGCTGATTGGCTTCCAGGAAAACGTGTTCCACACATTTGACTCACGCCGACCAGCAGCTATTAGCTGACGCTAACGCTAACTGAAACAACAGGTCCGGTCGGAGTCGTTGAGTCTGGGTGGGACGGGATGGAAAAAATTGCGTAGAATAAGCTAGCTAGCTGGAGTTTCTAGCATTGGCAGCTTACATTGGTTTGACCTTCCAGGCCACCGTACACGTGTCTCGTTTTATTCTCTTCTCACTCCCCAGGTCATCAGTTTGACGACGAAAACCAAACGACTGAATATCAAAATGAAACAAAAGGAGCGACTTTCTGCTGAATCAATCACCTGTTAATCCCCTGACTCCATTTAAAATATTAAAATTTAAGTTTTAAAGACCTAAAAATAAATTTTGGTTTGAATCGCTCACAGTTTTCGATCCGTGTCAAGCGGAACTTGTCCGTACTCCAGACTCTGGCGGTCATCTCTTCTTCTTCTGACGCCGGTTTGGTCTTTAAATTCCCAAAACATCACGAACCGTTCTTCATCCCTCTGTCCTCCTCTTCCTCGCGTCGAATCGGAACGACTTTCCGATTTGACGTTCTCGCAAGAACCAACGAGACGCGACAAACTCCAAGAAGGACGTCCAAGGAAAAAAAAAAGTACCAAGAACCAAATATTCGTTTGGAAAAATGAGAATTTCCCAAAATCCTCCTTGTTGTTGTCAGAAACGCTGACGCGGCGAACTGAGCTGGGAGGTTCTGGACGTTTGTTCAGGAGAAACTTTTCATTTCATTAAACACCGACAAACATCAGCTGATGACTCAGCAAATACGACTCCTGCTAATGCGAGTCGGCGTTTGGCGTTTTGAACGCTTTGGCGTGCTGAATGCTCCTCAAACACTTTGTCGTGAGGCGTTTGCAGACGGCGTGTTTGTTTGAACTCTGCTGGACCTTCCAGCTTTATTCGTTTATCTTAGACGCACAGAATCGTCATGACGACGAAAACAAGTCCGGCGGGTCGGCTAAGTCAACACTAAGTCAACGGACGTCTGAGGCCGCCGCCGCCGGGGCATCTCGGGTCTGACACGGGGGCAAAACAAGAAGCTGGGGGGGTAATCACAGTCAGGAAGGGGCGGGACGTCTAGACAGGAAACAGGAAATGACCGGATGGACCGCCGCCCATGGGAGCTGCTCGATCCCCAACAATCAGACGTCCACAGCGCCTGACTGGAAATAAGTCCCTTCATACAGGAAGTGACCTAGAAAGATGACTTAAGCTTCAACCGACTTCAACCGACTTCAGCCGACTTCAACAGACTTCAGCCGACTTCAACCGACTTCAGCCGACTTCAACAGACTTCAACCGACTTCAGCCGACTTCAACAGACTTCAGCCGACTTCAACCGACTTCAGCCGACTTCAACCGACTTCAGCCGACTTCAGCCGACTTCAGCCGACTTCAGCCGACTTCAGCCGACTTCAACAGACTTCAGCCGACTTCAGCCGACTTCAACAGACTTCAGCCGACTTCAACCGACTTCAGCCGACTTCAACCGACTTCAGCCGACTTCAGCCGACTTCAGCCGACTTCAGCCGACTTCAACAGACTTCAGCCGACTTCAGCCGACTTCAGCCGACTTCAACAGACTTCAGCCGACTTCAACCGACTTCAGCCGACTTCAACCGACTTCAGCCGACTTCAGCCGACTTCAGCCGACTTCAGCCGACTTCAACAGACTTCAGCCGACTTCAACAGACTTCAGCCGACTTCAACCGACTTCAGCCGACTTCAACCGACTTCAACCGACTTCAGCCGACTTCAGCCAACTTCAGCCGACTTCAGCCGACTTCAGCCGACTTCAGCCGACTTCAACAGACTTCAACAGACTTCAGCCGACTTCAGCCGACTTCAGCTGACTTCAGCCAACTTCAGCCGACTTCAACAGACTTCAACAGACTTCAGCCGACTTCAGCCGACTTCAGCCGACTTCAGCCGACTTCAGCCGACTTCAGCCGACTTCAGCCGACTTCAGCCAACTTCAGCCGACTTCAGCCGACTTCAGCCGACTTCAGCCGACTTCAGCCGACTTCAGCCGACTTCAACAGACTTCAAGCCACAGGGAGACGAAGAGTTAACTGATGAATACGTTAATACGATTGAAAATTGAAATATGAAATATTAATTCAAGTTGAATCCTGTTGATCTACAGCTGGAATCACCATGGCAACGACTCCTTCTTGTGTTAAATATGTGTGTGTTGGGGGTGTCTTTGGGGGTATATATCACCCCCTGGTGGACAGGTACCAGAATTCCACTTCAAACCATTCGACTGTAATCTTCTCATCTTAAGTCGATGTTCTGTCTTGTGGGTCACATGGGTTGTTGGGACCAATCCCAGGTGGCTGTGGGTGAGAGGCGGGGTACACCCCGGATTTATCGCCAAAGTATCGCAGACACTTTGAGCATCTAAAGCTCTGAAAACATCTTTCCTGGACATCAGCCCGTCTGCGGGGCAAAGACAGGAGAGAAGCTCCACCTGTCAGACAAAAGCCTGGGCACACAGAGCCAGTGTAACTGGACCAGAGAACCAGAAACAGCCCAACACTCTGGTTTAATGGAGGACAGGAAGTCCTCTCAACAGTGGACTTCCTGTTTGGAGGGGAAGACACTTCCTGTCACATCCCATCATCCCCAGAAACCTGATCCCACTCCTGTCCAGCGCCACCTGCTGGGCTGGTGGGTTCCTCCGTGGACCCGCCCGCCTCGGGTGGGACTTCCTAACCAGAGGACGTCCTCATTGGTCCCACCTGACCCAGCTGGGCTGGTAAAAACCCCGCCCACTTAACGGAAGGCCGGGGGGTGGAGTCTCAGCCCGGCGAAGGTTCAAATCCAGCAGAATGTCACTAAAAGTCATCAAATAAATCAAAATAATCACAAATACTTCATTGATCCCTTCAGATGATTGATATCTGACTGAAACTGTAAATACTGATTTGTTAATTTAAGAATATTTACATGGGATTAAAACTGATCACCTACAGGCTCCTCAGGTTGATATTGATCACGTGGACCTTTATTCCATTATGTTTATTCCATTACTTCCTGCTGTGTGACGGATCTGGAATAAAGACATCTGAATATTTCTTTATGTCCTTTATGTAAACTCAAACTACAGAGTATTGTTAAATAAATGTAAGGGAGGAACTGTTACAGGTTTGAGGCCCAGTTCAAACAATCCATTATTATTGATTTACTTATTGATTATTCCAGTTTTACTTCCTGTATCGGTGCATTCCATTTAACAAACAGGAACTTGGAGAATTCCTCGTTTGACAGCAGGATGATCATGAATAATAAAGTCTAATGGAGCTCCAGGCCGAGAAAAACACGTTTCTGCATCAGAAAACCACAGAAGAAGAGGATTATAATCCCACCGGGATGAAGAAGGAACTAAATCAGATCAGGATTATTTGATGATGAAGGCCTGCGGGAACCGAACAGGTTGATTTGATGGAGCACCCGCTCCCCCCTCCCCCTCCCTCTCCGGGTGGGGGGGGGGGGTGCCGACCACCATCCGTCCGTTATCGATCGGTATCAATCAATAATCAGGCTCCAATCCTAACCTGGCCTACGCATCCCGCCGCTCGAGCGGACGAACCCCAAACGGAGACCCGCAGAAAAGACGCACCCCGGCGGCGGCAGGCCGGCCGGCGGGGCCCGCGGGGCCCGCGGCGCGGGGACGGGACTACTTACTGTCCGAGGACATGGCTGCGGTCGGTCGTTCCCTCAGGCGGACGGCGGAACTCGGCGTGTGATCGTCGGAGCAGAGGCGGCAGCGACCGCGCCGCTCCTCATCCTCCAGAGCAGCGCGTCAGATGCGGCAGCGCGCAGACGCCTTCACGGACCGTAGGAAACACCAGCGCTCGGCGGGGCGACGCGAACGTCGTTACGGAAATGAGCTCGTTTATCTGTTTAGAAGAGATTTGAGTCGAAGTTGTGGAGTTTACTTCTCGGAATTCTGATTCTAAACACTTTAAATTCTGAATTGTAGAATTTAACGGCCGGAATCTACAGAAAAATTAAGTTTTATCTAGTTCCAGCAAGTTAGCATGGCCTCTGGTTTCCTATAATCAATAATTCAGTATTTTTACTTACTATTTTGTAAACCTTAGTAACTTATTGAATGAGTAATGTTGCTAACTCATCTATGGACAATAAACTAGTCAGCTATAGGTCAGCATTTGGATGAGTTCGTTCACCTGGTCTAGCAGAACTTCTGATTTTAGAAGAAACTGAAGTAGCATCACAAAAACTACATTTCCCATAAATCTGATTTAAATGCTTAAAAGTAGTAATTAACTAATTGATCGATGGTAGATTGTAGTTCATTGTAATGTTTAATTCCTTGCATTACAATATGTATGATCTTAAAAAATATATATTTGTACCACAACTAAAACTTTATCCAGATTAACATTTAAATCATCTTGACTAAAAACAGCTCACGTAAAACAAGATTAATTAGAGATATATATTTTTTGAAATTATTTCATATGAAAGAAACTAACATTTTTAAATACCACAAACACAAACAAAAGTCATTCATGATCCAGAATGGAATCCATTTTTAATTTTACAGATTCTATTGAGTGATAAATTTGATGACATTTTTGTTCATGTTTACTCTGCTAAACATTGTAAACATGTAAACACAATCTTCATTGTTGATCCTGAATCTGAAACCTGTGAAACTGCAGATAAAAGAAAATCTTTCTGCATTCAAGAGAAGCAGGAAGATCAATTTTCATCAACAGACCACTATGTTTTGACTTCATTCTTAAGAATTTAAACATTTTAAAATGTAAAAACATTCACATTTTCACAGCTGGAAGCACAATATGCCAGATTATTAAAAAATATTTCTAAAATAATAACAGTGAAACTAACAGCAGCTCCTGTCGTGATGCCTTCAGGAACACTTGAACGTCTTGGGCGATCTGACTGTCTCTGAAAAAAAAAAAATAGAAAAACTCAATATATTCTAGTTCAGGAAGAACTCATTTGTCTGAGCTCAAGCGAACGCAGCATTTCCTGAGTGGATGAGCTGAAGTTTACCTTCAGACGACAGCGTGGTGAGACGACTGATCATAGTGGTGTCGGCCGCGTCCGTCCACAGGTCACCTGACAGGAAGTAGAAACACACACAGATCCCCAGGTCACCTGACAGGAAGTAGAAACACAGAATGGCTCCCCGGGGGTTAGAGGGGGTGTTCACCTGAGACGTTCACGTTCGTCAGGGTTCTGGCTTTGAGCGATCGTTTGACCGGCCTGGAGCCTCGGCGCCGGACGTCCGCGACCTCGTTGCTCGTCACGTCCAGCTCCACCTGACGGTGGCGCCGCGACTTGCAGGCCTGAGAGAAGCAGAAACAAACAGGAAGTGATGTGGAGACGATTAAAAAAACAAAACAATTAACTCCAGATCAAACGTTCAGCGCGACACACGAACCTCTGTAGTGTGTCCGAACGCTTTGGACTTGATGGCGGCGAGGAGCGTGGCTCTGTCAGAACACTGAGGACACGAAACAGGAAGTTAAAACACACGCAGCGCCCCCCTGTGGACAAATGTACTACTACAAGCGCCTCCCGTTCCAGCATCCCCTCTCCAGCGGGGGGCGCTAGATGTTCTAAAGTCTCCAGCGAAGCCCAGAGTTTCACTCACTTCCTGCTGAGACGACGTTCCTTCACCGCTGTCGTCCTCCACATCCTGATCAAACATCAAAAACACAGTTAGAAGGTGTTCGTTTGTCTCAGAGGCACCGGCGCCACCTGTGCCCCAGTCCCACCTCTGTGTGCTGCCACTTGTAGAAATCCACCACCGCGTCGCGCAGCTCCGGGATCAGGTTCTTACGGATCAGACTGACGGACGAAACCGAGTCTGACGTGGAGGAAACGGACGCCTTCATCTTCTCATAGAGCTCATGGACGTTGGACAATTCCTGCAAAACGATAAAGAACACGAGTTCACGCCTCACGAGTTCACGCCTCACGAGTTCAAGCCTCACGAGTTCACGCCTCACGAGTTCACGCCTCACGAGTTCACGCCTCACGAGTTCAAGCCTCACGAGTTCACGCCTCACGAGTTCACGCCTCACGAGTTCACGCCTCACGAGTTCACGCCTCATGAGTGGAGCCTCCGCTCACCTCCAGCAGCTCCATGTTGACCAGCTCCTGAGGACGAGACGTCCGCTCAATGAAGTCGTCGCACAACGCCGACCTCTCCACTTTACGTTTGGACTTGAAGGTCAGCTGGTGGGAGAAGAAGAGGAAGAGGAAGAGATGAAGGGAGGTAAGTGTGAAGATAAAACTGCAAATAAAGAAGAACCTCAAGATACGAGTTTAATCCGGTATTTCAATCCGTTCCAGCCAGTACAAAAGCCCCAAACCCCCTAAATTATGAAAAACAACATATTTTTATCAACCAATAGACACGCAGACTTGACCAGCGTATAATTAATTATATGTAAGCTACGTAAACAATGATAAAGAATGAAAAGAAATGCAAAAGTCAGAACCAGGACCCCCCTCCGGTTCTGGATCGCGTGTCAGTGAAAGGGGCTCACCGTGGCGGGCATCGCCGTGAAGTGGAAGGCTTTGTGGAAGACGAGCTGACGCAGGATGTAAACCACGTCGTAATGCTGTGCGCCCACGGCGTCCTTCTCCAGCTTCTTCACGTCCCCCCAGTCCTTCAGCGCCACCCGGATCTGCAGCCGCACACGAGGAAAACACTCTAGAACGTGTTTAGTGTGTGATCGGCCCCCCAGGACCCGGCGTGTCCTACTCACCTGCTCGGGCGGGGCCGCCGTCTGGCAGTGATACAGGCTGTGCAGCAGGTAAAGCCCCCCCACCCGGACGTGGAAGCTGAACGGAGGCAGGAAGAAGCTGCAGGCGGCGTTCAGGATCAGACGGGTGAACGCTCGAGACTCCCAGGTGGCAGCGCCGCTGGGAAAGGATGACACAGCACGTTAAATACAAACACGTGAGAATATCTAGTATAAACGGAATAATTAAGCATAATTATGAAAATAAAACGTCAGATAATGAGTAAAAAAACATTAATGTATTTAAAATAGAATAAAATGGTTTCTTAGCTTCTGTGTTGAAGAAATAGATGTCATGTTAAATCTGGTCACATTTTATAAAATGTCAGTTTCATTAAAGATATTCTTTTAAGTCTATATTAGTTTCATGTTTTCTGTGTTTCATTATGATCAGAATGTTATTCCCACTAGAATTAGACTCATAATAAATGATCATTATCTGTTTGCAGCCTTTCTGTTCCAGTGTGGATTAAAATGAGAAACTAAAAAACACAGATGAATTAATACGTTTGATTTAGTTTAGTTTAAACCCACTAGAAGATCTGTGAGAACTTCATTTCCCTCCAAACCGTCTTGAAGGCTTCGAACCGGACCGACCCGGTTTCCTTGAAGCGTTTCAGAAGCTCCTCGCAGTCCGCCTCCGCCTCCGCCCGGTAGAGCTCCATGTTTCCGCCGCTGCCGCGGACCGACGGCCGTTAAAATCTACGAACTGAACTTAAAACATCTGAATTTAACGCGATAATCATCCTAAAACCAGCGAATAGCGACTCAACCGGGAGGCATTGTTCAGAACGTAAACAGGACTTCACCACGAGAGTCGACGGATGTTTGCGTCATCAGTAGGCGTCGCCTTCAGAAGCACTTGTGATGCTTTCAGGACAAAACGGATAAAACAAATACAGGAAAAAGATTATCCGTAATATTATTATTTTTGTTAGATGTTATGTATCTGAACTTAAATTTAATCAGCAATATATATTTATGTTTTAAAGATATTTTATCAATGCATGAAAATATCTCAAGTTATTCTTATATGTGATCAAATTCCACCACAACTTCCACCACTGTGAAGCGTAAGCTATTTTATACACTGAAAATATTTTCAGGTCTGTGTTAGCCCTTCGACTTGAAAGCACATATCAAAGTCTATATATTGTTTTTTATTTTCTTTATTTTTGCGTTCTTTTCAAATCAAAACGTTTGATGATAATTTTCAGATTTTAAAAGTCGTGTTGCTTCTGAGCTCCACAGGAGTCCCTGAATGCAACAAAGCGGATCTGCGTGACTTACGTCATGCGGAAGTAAACACGACTGTCTGACGTGGAGCAGCGGATCTTCACGACCAGCGGCACGAACTGGATCATCTGGACCCGAACCCAGCGGTCTGTTGGGTCACCCGTCACCCGAGTCTCGATCTCAACCCGCTCATGGGCTCCGCCAGCGGGTTCTAAACCTCCGGTACCGTTTCCTTCTCTTTAACCGTTCCGCTGCTAGCTTAAAATGGCGCTAGCCGACGAGAGCCGCGCGTTCCCCGGGCTGTCGGACGTGTCGATCTCCGGGGACATCCCGGTGGAGGGAGACATCTCCGTGCCCGTTGCCCCCTCCGTCCGTGACGACGGCTTCTCCACGCTGGACGAGCCGGTGAAGGAGACCATCCTGCGGGACCTGCGGGCCGTGGGGAAGAAGTTCGTCCACGTCCTGTACCCGAAGCGCAGCTCGGCGCTGCTGCGGGACTGGGACCTGTGGGGGCCGCTGCTGCTCTGCGTCACGCTGGCGCTGCTACTCCAGGGGGGGGCGGCCGACAGGAACGACCAGGGGGGGCCACAATTCGCAGAGGTCTGATTTGTATCTTAACATTCATGGTGTGAGCCAATCAGATGGCTGTGACGTCATTGAATCCTGTCTGTGCTCTCCCCCCCCCCCCAGGTCTTCGTCATCGTCTGGTTCGGCTCCATCATCATCACCCTGAACTCCAAGCTGCTGGGGGGCACCATCTCCTTCTTCCAGAGCCTGTGCGTGCTGGGCTACTGCATCATGCCGCTGACCGTCGCCATGGCGGTGTGCCGGATCGTCCTGGTGGGGGGCGCGGGGATCGTCAACTTCGTGGTGCGGCTGGTGGTGGTCACCGCCTCCTTCTGCTGGTCCACCTTCGCCTCCACCGCCTTCCTGGCCGACAGCCAGCCCCCCAACCGCAAGGCTCTGGTGGTGTACCCGGTGTTCCTGTTCTACTTCGTGATTGGCTGGATGGTCCTGACGTTCTCGCCTGCGCAGTAGGCGGGGGATGGGATCCGGGTTCGCCAGGGCAGAGATGGAGGTCAAACTAACATCTTGGACTCTTGAGGGCTTCAAGCCTTTAAGACATGAAAGAATTCCTGTTTTAAAGGAAATCAGTAGATCTTCACACGTAGTGATTCTTGATCGTCTGATCTCGCGGGGGCTAAATCGTCTCTAAATCGGGGGTTTTGACGTCTGATGTTTTCACCACAGAGAACGTTTGGGTGGGTGTGATGGTTGGCTTTCATGTGTTTTGGGGCGTTTTATGTTTTATATTAGATGACGGGGAAATGGGAGCGACCACCGGGGCGTGGTAGGAGGAGGAACCGGAGCATTTCTAGCAGAAGTTTAGAAGCCAGCTGATTAGCTTAGCTTAGCTCAAAGACTGGATGAAGGGAAACAGGTGTTTTTATGACTCATCTATAAATGTTCCTCCTCTTCCTGTATCTGGTTATTCACCTAAACACTATTTGATCAGGTGTGTGCATGGATCAAGTGTAAACCTGTGCTGTTGATGTGTTAATATGTTCCTCACCGTGTCTCGACAGAAGAACACAGCGAGGCAGAACTTCACGTCACGCAGAGTAGAGAGATTTCAACACTAAGCTGTAAATACAAAAGAACGAGGAGCAGAAACCCACAGCTGACATGGACACTAAAGCATTCTGGGTAATTCAGAGAGAGCTAAGACATGCCATGATTTAATTTCAACTGATTTTTCACTTCCTGCTTCCGACCTGATGACCTTTGATCTACCTGACTTTGTTTTCTCAAATATCTTCATTTATTCTAGTTTGTCTTCATTTTCATCAATAATTAAAACTAATGAAAAGATGTCTGTGTGCTGATCCTGTTGACATGGTAACACACACCTGGAGGGGCATGGAGTAAAAAATAAATATTTCACTGTTGGCTTGTTTGAGATATGAGTCTTCTTTCTGGACACCACCGCTAGTTAGTGGATGGATACAACATCAGTGAGACCGCATCTCGTTCTTTACGTGTTGGCGGATGGATAAAAATGTTGTTTTTCTTTCATAAAATAGGGGTTTGGGGGCTTTTTTAGAAGAGTGGAGCGGATTTAAATGATTTTTGTTATTTTAAATGGGAAAATTCGTTGGACTGACTTGAACGAATTCAATCTGGTATTTTAAGGTATTTCCATTATTTATTTATTTATTTTTTACCGTTTATTCGTCACAGATCCATCTTATAAAACCAGGTTTTAAATCCTAAACGGACAAACCGCTCAGACTAATCTGAACGTGAAACCGTCACCAGCAGATATCGCGTTGTCAATAAATGACGTCATCAACGCGCGACGGCTCCGCAGCGACAGCAGCGCCTTGCGGTCCCGTCTGTCTGACGGTACCGTCTCATCTCTGATGAACACAAACCGGGGGGTGGGTGGGGTGTCGTTACTTGTACCGAATGGTCCCGCGTGACGTCATCTGAGCTTCCGGTTCCCCTCGCGGGCCGATGGAGGAGCTGGCGCGGCTCCCTCCGGAGGTCTGGGTCTACGTGTTCCGCTACCTGAGCACAGACGAGCGGCACGCGGTGCGGATGTCGTGCCGCTACTTCCGGCGGCTGGTGGACCACCCGTCGCTGTGGCGGGAGCAGGCGGTGGTGCTGTCCGACCTGCGCCGCTACACCTACGGCTTCTGGGACACGCTGCGCGCCCGCAAGCTGACGCGGGTGGCGGTGCGGCACCTGCGGCGGAAGGAGTGGCGGCGGCTCGTCAAGTTCCTCCCGTCCGTCACCGCCATCGTGTTCGTGGACGGGGGGCGGCTGTACAAGGAGAAGTACCTGGACCACCTGTCGCGGCTGCCCGAGCTGCGGGACCTGGGGGTCCGCAACGCCACGTGGGAGGAGTCGATGCTGGGCCGGAAGCTGTGCGAGCAGCTGCGGGAGCGGCTGACGCACCTGAGCGTGTGCAACGTCCGCTTGACCTCCACCGGGGAGTTCATCGGGACCGTGTCGCGCCTGCTCAACCTGCGGTTCCTGCTGTTCCACCAGCAGGGGGAGGGCTACGGGCTGGACACGGTGCGGCCCGTCCCCCGGGGGGTGTTCCACCAGCTGCTGCTCAACCTGAAGAAGCTGAAGCACCTGTCCTGGGGGATGAGGGGGGAGCCGGCCGAGCCGCTGCCCGATGACTACCTGAGCCCCCCCGACCCGGAGCAGCCAGGTGAGCCCCCCCGTCACCTGATTTGCAAGGGCTAGTAAGGATTAAATGATTCAGGATTGAGCCTAATCCCAACCTGGCAATCTCAGATTATACGGCAGAGTTCATGTTACCTCCAGAAAGCAGTGCATCCTGGGATGTGCTTCAGTAAATGTGGGCATCCCAACATGACGTTTATACATCCCATAATAATAACAGAATATACGATAGAAGTGACGCAAGGATTGGCTTCAGACAATAATACAATATAAAAACTAAAACTGTTCATCTAAATAATTTTATTAATAACAATAACTGTTTCTCCAAATATAACATAACTGTTTAAGGAAAAAGAAAAAATTATATATTAGTTTTATAAAATGTTCAAGTCTGGAAGTCATTTAAAAAAACAGTTTTAGAAATAAGGAAAGATGTAATACAGTTTTTGTTTCACTTTTTCTTTTCACTCAATAGTTTTATTTACCTTTAATTCATATTTTCTCCTGTGGAAACTGAACCGACCCCACAGAACCTTCACACACATTTAGTAATACCTGTAGTAATATCTGTAGTAATATCTGTAGTAATATCTGTAGTTATATCTGTAGTTATATCTGTAGTAATATCTATAGTAACACCTGTAGTAATATCTGTAGTAATATCTGTAGTAATACCTGTAGTAATATCTGTAGTTATATCTGTAGTTATATCTGTAGTTATATCTGTAGTAATATCTATAGTAACACCTGTAGTAATATCTGTAGTAATATCTGTAGTAATACCTGTAGTAATATCTGTAGTAATATCTGTAGTAATATCTGTAGCAATAACTGTAGCAATATCTGTAGTAATACCTGTAGTAATATCTGCAGTAATATCTGTAGTAATATCTGTAGTAATACCCGTAGTAATATCCGTAGTAATATCTGTAGTAATATCTGCAGTAATATCTGTAGTAATACCTGTAGTAATACCTGTAGTAATACCTGTAGTAATACCTGTAGTAATATCTGTAGTAATATCTGTAGTAATATCTGTAGTAATATCTGCAGTAATATCTGCAGTAATACCTGTAGTAATACCTGTAGTAATATCTGTAGTAATATCTGTAGTAATATCTGCAGTAATACCTGTAGTAATACCTGTAGTAATATCTGTAGTAATACCTGTAGTAATATCTGCAGTAATATCTGTAGTAATACCTGTAGTAATACCTGTAGTAATATCTGTAGTAATACCTGTAGTAATATCTGCAGTAATATCTGTAGTAATATCTGTAGTAATACCCGTAGTAATATCCGTAGTAATATCCGCAGTAATATCTGCAGTAATATCTGTAGTAATACCTGTAGTAATACCTGTAGTAATACCTGTAGTAATACCTGTAGTAATATCTGTAGTAATATCTGTAGTAATATCTGTAGTAATATCTGTAGTAATATCTGCAGTAATATCTGTAGTAATACCTGTAGTAATATCTGTAGTAATATCTGTAGTAATATCTGCAGTAATATCTGGAGTAATACCTGTAGTAATACCTGTAGTAATATCTGTAGTAATACCTGTAGTAATAACTGTAGCAATATCTGTAGTAATATCTGTAGTAATAACTGTAGCAATATCTGTAGTAATATTTGTAGTAATATATGTAGTAATAACTGTAGCAATATCTGTAGTAATATCTGCAGTAATATCTGTAGTAATATCTGTAGTAATATCTGTAGTAATATCTGTAGTAATACCTGTAGTAATATCTGTAGTAATATCTGTAGTTATATCTGTAGTTATATCTGTAGTAATATCTATAGTAACACCTGTAGTAATACCTGTAGTAATATCTGTAGTAATACCTGTAGTAATATCTGTAGTAATATCTGTAGTAATATCTGCAGTAATATCTGGAGTAATACCTGTAGTAATACCTGTAGTAATACCTGTAGTAATAACTGTAGTAATATCTGTAGTAATATCTGTAGTAATAACTGTAGCAATATCTGTAGTAATATCTGCAGTAATATCTGTAGTAATATCTGTAGTAATATCTGTAGTAATATCTGTAGTAATATCTGTAGTAATACCTGTAGTAATATCTGCAGTAATATCTGCAGTAATACCTGTAGTAATACCTGTAGTAATATCCGTAGTAATATCAGTAGTAATATCTGTAGTAATAACTGTAGTAATAACTGTAGTAATACCTGTAGTAATATTTGTAGTAACATCTGTAGTAATATCTGGAGTAATATCTGTAGTAATACCTGTAGTAATACCTGTAGTAATATCTGTAGTAATATCTGCAGTAATATCTGGAGTAATATCTGGAGTAATATCTGTAGTAATATCTGTAGTAATATCTGTAGTAATATCTGTAGTAATACCTGTAGTAATATCTGTAGTAATATCTGCAGTAATATCTGTAGTAATACCTGTAGTAATACCTGTAGTAATACCTGCAGTAATATCTGGAGTAATATCTGGAGTAATACCTGTAGTAATATCTGTAGTAATATCTGCAGTAATATCTGGAGTAATACCTGTAGTAATAACTGTAGTAATAACTGTAGTAATAACTGTAGTAATAACTGTAGTAATATCTGTAGTAATATCTGTAGTAATATCTGTAGTAATATCTGCAGTAATATCTGCAGTAATACCTGCAGTAATACCTGTAGTAATATCTGTAGTAATATCTGTAGTAATATCTGCAGTAATACCTGTAGTAATACCTGTAGTAATACCTGTAGTAATACCTGTAGTAATATCTGCAGTAATATCTGTAGTAATATCTGCAGTAATATCTGCAGTAATATCTGCAGTAATATCTGTAGTAATATCTGCAGTAATATCTGTAGTAATATCTGGAGTAATACCTGTAGTAATATCTGTAGTAATATCTGTAGTAATATCTGCAGTAATATCTGCAGTAATATCTGTAGTAATATCTGCAGTAATATCTGGAGTAATACCTGTAGTAATACCTGTAGTAATACCTGTAGTAATATCTGTAGTAGTATCTGTAGTAATATCTGTAGTAATATATGTAGTAATATCTGTAGTTATATCTGCAGTAATATCTGGAGTAATACCTGGAGTAATATCTGTAGTAATATCTGTAGTAACACCTGTAGTAATATCTGTAGTAATATCTGTAGTAATATCTGTAGTAATATCTGTAGTAATATCTGTAGTAATAACTGTAGCAATATCTGTAGTAATATCTGTAGTAATATCTGTAGTAATACCTGTAGTAATATCTGCAGTAATATCTGTAGTAATATCTGTAGTAATACCTGTAGTAATATCCGTAGTAATATCTGTAGTAATATCTGCAGTAATACCTGTAGTAATACCTGTAGTAATACCTGTAGTAATATCTGTAGTAATATCTGTAGTAATATCTGTAGTAATACCTGTAGTAATATCTGTAGTAATATCTGTAGTAATATCTGCAGTAATATCTGGAGTAATACCTGTAGTAATACCTGTAGTAATATCTGTAGTAATACCTGTAGTAATAACTGTAGCAATATCTGTAGTAATATCTGTAGTAATAACTGTAGAAATATCTGTAGTAATATTTGTAGTAATATCTGTAGTAATATCTGTAGTAATATCTGCAGTAATATCTGTAGTAATACCTGTAGTAATATCTGTAGTAATATCTATAGTAACACCTGTAGTAATATCTGTAGTAATATCTGTAGTAATACCTGTAGTAATATCTGTAGTAATATCTGTAGTAATATCTGTAGCAATAACTGTAGCAATATCTGTAGTAATACCTGTAGTAATATCTGCAGTAATATCTGTAGTAATATCTGTAGTAATACCCGTAGTAATATCCGTAGTAATATCTGTAGTAATATCTGAAGTAATATCTGTAGTAATACCTGTAGTAATACCTGTAGTAATACCTGTAGTAATATCTGTAGTAATATCTGTAGTAATATCTGTAGTAATATCTGTAGTAATATCTGCAGTAATATCTGCAGTAATACCTGTAGTAATATCTGTAGTAATATCTGTAGTAATATCTGCAGTAATATCTGTAGTAATACCTGTAGTAATATCTGTAGTAATACCTGTAGTAATATCTGCAGTAATATCTGTAGTAATACCTGTAGTAATACCTGTAGTAATATCTGTAGTAATACCTGTAGTAATATCTGCAGTAATATCTGTAGTAATACCCGTAGTAATATCCGTAGTAATATCCGCAGTAATATCTGCAGTAATATCTGTAGTAATACCTGTAGTAATACCTGTAGTAATATCTGTAGTAATATCTGTAGTAATATCTGTAGTAATATCTGTAGTAATATCTGTATTAATATCTGCAGTAATATCTGTAGTAATACCTGTAGTAATATCTGTAGTAATATCTGTAGTAATATCTGCAGTAATATCTGGAGTAATACCTGTAGTAATACCTGTAGTAATATCTGTAGTAATATCTGTAGTAATAACTGTAGCAATATCTGTAGTAATATCTGTAGTAATAACTGTAGCAATTTCTGTAGTAATATTTGTAGTAATATATGTAGTAATAACTGTAGCAATATCTGTAGTAATATCTGCAGTAATATCTGTAGTAATATCTGTAGTAATATCTGTAGTAATACCTGTAGTAATATCTGTAGTAATATCTGTAGTTATATCTGTAGTTATATCTGTAGTAATATCTATAGTAACACCTGTAGTAATATCTGTAGTAATATCTGTAGTAATACCTGTAGTAATATCTGTAGTAATATCTGTAGTAATATCTGCAGTAATATCTGGAGTAATACCTGTAGTAATACCTGTAGTAATACCTGTAGTAATAACTGTAGTAATATCTGTAGTAATATCTGTAGTAATAACTGTAGAAATAACTGTAGTAATATCTGCAGTAATATCTGTAGTAATATCTGTAGTAATATCTGTAGTAATATCTGTAGTAATATCTGTAGTAATACCTGTAGTAATATCTGCAGTAATATCTGCAGTAATACCTGTAGTAATACCTGTAGTAATATCCGTAGTAATATCCGTAGTAATATCTGTAGTAATACCTGTAGTAATACCTGTAGTAATACCTGTAGTAATATTTGTAGTAACATCTGTAGTAATATCTGCAGTAATATCTGGAGTAATATCTGTAGTAATAACTGTAGTAATATCTGTAGTAATATCTGTAGTAATATCTGGAGTAATATCTGGAGTAATATCTGTAGTAATATCTGTAGTAATATCTGTAGTAATATCTGTAGTAATACCTGTAGTAATATCTGTCGTAATATCTGCAGTAATATCTGTAGTAATACCTGTAGTAATACCTGTAGTAATACCTGCAGTAATATCTGGAGTAATATCTGGAGTAATAACTGTAGTAATACCTGTAGTAATATCTGTAGTAATATCTGCAGTAATATCTGGAGTAATACCTGTAGTAATACCTGTAGTAATACCTGTAGTAATACCTGTAGTAATACCTGTAGTAATATCTGTAGTAATATCTGTAGTAATACCTGTAGTAATATCTGCAGTAATATCTGCAGTAATACCTGCAGTAATACCTGTAGTAATATCTGTAGTAATATCTGTAGTAATATCTGTAGTAATACCTGTAGTAATACCTGTAGTAATACCTGTAGTAATATCTGCAGTAATATCTGTAGTAATATCTGTAGTAATATCTGCAGTAATATCTGTAGTAATATCTGTAGTAATATCTGCAGTAATATCTGTAGTAATATCTGGAGTAATACCTGTAGTAATATCTGTAGTAATATCTGTAGTAATATCTGTAGTAATATCTGCAGTAATATCTGTAGTAATATCTGCAGTAATATCTGGAGTAATACCTGTAGTAATACCTGTAGTAATACCTGTACTAATATCTGTAGTAGTATCTGTAGTAATATCTGTAGTAATATATGTAGTAATATCTGTAGTTATATCTGCAGTAATATCTGGAGTAATACCTGTAGTAATATCTGTAGTAATATCTGTAGTAATATCTGTAGTAATATCTGTAGTAATATCTGTAGTAATACCTGTAGTAATATCTGTAGTAATATCTGTAGTAATAACTGTAGCAATATCTGTAGTAATATCTGTAGTAATATCTGTAGTAATACCTGTAGTAATATCTGCAGTAATATCTGTAGTAATATCTGTAGTAATACCTGTAGTAATATCCGTAGTAATATCTGTAGTAATATCTGCAGTAATATCTGTAGTAATACCTGTAGTAATACCTGTAGTAATATCTGTAGTAATATCTGTAGTAATATCTGTAGTAATATCTGTAGTAATATCTGTAGTAATATCTGTAGTAATATCTGCAGTAATATCTGGAGTAATACCTGTAGTAATACCTGTAGTAATATCTGTAGTAATACCTGTAGTAATAACTGTAGCAATATCTGTAGTAATATCTGTAGTAATAACTGTAGCAATATCTGTAGTAATATTTGTAGTAATATCTGTAGTAATATCTGTAGTAATATCTGCAGTAATATCTGTAGTAATACCTGTAGTAATATCTGTAGTAATATCTGTAGTAATATCTGTAGTAATATCTGTAGTAATATCTGCAGTAATATCTGTAGTAATATCTGTAGGTAGTAATATCTGTAGTAATATCTGCAGTAATATCTGGAGTAATACCTGTAGTAATACCTGTAGTAATATCTGTAGTAATACCTGTAGTAATAACTGTAGTAATATCTGTAGTAATATCTGTAGTAATAACTGTAGCAATATCTGTAGTAATATTTGTAGTAATATCTGTAGTAATAACTGTAGCAATATCTGTAGTAATATCTGTAGTAATATCTGTAGTAATATCTGTAGTAATATCTGTAGTAATACCTGTAGTAATATCTGTAGTAATACCTGTAGTAATATCTGTAGTAATATCTGTAGTTATATCTGTAGTTATATCTGTAGTAATATCTATAGTAACACCTGTAGTAATACCTGTAGTAATATCTGTAGTAATACCTGTAGTAATATCTGTAGTAATATCTGTAGTAATATCTGCAGTAATATCTGGAGTAATACCTGTAGTAATACCTGTAGTAATACCTGTAGTAATAACTGTAGCAATATCTGTAGTAATATCTGTAGTAATAACTGTAGCAATATCTGTAGTAATATTTGTAGTAATATCTGTAGTAATAACTGTAGCAATATCTGTAGTAATATCTGCAGTAATATCTGTAGTAATATCTGTAGTAATATCTGTAGTAATACCTGTAGTAATATCTGTAGTAATACCTGTAGTAATATCTGTAGTAATATCTGCAGTAATATCTGTAGTAATACCTGTAGTAATACCTGTAGTAATATCCGTAGTAATATCCGTAGTAATATCTGCAGTAATATCTGGAGTAATATCTGTAGTAATACCTGTAGTAATATCTGTAGTAATATCTGTAGTAATATCTGTAGTAATACCTGTAGTAATATCTGTAGTAATACCTGTAGTAATATTTGTAGTAACATCTGTAGTAATATCTGCAGTAATATCTGGAGTAATATCTGGAGTAATACCTGTAGTAATATCTGTAGTAATATCTGCAGTAATATCTGGAGTAATATCTGTAGTAATAATCTTTAGTAATATCCGTAGTAATATCTGTAGTAATATCTCTAGTTATATCTGTAGTAATATCTGTAGTAATATCTGTAGTAATACCTGTAGTAATATCTGTAGTAATATCTGCAGTAATATCTGTAGTAATACCTGTAGTAATACCTGTAGTAATACCTGCAGTAATATCTGGAGTAATATCTGGAGTAATACCTGTAGTAATACCTGAAGTAATATCTGTAGTAATATCTGCAGTAATATCTGGAGTAATACCTGTAGTAATACCTGTAGTAATACCTGTAGTAATATCTGTAGTAATATCTGTAGTAATACCTGTAGTAATATCTGTAGTAATATCTGTAGTAATACCTGTAGTAATATCTGCAGTAATATCTGCAGTAATACCTGCAGTAATACCTGTAGTAATATCTGTAGTAATATCTGTAGTAATATCTGCAGTAATACCTGTAGTAATATCTGTAGTAGTATCTGTAGTAATATCTGTAGTAATATATGTAGTAATATCTGTAGTTATATCTGCAGTAATATCTGGAGTAATACCTGTAGTAATATCTGTAGTAATATCTGTAGTATCTGTAGTAATATCTGTAGTATCTGTAGTAATATCTGTAGTAATATCTGTAGTATCTGTAGTAATATCTGTAGTATCTGTAGTAATATCTGGAGTATCTGTAGTTATGTCTGTAGTAACATCTGAATGAACGCACCCAAACCAGAATGCAGTAACTGTCTTCTTTCCTGGGGGGGCAGCCCGGTACGGCGGTCCGGCGCTGACGAGCCTAGAGCTGGTGGATTACCCAGAAACCATCCTGCCTGAGGACGCCCTGAGGAGCCTGACGTCGCTGCGCTCGCTGACCGTCCGCTACCGCTACATCAGGGAGGGCATCGAGTGCCGCCTCCCGTCCTGGCTCCACCCCCTGCAGCAGCTGGAGACGCTCAGCATCATCGGCGAGTCCATTGGTGGTCGTTACCCTGGTGGGCGGGGCTAGTAGAAACACATGTGAAACGTTTCCTGTCTGTCCTCCCAGGTGGGAACTCCCTCGCCACGTACACCACGACCATCCCGTCCTCCGTCACCCGGCTGACGCTGCGCGTCGCCATCACCCTGAAGGACATGGACTCCGTGGCCCCCAAGGTGCCGGCGCTGGAGCACCTGGACATCGAGCAGAACCGCTCCAGCGGCAGCCTGTGCCGACGCATCCCCATGCTGTTCCCCCAGCTGAAGACGCTCCGGATACGGTACACCCCCGGGTCTGATGGGACAGACAGGAAGTCCTCAACATACGAACACAACCGGTTTAGAGGTTGTTCATAAGTTGAGTTCTTTGTAAATTGTTACCAAATTTCAATTTGTAATTTCCATCTGAAGTCATTTAAATGTCATTACTACTGTAAATACTACAGTAATGTCATTACTGCTCTAAATACTACAGTAATGTCATTACTACTGTAAATACTACAGTAATGTCATTACTGCTCTAAATACTACGGTAATGTCATTACTACTGTAAATACTACAGTAATGTCATTACTGCTCTAAATACTACAGTAATGTCATTACTACTGTAAATACTACAGTAATGTCATTACTGCTCTAAATACTACAGTAATGTCATTACTGCTCTAAATACTACAGTAATGTCATTACTACTGTAAATACTACAGTAATGTCATTACTACTGTAAATACTACAGTAATGTCATTACTACTGTAAATACTACAGTAATGTCATTACTGCTGTAAATACTACAGTAATGTCATTACTACTGTAAATACTACAGTAATGTCATTACTGCTCTAAATACTACAGTAATGTCATTACTACTGTAAATACTACAGTAATGTCATTACTACTCTAAATACTAAAGTAATGTCATTACTACTCTAAATGCTAAAGTAATGTCATTACTACTGTAAATACTACAGTAATGTCATTACTACTGTAAATACTACAGTAATGTCATTACTACTCTAAATACTAAAGTAATGTCATTACTACTGTAAATACTACAGTAATGTCATTACTACTGTAAATACTACAGTAATGTCATTACTGCTCTAAATACTACAGTAATGTCATTACTACTGTAAATACTACAGTAATGTCATTACTGCTCTAAATACTACAGTAATGTCATTACTACTGTAAATACTACAGTAATGTCATTACTACTCTAAATACTAAAGTAATGTCATTACTACTGTAAATACTAAAGTAATGTCATTACTACTGTAAATACTACAGTAATGTCATTACTGCTCTAAATACTACGGTAATGTCATTACTACTGTAAATACTACGGTAATGTCATTACTGCTGTAAATACTACAGTAATGTCATTACTACTGTAAATACTACAGTAATGTCATTACTACTGTAAATACTACAGTAATATCATTACTGCTCTAAATACTAAAGTAATGTCATTACTACTGTAAATACTACAGTAATGTCATTACTACTGTAAATACTACAGTAATGTCATTACTACTGTAAATACTACAGTAATGTCATTACTACTGTAAATACTAAAGTAATGTCATTACTACTGTAAATACTACAGTAATGTCATTACTACTGTAAATACTACAGTAATGTCATTACTACTGTAAATACTAAAGTAATGTCATTACTACTGTAAATACTACAGTAATGTCATTACTGCTCTAAATACTACAGTAATGTCATTACTACTGTAAATACTACAGTAATGTCATTACTGCTGTAAATACTACAGTAATGTCATTACTACTGTAAATACTACAGTAATGTCATTACTGCTCTAAATGCTAAAGTAATGTCATTACTACTGTAAATACTAAAGTAATGTCATTACTACTGTAAATACTACAGTAATGTCATTACTACTGTAAATACTACAGTAATGTCATTACTGCTCTAAATACTACAGTAATGTCATTACTACTGTAAATACTACAGTAATGTCATTACTGCTCTAAATACTACAGTAATGTCATTACTACTGTAAATACTACAGTAATGTCATTACTACTGTAAATACTACAGTAATGTCATTACTACTGTAAATACTACAGTAATGTCATTACTACTGTAAATACTACAGTAATGTCATTACTACTGTAAATACTACAGTAATGTCATTACTACTGTAAATACTACAGTAATGTCATTACTACTCTAAATACTAAAGTAATGTCATTACTACTGTAAATACTACAGTAATGTCATTACTACTGTAAATACTACAGTAATGTCATTACTACTGTAAATACTACAGTAATGTCATTACTACTCTAAATGCTAAAGTAATGTCATTACTACTGTAAATACTACAGTAATGTCATTACTACTGTAAATGCTAAAGTAATGTCATTACTACTGTAAATACTACAGTAATGTCATTACTACTGTAAATACTAAAGTAATGTCATTACTACTGTAAATGCTAAAGTAATGTCATTACTACTCTAAATGCTAAAGTAATGTCATTACTACTGTAAATGCTACAGTAATGTCATTACTACTGTAAATACTACAGTAATGTCATTACTACTGTAAATACTACAGTAATGTCATTACTACTGTAAATACTACAGTAATGTCATTACTACTGTAAATACTACAGTAATGTCATTACTACTGTAAATACTAAAGTAATGTCATTACTACTGTAAATACTACAGTAATGTCATTACTACTCTAAATACTAAAGTAATGTCATTACTACTGTAAATACTACAGTAATGTCATTACTACTGTAAATACTACAGTAATGTCATTACTACTGTAAATACTAAAGTAATGTCATTACTACTCTAAATACTACAGTAATGTCATTACTACTGTAAATACTACAGTAATGTCATTACTACTGTAAATACTAAAGTAATGTCATTACTACTGTAAATACTACAGTAATGTCATTACTACTCTAAATACTAAAGTAATGTCATTACTACTGTAAATACTACAGTAATGTCATTACTACTGTAAATACTACAGTAATGTCATTACTACTGTAAATACTAAAGTAATGTCATTGTGTCGGGGATGAAACGTGCAAACTGAGCACAAACGGGTTGACCTTTGACCTCTCTGAACATGAACTCTGACTCCCACCTGGGTTGAAACCCCCTGCTTTCGGCGTCCACCTTTCTTTTAGCCCTTTCTGAGGAGGGGGGTAACTAAATCCAACCTCCTCTCTGACTGCTGACAATCAATAGGTCGTTTCTCTGGATTAACGTCTGTCCACCACAAATACTGGACTCTAAAAATCACTAGAGAACCGTTAAAAGTTCATGATATCATGTTACTGTACAATAAATGAGAATAAAAACATGTCATATATGAAATACGTACGTATAGTTCCAATATCTACCATTAAGCGTCACTCGTGAGTCACGTGATCGTTTTAATCCAGACTAGTTTATGGTAAACTTTAATCCTGATAATTTAATCCTTGAGGAGAAGAAGAAAACACTTCAAGGAAATCTCCACCAATTTTTAAGATCAGCTGATGATCCACTGGAGCTACTGTAGCATGTAGCTTAGCTTTAGAGTCAGCAGTGCTGCCCCCGTGGGGGTTGTAGCAGAAAGGAGAATTACAATAGTCGGATATGACGGTGCGCCTTTTTTCGTATCACTGAGTGTTTGTAAGTCAGATGTTCGTATCTTGAGGACTACCTGTGTTGGTTTGCGTCCATCTCTGATTGGCCGCCTCCTCCTCTGTCAGGTTTTTCCGTCGGGAACCGGAGAAGGACCTGCTGAGCCTCCACCGCCTGCGGCACCTGGAGCGCCTGGAGCTGCTGGTGGAGCGCTCCTTCATCCTGAGGGACTACCTGAACGGACACCCCTGGCCCAGCCCCTGCGTCCGGGGGCTGATCGACCAGCTCCGAGAGCTGTCGGAGAACCGCATCACCGTCATCACCACCATGCGCCAGAGAAACCCGCTGCGGGAGTGTGACTGCCTGTGGGAGGGCGACTGAGGGGACGCCAGGATCATGGAGTAAAAAAACAAGAGCATCCAGGACGTGAGGCGACGGCTGCTGTCAACCCTTTCAAAATAAAAGTACCGAATAGATCATGGAACCATCACAAATGAGACAGCTGGACTCCCTTCAACAGGAAGTGACTTTTTTTTAGATGGAAACTCCTCAAAGAGGATCCCCACTGGATGAACCGTCGATTCTTCGTCGATGACTTCATCCTATTTTAAAACGACACATCAGCAGAGTTTTGACTTTACCGGTGTGGCGACAGGAAGTGAAATCGAGGTGATTGATTCGGAGACGCTTCTTCTCCTGCAGGAACAATCATGGAGCCGCTGCCGCTTTTTTTATTGCATTTGAGGGAATCGTGAAACGAGTTTGGTACGTCACCGAATCGTCTGAAAATGTTTTGTGTGTTTGTTTGTTTTTAACGTTGTTGATCCGAGATCACACATTTTGCTTTGTTGCACCAAAAGGAAATTTTAATAATTTTAGCAGATCTTTATGTGTTACAAAAAAAAGAAAACCTCTTCACAAAATGTCATTTTTCTGCACTCTGTGAACAAAAGTATTGGGACACGTTTGACTCAACTCTTCAGGACGATCCAGTGGTGGACAAATGTTTGTAGACACCTGTGGGTTCAATATTTAAGAAGTATGTCCGAATACTTTTGACCATTAGCGCGTTTTTAAATGTTTTGCACTAAACGCAAAAGTTTAACTTTTAAAGATCCCCCTGAACTTCTCCCATCATGGAAAAAATCAGTTTGTATTTATTACAGTGAATCATTACATGTAAAATAAAATGTTTTGAGCATTTTATTCTTTTTAAATCTGGGTAATTCTGTCCTGAAGCTAAAAAAAAATGTCTAGAAATATGAGAATATTCCATGTAAATCATTATTCATTAAAAACGAACCACCGGCCGTCTTCAGGATGAAGACTCGATGGTTCCCATCTTAGCATTCGCCCACAGAATCTACTGGGATCTGGTTCTGACCTGTTGACCTCCTTTTTTTTAACTGCTTTTATAAAATATTCTAATATTTTCCTAAACGGTTAAAATTATTCAGATGAAAACAAAACGACTCAAAATATTTTAATTTCTGATCGATAAATCCAAAATATAACTGTCTCTGAACCAAGTTAAACTTGAGTCAGGTTTTATCGACGACTGAACATCAGGTGCTGTTTCAACATGTGTGGACGTTACCATGACGACATCAATACTGAATCAAATTCACTCCAGAAAGTCTCTTAATGCTCCTAAATTGTGTGTATTTCTGTAACAGATGAATAAAGTTTGAGTTTGATGAACCTTTAAAGGTCGGATTAAACATCAGAGATGGAATTTTTAAGTTTCTGCTTTGTTACGTTTAGTTAAAAAATAAAAGCAAAACAGATTAGATTCGACTAAATCTGGTGTTCATCTTTTCTGTTTTCCGACACAAGAAAAGAACGTCTATGAAACCTGATTTTTATTTTATCAAACTTTCACATTTGTGCTTTGCTATTATTATCAGCTGATTTCCCTTCAGTTATTTCAGACCAAACCTTGAAAATATTAAAAACTAATGATGTTAAACTTGTGTAAATACTATGTTACTTTGCTTTTTGGCCTTTAAGTTGGCAAAACAACTTTTGGTTTCCATGGTGATTGTGGATGTAGTTAGATCCTCTAAATTTTGTATTGTTTTGTTGTGTGGAACAACTAATAAGGCAGTTTTTGGACCTGATAGGAAGTGAATGATAATATTTGTGTTTATTAGACAGATACTGATCTCCATGACGACGCTAGCGATGCTTGGGTTCTTCAGAACTCCATCAGGTGTGTGTAGGGTCCGTTGGTGTCCAGCGTCAGCACCTGTCTGTTTCCGTACGTCCCGTGTTTCACCTGCGTCCCGCTGGCGGCCGACGCCGCAGCCGTCAGTTGGGCCTCACACAGAGCCACGAAGGAGCCGTAGAGGCGCAGGCCGTCCTCCTTGCTGATGTTGTGGTGGTACTGCATGGCCCTGCCTTTGCACTTCCCCCCCAGCGTGGCCTGAGGGACGATCAGCAGGCTGCCGGGGAGCTCCAGCACCGACACCATCTTCCCCGAGTCGGACTCAGACAGCCTCAGGTTCAGCAGGGTGGACACTGGAGGATGGGAGAGACGGGTTCACATCTCAAGGTGAGGGGATTACAGAGGAGGATGCTGAGGTCAAAGGTCGAAAAGGGTTACTGACCCATCTTGGGCAGAATGTCATCTGTGGCTCCTTTGAAGAAGCAGATATAAATCACCGTTCCTCTGTCAATCTGGAAACAAGTTTAGAGCTCGTCTCCTATATTTCTATACGACAAATATAATGTTCTCCTGAATATGCCCTCCCACTTTCATTATTTATATTTATTTATACAAATAATATATTTATATAATTTTTATTTTTATGTGCATTATGATGGGTCTAAAACCTATAAATGTTAGGACGCTGGATCCGGTCACACCTGGTCTCACCTGGACGAACTCCGCGTCTGAGGCTTCATCCGCCGGTTTGACCTGCAGCCTGGCCCGCAGACACTGCTGCAGGACCGTCCGGGCCACCGGAAGGCGGCCCTGCTCCGCCATGACCCCTTCTGCCGCTGAAGAAACCGGCCCGGTGTCACCGTTTGGAGCGGTGAACTAATTGTACCAAGTTAAAAAAGACAGAAAGTGTAAAATGAACAACAAAGACAGGCAGAAAACTCATGCAAAGCACTTCCGGGTGACGTCAGACAGAGTTATGCAACGAGACTCAAAGCTGCGCAAATTTTTTGCAGTTTTTTTTTTAAGCAAATTTCAATTTGAACAGATGGTTGTACACGAAAAAAAGCATAGATTAAAGCAAATATTTACTTTTTTTTTAATCAAGCTATAAAAGAAAAAACACTTTAAAGTAAAAACAAAACAACAACTGGGTTTATGTATAGTATGTAACCGTACCAGCGCAGCATTGATGCTCATGAAGCTAACGAGTTTGGCATCGAAACAGCTAACATGGCTCACGTCACCTACAGCAGGGTGTCCCGTTTACTGAGAGCTTGTGTGAATAAACCTTCGGTTTTACCGCGACACGGACCTGCGTGTTGTCCACAGTTTGTTCGATGTCAGGTAAGTTTATTGTTTCTCTCTGTAAGCACATCAGTTAGACTACAAGCAAGCTAGCTAGAGAGCTAGCTCCATGTTCACGTCAAGTTAGCAAGAAAGCGAGCATGATAGCGGAAGTTATCGTGTTTGTGTATTCAAAATAAAAGTGACAACGGTGAAATAGACTCGTTTATTGGAGAAAATTAGTGTTCCAGGTGCGTCTGATTGTATATACGAAGTATTTATGAATGATGATACATAAGTGAAATCTTATTCTGTGCGGTACGCTGGTACGTTCACGTAATGAAATATAATTTTGAAAGTATCAACCGGAAGTGTGATGTTATTCATGTAAACCTTACTGACAAGTATCCAGATCTAAAATCAAGGGGTTTCAAATCGCACGGATGTTTTTATTTATTTTATTTTTTAAATCTTTGCAGTTTGTGTCGTACGAAATTAAAAACTCATATTTCGTTTCCTACCACGTTTTAAATAATAATCTTGATTTTCACAGTGACGAAGCAGTTATTGTGTATATGTAACACATTCTTATTTAATGATGAATAAAATAATTTATTCTAGCATAAATTTACTAGATAATAAATGATTTCCAAGCAGAATCTTCTCCTTCATGCTGTGTTCATTGCTGTGTTCCTGCTTGATTATTCCTCAGCGGTCGGTGGACGCCAAAGCCCTGCAGGAGAGGCAGAAGCAGCACATGGCCAAAGGTCTTCCCAAGCAGAAGCCCATCGCGGGGGTCAAGCAGGTCATCGTCGTGGCTTCAGGGAAAGGTGGCGTGGGAAAGTCCACCACGGCAGGTAGAACATCCAAAGCCGAAGGAGTTCATTTACGTCATGTGTGATGATTGATCTTCAGTGAGTCTCTGGAGGATGACAAACTTTATTTTTTCCCTGTTTCCACAGTGAATTTGGCTCTGGCGTTAATGGCGAACAATCCGGTGAGGGCTTTGACGTCACATCCTTCCCCTTTTTTTTTTTTTTAGTTTCCTAGTGACTTGACAGGCTGATCTGTGATCGATCCTCTGGTGATCACTAATGTTTCTTCTATTTCCGTCTTCTCTCAGTCTACATCCGTCGGTCTGTTGGACGCCGACGTCTACGGTCCATCAATCCCCAAACTGATGAACCTGAAGGGAAACCCGGAGCTCTCTGACAGTACGACACCTTATTTTGTTTGAAATGTAGCTGAGATGTTGATGGATGATGTTGAACTAAGAATTTCATTTCTCTTTCAGACAATCTGATGATTCCTCTCACCAACTATGGAATTCCTTGGTGAGGGAAAACTTTCTTTTCCCCTCTTGTCTGAACGCTTACAGGAAAACAAATTGAATGTGTTGCTCTTCCTCCTCCTCCTCCTCCTCCTCCTCAGCATGTCCATGGGCTTCCTGGTGGAGGACGTGGCCCCCATCGTCTGGAGGGGCCTGATGGTGATGTCAGCCATCGAGAAGCTGCTCAGGCAGGTGAGACCAACCTGAGGCCGACGACCAACGGCAGGAGGAAATAGATCGTAATAGATGGAGGTGTGTGTGTGTGTGTGTGTGTGTGTCTGTGTCTGTGTCTGTGTGTGGTTATAGGTGGATTGGGGATCCTTGGACTATCTGGTTGTCGACATGCCTCCTGGAACAGGAGACGTCCAGCTGTCAATCTCACAAAACATCCCAGTAGCAGGTTAGTGACACACACACACACACACACACACACACACACACACACACACACACGTATTCCAAGAGAGATTGTTCAGGTCAGAGCATGAAGTTCAGACTGCTAATGTAAAGCTGTTGTGTCATGTTATAAAGTGTTGTTTTAAAACGTGTCACAACGTGTTGTGTTATAATGTGTTGTGTCATGTTACAACATGTTATGTCGTGTTATAACTTGTTGTGTAATAACGTGTTGTGTTATGACCTGTCGTGTTGTGTTATAACATGTTATGTCATGGTATAACTTGTTGTGTAATAACGTGTTACAACGTGTTGTTATGTGTTGTGTATTGTTGTAACCTGTTGTGTTACAACTTGTCGTGTTATAACCTGTCGTGTCGTGTCATAACGTGTAATGTTATAACCTGTGTCATGCAGGCGCGGTCATCGTGTCGACGCCACAGGACATCGCTCTGCTGGACGCCCGCCGAGGAGCTGAGATGTTCAGGAAAGTCAACGTCCCTGTGAGAGAACCATCAACCTCCTGAGCTGTGTGTGTGTGTGTGTGTGTGTGTGTGTGTGTGTGTGTGTGTGTGTGTGTGTGTGTGTGTGTGTGTGTGTGTGTTGAGGACCCCTCCACATCAACAGGAGACTAGAGACTAGAACTTCTTCCTCTCTGCAGGTTCTGGGTCTGGTCCAGAACATGAGCGTCTTCCAGTGTCCCAACTGTCACCACCAGACACACATCTTCGGTTCTGATGGCGCCCGTCAGCTGGCCGACGCCCTGGGGGTGCGGCTGCTAGGTGGGTGGGAGACGCACGGCTTAACTAGCTGCTAACTATATGCTAACTAGCTACTAATTAGCTGCTAACTTGTCTTTATGGACAAACACAGGCTGGTTGTTTTGAAACATTTTACTTTTGGAGGCTTTTACTTCCTGTTTCAGTGGACAGAAGAAGAGCTGCTTGACATGTTTCTGACCCCCCCCCCCCCCCAGGTGACGTTCCTCTTCATCTGAACATCAGAGAGACGTCGGATCGAGGGACGCCGGTGGTCGTCTCGTCGCCCGACAGCCCAGAGGTGCTCGCCGCTCATTTAACAACGCTACAAGAAACGTTAGCATTACGCTAGCGCTGAGTGTGTGTGTGTGTGTGTGTGTGTGTGTGTGTGTGTGTGTGTGTGTGTGTGTGTGTGTGTGTGTGTGTCCACTCCAGGCCGAGGCGTACCGGAAGGTGGCGTCCGCTGTGGTCCAGAGACTAGAGGAAGTGACGTCCATCCACAACAGGAAGTCAGGCTGAACGATGGGCCGTGTGTGAGACGTAACACGCGATACACTCATATCAACACACACACACACACACACACACACACACACGCCAACCTGAAACGCACAAACTACTGTTGTTACGCACAAGGACAACGTTTGAAAGCACTGCAGCGCGTCATGTGATCGCGTGATATGACTGATGAACGGACGAATGTAAGGACGATCAATATTTAATTGCTACTAATCGATGATGTCATCACGCTTCAAGATCAGATTTTTCTTCACGATGTTTTCAATAAATGGAAAAATATGGAGAATAAATTGTTGTCATCTTAACGTCTAAATGTGTCTGTTTCGCATCAAAGTCTGGTTTCTGTTGATCCGGAGGTGGGCGGAGTCAGTGATGTCATCAGACCGAGCCGCTGAGGTCATACCCAAAAAGCTTGTGTTTTTCTTTCTGTGTGGGCGCTGAACCCCCTCCAGTCACCCCCACATATAGAAGAAACACAC
>CM023621.1:19929737-19967237 GCA_013358685.1 Antennarius maculatus | reverse complement strand
CATCTTCATCTCTGCTACCTCCAGCTCTGTCTCCTGTCTTTTCCTCAGTGACACTGTCTCTAGACCAAACAACATCGCTGGTCTCACCACAGTTTTGTACACCTTTCCTTTCATTTTAGCTGAAACTCTTCTATCACACATCACACCTGACACTTTCCTCCACCCGTTCCATCCTGCCTGGACACGCTTCTTCACCTCTTTTCCACACTCTCCATTGCTCTGGACTGTTGACCCTAAGTACTTCAAATCCTCCACCTTCTTGATCTCTTCTCCCTGTAACCTCACTCTTCCACTTGGGTCCCTCTCATTCACACACATGTACTCTGTCTTACTGCGGCTAACCTTCATCCCTCTCCTTTATAGGACAAACCTCCACCTGTTCCCTGCTCTCACTGCAGATCACAATGTCATCTGCAAACATCATAGTCCATGGAGATTCCTGTCTAACCTCTTCTGTCAGCCTGTCCATCACCATAGCGAACAAGAAGGGGCTCAGAGCTGATCCCTGATGCAGTCCCACCTCCACCTTGAACTCCTCTGTCACACCTACAGCACACCTCACCACTGTCTTACAGTCCTCATACATGTCCTGCACCGCTCTAACATACTTCTCTGCCACTCCAGACTTCCTCATACAATACCACAGTTCCTCTCTGGGCACCCTGTCATAAGCTTTCTCCAGATCTACAAAAACACAATGCAGCTCCCTCTGGCCTTCTCTGTACTTCTCTATCAACATCCTCAAAGCAAATACTGCATCTGTAGTACTCTTTTTGGCATGAAACCATACTGCTGCTCACAAATGCTCACTTCTGCCCTTAGTCTAGCTTCCACTACTCTTTCCCATAACTTCATTGTATGGCTCATCAGCTTTATTCCTCTGTAGTTGCCACAACTCTGCACATCTCCCTTGTTCTTAAAAATGGGCACCAGCACACTTCTCCTCCACTCCTCAGGCATCTTCTCACTATCTAAGATCCTGTTGAACAACCCAGTC
This sequence comes from Antennarius maculatus, assembly GCA_013358685.1. Taxonomy (NCBI): domain Eukaryota; kingdom Metazoa; phylum Chordata; class Actinopteri; order Lophiiformes; family Antennariidae; genus Antennarius; species Antennarius maculatus. The sequence goes on along the minus strand of CM023621.1, from coordinate 19,966,240 downwards.
AGAAACTCTACTGCCACCTCTCCTAGACACTTCCAAACCTCTACAGGTATATCATCAGGACCGACTGCCTTTCCACTCTTCATCCTCTTCAGTGCTCTCCTCACTTCATCCTGGCTAATCTTTGCTACATCCTGGTCTACAACAGTCACCTCTTCTAGTCTTTGTTCTCTCTCATTTTCCACGTTCATCAACTCTTCAAAGTACTCTTTCCATCTTCCCATCACACTACTGGCACCTGTCAATAGACTTCCATCCCTATCCTTAATCACCCTAACCTGCTGCACGTCCTTCCCATCTCTATCTCTCTGTCTTGCCAGCCTGTATAGATCAGTCTCTCCCTCCTTACTGTCCAACCGAGCATACAAGTCATCATAAGCTTCTTGTTTGGCCTTTGCTACCTCTACCTTCACCTTACGCTGCATCTCCCTGTACTCTTGTCTACTCTCCTCAGTCCTCTCAGTGTCCCACTTCTTCTTAGCTAACCTCTTTCTTTGTATACACTCCTGTACCTCCTCATTCCACCACCAAGTCTCCTTATCTACTTTCCTTCCAGATGACACACCAAATACTCTCCTACCTGTCTCCCTGATCACATTAGCTGTAGTTATCCAGTCATCTGGAAGCACCTCCTGCCCACCCAGAGCCTGTCTTAACTCCTTCCTAAAGGTCATGCAATACCCTTCCTTTTTTATCTTCCACCATTTCGTCCTCTGCTCTGCCTTTGCCCTCTTCATCTTCCTCACCACCAGAGTCATCCTACACACCACCATCCTATGCTGTTTGGCTACACTCTCGCCTACCACTACTTTACAGTCACTGATCTCCTTCAGGTTACACCGTCTACACAAGATGTAGTCTACCTGTGTGCTCCTACCACCACTCTTATAGGTCACCCTATGTTCCTGCCTCTTCTGGAAGAAAGTATTCACTACAGCCATTTCCATCCTTTTTGCAAAGTCAACTACCATCTGTCCTTCTGCGTTCCTCTCCTGGATACCAAACCTGCCCATCACTTCCTCATCACCTCTGTTACCTGCACCAACATGTCCATTGAAGTCTGCGCCAATGACAACTCTCTCACTTCTAGGTATGCTCTGCGTCACTTCATCAAAGTCCAACCAGAATTTCTCCTTCTCCTCCAGCTCACATCCTACCTGTGGAGCATACCCACTAACAACATTGAACATCACACCTTCTATTTCTAGCTTCAGACGCATCACTCTATCCGACACTCTTTTTACCTCCAGGACATTCCTAACAAACTCCTCCTTCAAGATAACTCCTACTCCATTTCTCTTCCCATCTACACCATGATAGAACAACTTGAACCCTGCTCCTAAACTTCTAGCCTTGCTACCTTTCCACCTGGTCTCCTGGACACACAGTATGTCTACCTTCCTCCTCTGCATCATGTCGACCAACTCTCTACCTTTTCCTGTCATAGTTCCAACATTCAACGTCCCTACTCTTAGTCATATACTCTTGGCGCTCCTCTTCTCTTTCTTCGTGCGAACGCACTTTCCTCCTCTCCTTCTTCGACCAACAGTAATCCAATTTCCGTCGGCGCCCTGTAGGTCAACAGCGCCGATGGCGGTTGTTGTTAACCCGGGCCTCGACCGATCCGGTATGGAAGTCATAGGTTTGATTCGCATCTTTGATTTGGCAAAAGTTTTACGCCGGATGCCCTTCCTGACGCAACCCTCTGTATTTATCCGGGCTTGGGACCGGCACAATAAGACACTGGCTTGTGCCCTCTTGCGGCTACATTAAGCTAAGTTAAACTTAGCTAAGTTAAATCCTAACTTAGCTAAGCTATGTTAAACTAATCTTAGCTAACCGTAACCCTAAAATAAACTAATCTTGTCACGTAAACTTGTGTGGATTTTGTCTCCAGTGTGTGTGTGTGTGTGTGTGTGTGTGTGTGTGTGTGTGTGAGATGAAAGGGATGCAGACTGGCCTGAGGCTCCAATTAGAAACAGGCTGAGGTTGCTATGGCGATGAGGTGAAGTATTCCTGATGGACACCTTCACACCTCCAGGAGAACGAGGTGTTCCTGGAGGTTCAGGTGTTCCACGTTTAAACGTGTGTGTTTGATAGAGAGTCACTGTTGGTTCTGGAAGAGAAGGAGTTACTAGTTAGCTGTTAGCTAGTTAGCTCTTAGCTGTTAGCTGGTTAGTCACCGCAGGAAAGAAAAACCAGAGTGTTCCAAAGAGAAAGAGAAAGAAGGTGTGTGTTTGGGGGGGGGTTGTTTGTGTGTGTGGGTGGGGGGGGGGGATCTCTCTTCCCGTAAGTGGACTGAATGTCTTGTTCCTGTTAGTCGTCTTTATTCTGATCTGGAGTCACCGTACTGAGAAACGATAGAGGAAGAAGAAGGAGAGGAGGAAAAACAGGAAGAGGTGTTGTGACCACGTTCCTCTGTGGAGGGACTCTCTGACGTCCTGAGGTTCTGGCTCCAGCTTTGGGTCCGTTGGTTCTGTTGCTTCTATTGGTTCCATTGATTCTATTGGTTCTGTTGGTTCTGTTGGTTCCATTGGTTCCATTGGTTCTGTTGGTTCTGTTGGTTCCATTGGTTCCATTGGTTCAATTGGTTCCATTGATTCTGTTGGTTCCATTGGTTCTGTTGGTTCCATTGGTTCCATTGGTTCTGTTGGTTCTGTTGGTTCTGTTGGTTCCGTTGGTTCCATTGGTTCTGTTGGTTCCATTGGTTCCATTGGTTCCATTGGTTCTGTTGGTTCTGTTGGTTCCGTTGGTTCCGTTGGTTCTGTTGGTTCCATTGATTCTGTTGGTTCTGTTGGTTCTGTTGGTTCCGTTGGTTCCATTGGTTCTGTTGGTTCTGTTTGTTCCGTTGGTTCTGTTGGTTCCATTGATTCTGTTGGTTCTGTTGGTTCTGTTGGTCCCGTTGGTTCCATTGGTTCTGTTGGTTCTGTTGGTTCCGTTGGTTCCGTTGGTTCCATTGATTCTGTTGGTTCTGTTGGTTCCGTTGGTTCTGTTGGTTCCATTGATTCTGTTGGTTCTGTTGGTTCCATTGATTCTGTTGGTTCCGTTGGTTCTGTTGGTTCTGTTGGTTCCGTTGGTTCCATTGGTTCTGTTGGTTCCATTGGGTCAAACCAGAGCCAGAACCTCAGGTCTCCGCCTCCTGGTCTGGAGCCAGAGGTGGAGACCTGAGGACCAATGACCGTCCTCCAGAGTTTGGCTCCGCCCTCGAGAGACTGGAACATGAAGAACGGTTCCTACCTGGAACCCAAAGCAGCCTCAGAGGGTCTACGATCGGTTCAAGTTGTGTTCCCTCCATCCACATCAAACTGAAATCAATTGATTGATTGATTGACACCAGGAAGGAGTAAAGGTCAGAGGAGGAGAGCATCATGGGAAATGAAGGCCGTGTTTGTGATAAAGACATGACGTTCAGAAGGGAAACAGCTGCTGCACCCAGATCCACACTCCTCCCTCCTCCCTCCCTTCATCTTCTGCTCCTCTATTTTTAAATGTCACCCCTCCCTCTCTCCCTCTCTCTCTCTCTCTCTCTCTTCCTCTCTCTCTCTCTCTCTCTCTCTCTCCTTTATTCCACCTCACACCTCCTCTCTCCCTCCTTCTTCACGCCCTCTATCCCGTCTTTCTCTCACTTCGACACCCTTGTCGTTATTCTGTTCTTTTTTTTTTTATATTAATATCTTCTGCGTGGCCATAAGTAAGTGGACGGCCCCATTGTTCTGGACCGCTCCTTCCTGCTCCGGTCGGGGCCTCCTGGTTCCTCAGACGGGACGTTTCCTCCCTTGAAAAACGTTCCGTAACCTGATCCAGGTTATTATTCCAGGACCAGGTCCTTCAGCCTGGAACAAAGACCACATTCTAAACATCGTTTTGTGATGAAATGAACAAACAATGACCTGAAATTGACCGTTTGAGTCAAGGTTTATTTGTGATCAGGCTCTGCTGGGGCGTCTAAAAATATTTGGACCTTTAAAAAAAAACGAGAAGCAGCCAGAAAAACAGTGGAGGTCGTGTTTTAACGACACACCAGAGAGACGAGGAGCCGCCGGCACAACGTGAGAACACAAGGCGGCGAGGTGACCGACTTGAAAACTACCCCCCCCAGTCAAACTACCCCCCCTCAACCCCCCCGTGTTCTCTCAGCCTCATTCTAAGCAGATGAAGTCATCACACCCCGACGAAAATAACCGCATATGTCTGACGAGTCCTCCACGGCGTGTTAACGCTGTTCTCCTGTGTGTGTGTTGTGTGTGTGTGTGTGTGTGTGTGTGTGTGTGTGTGTGTGTGTTCTGCACGGCTGCGGCGTTTAGCATCGAAAGACAGGCAGCGGTGAGGTTTATGAAATGTTCTGACCCGCTATCAGGAGTCCTGGGAGGAGTCGCCGAGGCTCCGCCCCCAGTGTTTGAAGCCACGCCCAACACCAAAATATGGGCGGAGCAATGGATTGTATCTCAAAACTATAGAGGTGTTTAGAAAATAAGATCTAGCTTAAGCTAGATCTGCTAGCCTGATATAAACACCGGGGCAACTTCCTGCCTCCCCCTGCTGGGGGGGTCAGATATCACAGCTGTCCCAGCTGAGCACACACCCCGACACAATAGGCCGACCCGGACCGCCCCCGCGGCTGAAAGAGGCCTCCGTGGGCGGTTGTTCCAGAAACGTTTGCAGCTCGGGTCTCACTACCCCCCCACACCAGCACCGCCCCCCCCCCATCTTAATCCCAATCTGTGTGTGGACTAAATATGAACACAAGGGGCAGCAGCTGGACACACACACTTCTGCAGCTGATCTGGCTGGCAGCTGGGGATGGAGGGGGGGGGGGGGCAGGACGTCCTGTCAGCCGATATAATGTCCCCCCCTCCCACCCCCCCACAGAGCTTCATTTTCAGAGTGGGTTTTAAGTGGGTAAAAAAAGCTTCTTAAGCCGCTGAGTTTCGTGTTTGAAGGATGTGTGTGTGTGTGTGTGTGTGTGTGTGTGTGTGTGTGTGTGTGTGTGTGTGTGTGTGTGTGTGTGTGTCACATGATCACATGATCCATCAAATCAAACCACAGGTGTAACATATAACCTGGTTCCAGTCCGGTCCCGGTCCCTCTGTGAACCATCAGCGGTGTCGGAGTTATCCTCGTGCGGTAGGCTCCGCCCCCTCATGACCCTGGATAAATTACTGGTGAACATGGAGGGATAATAACGACCGAACGGGTTGTGTTTGTCGTGTCTTGGACTACAGATAGAAATCACCATGAAATCTCAAACACTGTGGAATTTGATCTGGAACCAATGATTTTCCAGATCTGACCCAAAACGATTGATCTCCAGCGGTCGTTCACAGTCCGATTCTCTTCATTCTGGTCACACTCGGCTTCCTTCATCACACCTGTCACCTTAAAATAACCCTTATATATATTTTGCTGCACAGCTGAGTGAAGCCCCGCGTGTTTTACATTCCTGTCACGGGGCGCAGGAAGTATAATTCATTCCTAGTTCTCTGATTGCCGTGAATAAGTCGTTTTGCTCGGCGTGTTGATATTCAGGGAGCGTTTCGCTCCAAGTTACAAAAGTCAGGTGAGAAAAATGAAATTCAGCTTTTGTTGCTCCAGCCGAAATACGATCAAACGTGATCAAGAACTAAATCTAGAATCAGGTCAGGACACCACCACATGTTGGCGGATGGATATGACATCAGTGAGACCGCATCTCGTTCTTTACCACGTGTTGGCGGATGGATACGACATCAGTGAGACCGGATCTCGTTCTTTACCACGTGTTGGCGGATGGATATGACATCAGTGAGACCGCATCTCGTTCTTTACCACGTGTTGGCGGATGGATACGACATCAGTGAGACCGCATCTCGTTCTTTACCACGTGTTGGCGGATGGATACGACATCAGTGAGACCGCATCTCGTTCTTTACCACGTGTTGGCGGATGGATACGACATCAGTGAGACCGCATCTCGTTCTTTACCACGTGTTGGCGGATGGATATGACATCAGTGAGACCGCATCTCGTTCTTTACCACGTGTTGGCGGATGGATATGACATCAGTGAGACCGCATCTCGTTCTTTACCACGTGTTGGCGGATGGATATGACATCAGTGAGACCGCATCTCGTTCTTTACCACGTGTTGGCGGATGGATATGACATCAGTGAGACCGCATCTCGTTCTTTACCACGTGTTGGCGGATGGATATGACATCAGTGAGACCGTATCTCGTTCTTTACCACGTGTTGGCGGATGGATACGACATCAGTGAGACCGCAATCTCGCTCTTTACCACGTGTTGGCTGATGGATATGACATCAGTGAGACCGCATCTCGTTCTTTACCACGTGTTGGCGGATGGATATGACATCAGTGAGACCGCATCTGGTTCTTTACCACGTGTTGGCGGATGGATATTGACATCAGTGAGACCGCATCTCGTTCTTTACCACGTTTTGGCGGATGGATACGACATCAGTGAGACCGCATCTCGTTCTTTACCACGTTTTGGCGGATGGATACGACATCAGTGAGACCGCATCTCGTTCTTTACCACGTTTTGGCGGATGGATACGACATCAGTGAGACCGGATCTCGTTCTTAACACGTTTGGGCGGATGGATACGACATCAGTGAGACCGCATCTCGATCTTTACCACGTGTTGGCGGATGGATACGACATCAGTGAGACCGCATCTCGTTCTTTACCACGTTTTGGCGGATGGATACGACATCAGTGAGACCGGATCTCGTTCTTTACCACGTTTTGGCGGATGGATACGACATCAGTGAGACCGGATCTCGTTCTTTACCACGTTTTGGCGGATGGATACAACATCAGCAGATTCTGAAGATTCCATGGAGGTGCTGGTGTGTGTGTGTGTGTGTGTGTGTGTGTGTGTGTGTGTGTGTGTGTGTGTGTGCCTGAGGGGGTCTCTTTGGCAAGTCCTAAAATAACACCCACAGAAACATAAGACCTTCTCAGCAACATTTACTACATTTCCCAGAATGCCGTTCAACAATACAGAATAAGAAAACGATGTTCAGAATGTGGGTCCACCTGATCGACCGGAACTATTTCCCCTTGTTTCCAGATTTTATGCTAAACTAAGATAAGCTAAGACATTGAAGTGACAAGTGCAAAAGTGTTTTGTGATTTTTACATCAATTTTTTCCAACATTTATCGTCATCTCATCGTTCTGGTCCATTACTCCTACAGAGAAACGCTTCTGTGTTTCCTTGTGTGTGACGGATGTGTCTCCATGTGTTCCATCACAGGTGGACAATGGTTTCGCCGGAAATACACCCACCTTTAATCCTGATCCCACACACACACACACACACACACACACACACACACGTTTAAATATTCTTTTCTATTCCACAATGTTTTTGGGATGTTTTACTGTTGTTGGTGCCAAATATTTGAAGCCGCGCCCCTGCTGTGTTTTTGTTTTTTTAATATATTCAGACTTTTTTAGGAGAGCAGCTTCTGATTGATGTAAAATATCAGCAGCATTTTAAATTTAGCACACATTTTAATAAAAGTCTTTAGATTGAGTTTGCTCTCGGCCCCTCCCTGCAGAGATTGTTCACTTTTATCTGGGATGAGCGTCGCGTCTCCGAGCGCCGAGGCTCATTAACGCAGCAATGCACTCTGGGGGATCCAGTGGAACCAGCATCCCGTATTGATCCCAGAACAGCTGAAATATAAATGAGGGGTTCTGCTTTGTGCACCCCCCGGCCCACCGTTACCTCACAGCAGAGCGTTGTTTCGCTTCATTACCGTCAAGATGGTGACATCAGCATCCAGAAAACTGTTTAAATCTACTAAAAAAAGACGAAGTACTGCGTTCAATACCCAGGAAAACAGAAATACATGATTAAATACAGGAACTGGTTAAATCCTCGTCAGATGGTTTTTATTTATGGGACCATCATGCAAAATGAAACAATAGTCATAGATAAAAACCCAAGAGAGACCATTAGGAAGAGAGTGGGAGAACTATTTTAATTGGCATTATGTTATTTGGCAAAAATGATTCGTCCCACATTTGTGCCAGCAAACAGGATTATTGAGATGAAAACAGAAACAAAGACGGAGACAGTAATTCCAGAATAATTTTATTCAAATGGGATGAAGAGGAAGGCCCCCTGCAGAGGATGTGGACACAGCTTGGACAACAATAGCCCCTCGCCGCAGCTTAGATACCCCTCAAACCACAAAAGACACTCTACACCCCCCAGGAGGCGCCGGTGGACCGAAGCGTTACCATCTATAGAGGTAAAGATCCGGTCCTCAGGTTATTGATCACCTCATCAGACCTCAGGGAGACGATGTACCGGGTTATCGTCTTGGTGATAGTGGTTCCTTTTCGCCAATGACAGCAAGACATCAAATCAAGGGGATCCATCCTGACAGGAGGGTTGAATAAAACCCAACATCAAGACATTTATTGAATCATTTTACATTAATGAGCTGCATAGTGTTATAGAAATTTAACCAAGTAGGAGGACCAGGTGGGAATCAACTTATACTTTTTTACTTGCGGTTAATGCGTTCCAGGACCACCCTCAAAACACGAAACTCCGCGACATAGCGACCAACCATTTATTTTATTATTAACGGTAATTTAAACGCCTATGAACCCTCCCCATGCTGACATTAAACCACCCCCTATCTGTGTTACCTGATAGGCTGTTTAATTAAAGCACTTTGAAGTGTTTCCTTTGAAACACGGAAGTGCGCTGCGTTCAGTGAGTCGCAATGCTGTCAGCCAATAGCATGCGCGTACGGCATCACGTGACTACCTACTTATAAATCCGCGATCAAAACGAGGGATTACTTTGAGCTTTTTTCCCCCCATGGGGCCCCCTAGTGGCCACTTTTGACTCTACTTTGAGAATTGAACAACTGGACGGAGATTTCTTTTGGTATTTTTATCAACTAAATATTGAATTAATGTTTGGTCATTACAGGCCTCGGTTCGATCGATTGATGAACGGAACTATTTCTTCTATCGCCGTGAGTTCAAACCTGACAGTGGGGGCGGAGGGCCGGGGGGGGAGGGAGGGAGCACCGCGGCAGAGCGACATTGACTCAGAACGGGCGGAGCGGAGAGAGAGAACCCCGCGGCGGAGCGACACCGACTCGGAGCGGGAGAGAGAGAGCGAGCGTCGCCATTACCGCTGAGGGAGGGGGGGCAGAGACGAGCAGGTTTCGGCTTACAAACGCATTCCACACGAACGACACCTCAACCCCCCCACCGGAATCCACGCGAAACCTGCCTACCCGGGAGCCGCGACACCCCCACCCGGGACCGGACTTGTGGACACCCGCGGACTGTTGGATCTAAAAAGGACTTTTTTTTTTTTTGCGTGGAAATGCAGGAATGCTGCCTCCTTTTCCGCGGTATGTGGATCCGGGAGCGACCATGTTAATAGGTGGGTAGGGGGGGGGGGGCGTTCGGACCGGGGTCGGGGACTTTAGCAGCCCGGCTAGCCGCTGCTTTCCGCAGGAAAAGCGGGCGGAGGTCGAGCGGAGTGATACCGGGAGCTTCGTCCCCACGTCGCTGCGCGTTTAGCGCGGCTAGCGCTGAGCTAGCTGTCCCCATGCGAGGCTAACGCAGCTCGGCTAGCGCTGATGCTAATCGGGAATCGGGAAAGGTGGGTTTTCTCTGCCCTCATAGCGGACTGTCAGGGCCGCGGCAGGCCGAGGAGTGGCTCCGCTCTCCCCCCCGGGAGGAGACGGGAGAACGGCCGGATGGAACCTCCCCCCCACCCCGTGTCGGTGCACTGACGCATTAACATTAACGTGTGATTTCAGGTCGGTAACGTTAACCGTCATGTTAACTCCCGCAACTCTTTCATGTTTACCGGCCTCGCCGTCTTTACTGGGGGTGGATTTTTACGGGGCGGGGGGAGTCCACCCTTTTTTTTTAAAATCGGATTTAACGGGACGTTTTGTTTGAATTCATCTCTGTTTTTAATATCATAATAAAATAACCCACCCGAAGAGGGTTGTGACGTCAGAACCCGGAGCTTTAACGTAAATTCTGTTCATAGATTTATTCTGAGTTCGTCTTAAAGTTACCGGGTTTCCAGTTTCGGCGTTGGAATCCTGCTAAGCAGCTAACGTTAGCACTGAGGGAGGGTTGTGGGTTCGGATCCGGACCGGTTTTATAATGGGTTACATTCTATTTGCTCCTTATAATAAACTTTTTATTCTGGGATCCGGTCCGGTTTTGACCGGGTTGCCGCAGCTCCCTCTGCCCGCCTCCGAGGCTCGTTTGACGGGGTCGACCCGGCAGCTACCGACCCATCCTGGTGGTTCTGCCCCGGATCTTTGCACCCCTCCAGAACTACCCCTGAGATGTTGAGGGGGGCATTTATTAGGAGGTACGAATGGAGATGAGAAATATCAGTCCCTTCTTATTATGGTCTGTTTGACAAGACTCTGATCATCATCAATATTTTCACTTGCTTGATCAATTTGATCAGAGTGATTAGATATCCCAATCGATTATCATGACTTCCTGTCCAGGGTGTCAGATTGTAATCCATTATAATCTGACAGGTGGATCTTCTCCTCGCAGGTGTGAGGAGTTCACCTGTGTTTGGTTCCAGGTGTGAACAGATACACCCACGTGGTGTGAAACACTCCAGGAAGCACTCTGGACTTGTTGTCGACGTCATCAACGTCTCGTTAAAGGAAGTCAGTGGAGTGACGTCGGGCTTCGAGTCGGGACTTGACTCCGGGGTTGGGTGTCATAGTTTCTGTCTTCACACTGAAAACATCTTGTCGGTGGATTATTACCAGGTTGGGACTCGATCAGAGAGCTTTACTGTCAAAAAACGATCAATAACTTGAAAGAAACGGTGACCTAAAACTATCTGTACGTACATGTAAGATGATTTCCTCCATATAAAACACTATCTTCAGAGAAATTTACTGCTTTTTGGGAACATTTGCAGATGTGTCGTATAGTATAACCAGATTTTAAAAGTTGATTTTTATTTTTGTGTATCAGACAGGTGAGGAATAACATCGACAGTTAACGGGTGAAGCTTTTCAAAGCGAGCTCCCAGAAATCTTGCGAGGCAGGATCAGTAAAGTGTCACAGCTCCGACGAGTCTGTCGTGATTTTTATGAGGTGAAAAGAGGAAAACAAAGAAAAAGAAGAATGTTTTTTTTCTTTCCTTCTTTCGTTGCTAAATCGGCGACGCTTTTGGAATCCGCTCATAACTTGGGATTGGTCTCTTCCTGGTGGGGAGAGATGTATTTACCCAACACCAGAACGTCTTCTGGGGAGACTTAATGAGTCAGATAGGGAACTCTTTCCTGCTCAAACCTCAATCTGGGATGGAGCCTGAAATATATTTGCTTCCCAAACCTCCAGCTGGGTGCAACTAGGAATGAGTTCTGCTGTGTTTCAGGGCTTAACAGCGTTTAGTCATCTCTAAACCGGGCCTGCCAGGTGATAGCCTAATCCCTGCTGCAGCTCCAGAGCGAATAGATGGTGATGCATGAGGCTACTTTTAGTAATGTACAGCGCTAATGACAAACGGGATGCGTGTTTGCAGTAAATTGGGCCGTTACGGCCTCCGTCCAGGTGTTTACGGCCACAAACAGCCGTCTAGTTGCCGCCGCTGCGTTCTGCTCGTCGTTTATTCGCAAGTCTTTCATTAACACCCGTCTGTTTCGACAGCAGAGTGAATTACAGACTGATTTTACCTCACAAAACGGCACAACAGTTGTTTGGATGAGCGGTCTTTTCTGCTGCTATATTTCTGAGGGGGGATGAATGTCGGTTTTCATATTAGTTGAGTTATGAAACAACCACAAATTAATCTATTTATTGTGATTTTTTTGTGTTTCATCTACTGAAATGAAACACTTGTGACTCGTTTTGTGTTCTTTGATATTAGAAATTCATTAGTTTTGGTTGTGGGAGTAAAGAAGATGTGACTTCACTTGCACTTAAAAGCAGTAAATAGTCCCATGACCCTCATGAAAGGACTCCTATACCAGTAAACCTGAGCCCAGGAAGTGGAATCACGTTGGTGTCTTTGCTGGTTACTCCAGGAAAAGGTTTCGCTAATGGGTGAATTTCTTCAGAATTTTTGAAGACACAGCAAATTTGACACCAAAGATGTAAAATCTTGTAATTTCTCCGGTGCTTAGAGATAAAACGTTGTGGATCCGAGTGATGATCTGGTTCACCACCAGAGTCTAATGGATTGTTCCTCCGACCACCACCCAAAGAAAGGACAACAAACAGAACTTTTTAGGAGTGATGGTCAGTTTGTTTGGAGATCATATCAAGTAAATGTTTAATCCATTTGAGTGTGTGTGTGTGTGTGTGTGTGTGTGTGTGTGTGACCCACACACACACACCCCCTGGACTGGTTTCTGTCAGGTAGCTGCTTGTCGCTCCTCTTCCTGATGTCGTCATCCTGACTGTAGATCAGGTGACTGAACATTTATGCTCCTTTTATTAGTGTGTGTTTTGAGCAAAGGTCAAAGGTTATGCTCAAGTGTGTTTGCGGTCTCATGAATATGAAAACCAGTAGATAAAAGTGAAACATCCGCATCTTTGTTTGACATTATGAATAAATTTGCATTGTTTTGGTTGTTTTTTAAAAGGTTTCTGAATTTGCTGAGCTGTTTTCCTCACACAAGCCCCTCCCACACAGGTGCCCTGAACACCTTGGTGGAGGGGGAACCCCCGTGGCTTCATCTCAAGCCCACCGAACCCCTCCTCTCGTAGCGTTTCTCGGGCTCAGCGTGACGTCGCGCTGCAGCTTCCAGTTCCAACTCCTGCAGGCGGGTTCTGTGGCCGGGCGCCATCGCTCTGTTCGGCTCAACAAAGGCGGCTTTTCTCTCCGCCGTTATCAGTTTTCAGCCCCTAGACGGGTCACTGAAGGGGTTCAGGCGTTTTGGGTCTCGGGCGTTAATGAATTTGAACGGTTTTGTGCCAGATCAGATCCCACATGTAGTTCCTGCTGTCTGAAATAGATGAATGTTCATAGTTTAGTAGTGAAACATTTCAGATCATCAGGTTGTTCATATTGAATACACAAGGTGCACAAGTAGCCAAGACTGTCAGGATTACTGTTCAGGATCAGATTATCAGGTTTAATTAATCAGGATTATCTGTTTAAACCTGGGATGATGCGAACAAATCTGTGTGGACTTGATTTATTTTCTGTTTGGTTCTCGCAGCAAAAGCAAATCATTTCCAGGTCAGCGGCCCACAAAGGGCCGGAGTCGCACGCCGTTTTTTTATCCTGCCTCGGCACAAATCGCTGGAAAGCATTTCTTTTCTTTTTTTTTCCTCCGAAAAGGAGGAAAAGTGACATTACTGAGCATCGTGAACCACTTCCTGTTTCTCCGACAGAAGCAGCGCCGTCTCCTTTAGTTCCTTATAGGGCCGTTTGGATGTTGAAGGAGGTTTTTTTTTATATAATTGTCGTGTTAGATGTTTGTCATTATCAGTAAATGAACGGCTAATTGCAGGCCTTTCGTGAAGCTTTCAGCGTCTAAGTGAAATGAACGCGTGCTGAGTTCTGACAACTCATCGCCGCTCATGTTCCTGTTTGTTCTAGATCAGGAGGGGTCAAACTCGTTTTCACTGAGGGGCCACATCAAAGGGCCACATGTAACTAATTAATGTAACTAAATGTAACTCAATGTAATGTAACATAAATGTAACTACAGTGCGCCCTCGTGCATTGACTTCACCCCATCGTGGATTTTTATTAGGCGGTCACGTGGTACCGTACACGCATTCTATTGGCTGACGGCATCAGGAATTGCGTTACGTTCCGTGAGTGTCGGACTTCCGTGAGACATAAAAATGCTTTAAACAGTCTATCAGAGTGTTTTAAAGGTAATACAGATAGAAGGTGGTTTAATATCAGTATGGGGGGGTTCAGAAACGTTTACATTACCCTAAATAATGAGATAAGTCGTTGGTTGCTCTATCGTGAACTTTGTTGATTGTGTGTGGTTCCTAGAACGCATTAACCGTGAGGAACGAGGGCAAACTCTACTCTCACAGGCCACATTTGGCCCCCCAGGCCTTGAGTTTGACACATTTTTTCTAGGGAAACAAAAGATGATGTGAGAATTCAGGAACCCACAATGTTCTGTGGTTAAATCAGTGATAATTTTGTCTTTACGTTTACCTAATTGCGATTTCTCTCTTGCAGGCAGGTGATCACAGAGACGCCGGCTGTTCTATCCCAGCGTAACGACGAACGAGGGTAGAAACCGACTCGCCGCCTTCGAGGGGTTAACAACCGGAAACGCAAGTGCCTGAGCGTCGATGACGAGCCCAACTGGAATGATATCTTGACCCTCCTTCTTTTTCCTGGAAGTGACCGAGCTAGCGATGAGTGGGGGTATATAATGGCCAAGAACAAGGATGCGCGCCCGCCTACATTCGCGGTCAGCGTGGTCGGCCTGTCGGGGACGGAGAAGGAGAAGGGGAACTGTGGCGTGGGGAAGTCCTGCCTATGCAACCGCTACGTGCGACCGGACGCCGACGGCTACTACTCGGAGCACACCTCTGTCCTGAGCACGATAGACTTCGGGGGTCGAGTGGTGAACAATGATCACTTCTTGTACTGGGGGGAGGTGTCCCACCGGGGGGACGACGGTCTGGACTGTAAGATCCAAGTCATCGAGCAAACGGAGTTCATCGACGACCAGACGTTCCTCCCGCACCGGAGCACCAACCTGCAGCCGTACACCAAACGGGCGGCGGCCGCCAAGCTGCAGTCGGCGGAGAAGCTGATGTACATCTGCACCGACCAGCTGGGCCTGGAGCAGGACTTTGAGCAGAAGCAGATGCCCGATGGGAAGCTGAGCGTCGACGGCTTCGTGCTGTGCATCGACGTCAGCAAGGGCTGCAACAGGAAGTTCGACGACCAGATGAAGTTCATCAGCAGCCTCTACTCGCAGATCGCCAAGTCCAAGAAGCCCATCGTGGTGGCTGCCACCAAGTGCGACGAGTGCGTGGACCAGCACCTGAGGGACCTGCAGACCTTCGTGGCGAGCAAGAAGAACCTGACGCTGGCGGAGACGTCGGCGCGCGCCAACGTCAACGTGGAGCTGTGCTTCAACGCCCTCATCCAGCAGCTGGACAAGACCCGGGGGAAGCCCAAAACCGTCCCCTACCTGGAGGCCTACAAGGTGCAACGTCAGCTGGTCGCCTCGGTGACTGACCGATTTGAGAAGCTGATGGTGCACAACCTGAGAGACTACCACACCACCTGGAAGACGGTGTCGAACAACCTGAAGGGCCAGCCGGACTTTGACGAGTTCATCGCGCTGGAGGGCTCCCGGAAGGCGCGCGGCGTGTTCGCCAAACACGTGTCGCAGCTGAAGCAGGAGCACATCCGGCGGAGGAAGGACGAGTACCTGACCACGCTGCCCAAGACTCTCAACAACCTCCTCAACGACCTGGACGAGGTGGAGAACCTGTCGTGGGCCGAGGCGCGCGGCCTCATCCGCGACCGGCCGGACTTCCAGTACTGGTTCGTGGTCCTGGAGCACACGCCGTGGGACGAGTCGGACCACGTGGACAACAGCGACCGCCGCATCCCCTTCGACCTGCTGGACACGCCGGACGGCGAGAGGATCTACCGCAACCACGTGCAGCACCTGCTGTCGGAGAAGAGGCGGGCGGAGATGAAGGAGCGCTTCAAGCGCACGCTGGAGCGCGTCCACTTCATCGCGCCGGGGCAACCCTGGGAGGAGGTCATGTGCTTCGTCATGGAGGACGAGGCCTACAAGTACATCGCCGAGTCCGACCGCAGGGACGTCTACTGCCGGCACCAGCAGGAGATCGTGGAACGGGCCAAGGAGGACTTCCAGGAGATGCTGTTCGAGCACGCCGAGCTCTTCTACGACCTGGACCTGAACGCCACGCCCAGCTGCGACAAGATGAGCGAGATCCACGGCGTGCTGAACGAGGAGCCGCGGTACCGCGCGCTGCAGAAGCTGGCGCCGGACCGGGAGTCGCTCCTGCTCAAGCACATCGGGTTCGTCTACCACCCCACCAAGGAGACGTGCCTGAGCGGGCAGAACTGCGTGGACCTGAAGGTGGAGCAGGTCCTCGCCAACCGGCTGGTGCAGCTGGACCACGGGCGCTCCAGCCTCTACTACAACAGTGCCAACATCGATAAGATCAACCTGTGCCTCCTGGGGAGGGAGGGGCTCTCGCAGGAACTGGCCAACGAGATCCGGGCGCAGTCCACGGAAGACGAGTACGCGCTGGACGGGAAGATCTACGAGCTGGACCTGCTCCCGGTGGACGTGAACTCCACGCTGCTCTTCAGCCATGCCTGGGTCAACACCTTCAAGCCTCACGGCTGCTTCTGCGTCTTCAACTCCATCGAGTCGCTCAACTGCGTGGGCGACTGCGTCGGCCGCATCCGCGCCGAGATGGCGCAAGGCCGGCGCGAGCGCTTCGCCCGGCCGCTGCCGTTCATCCTGGTCCTGGCCAATCAGAGGGACGGCGTCTGCAAGAACGTCCCCATCCTGAGGCACCAGGGGCAGCAGCTGGCCAACAAGCTGCAGTGCACCTTCGTGGACGGCCCCTCGGGGGCGTTCCCGCGCAAGTTCACCGAGTTCCAGGTCAAGCAGGGGTTGAGGGCGGTGCTGGAGGCGCTGAAGCGCAACTACGACGTGCTGGCGCCGCCGCCGTCCATCAAAGACATGTCGGAGGCAGACCTGAGGATCGTCATGTGCGCCATGTGCTGGGACCCCTTCAGCGTGGACCTCATCCTGTCGCCCTTCCTGGACTCGCACTGCTGCGGCGCCGCGGGGCCGCCGGCCCAGAGCAACACGCTGATCCTGGACAAGATCATCGGCGACAGCCGGCGGCGGATCCAGGTGACGGTGCTGTCGTACCACACCGCCATTGGCGTCCGCAAGGACGAGCTGGTGCATGGCTACATCCTGGTGTACTCCGCCAAGCGTAAGGCGTCCATGGCGACGCTGCGGGCGTTCCTCGCCGAGGTGCAGGATGTCATCCCCGTCCAGATGGTGGCCATCACTGACAGCCAGGCAGACTTCTTCGAGAACGACGCCATCAAGGAGCTGATGACTGAAGGGGAGCACATCGCCACCGAGATTGCCGCCAAGTTCACGGCGCTCTACTCGCTGTCGCAGTACCACCGCCAGACTGAGGTCTTCACGCCGTTCTTCAACGAGGTTCTGGAGAAGAAGCCCGACGTGGAGAGCTCCTTCCTGTTCGACGGCTCATCGCGCGAGTGCACCACCGGCGCCGGCGAGGAGGCGTTCCTCCCCACCTCGCCTCACAGCCACTCCCCCGGCTACAACAACTGCTACCCGGAGTCGGACGACGACAACGAGGCGCCGCCGCCGTACAGCCCGATCGGCGACGACGTGCAGCTCCTGCCGACGCCCAGCGAGCGCGCCAAGTACCGTATCGACCTGGAGGGCAACGAGTACCCGGTGCACAGCACGCCGCTCGGCGACCACGAGCGCAACCACAAAGTGCCCCCGCCCGTCCGCCCCAAACCCGCCCTGCCCAAGCACAACGTGAGGAAGCTGGACCCCAACCTGCTCAAAACCATCGAGGCCGGCATGCGAAGCAACCGCCGGACGCCCCGCGGCCCCGCCTCCACGCACGCCGAGGACGCCGAGCCATCGGACAACTACGCCGACCCCGTGGACACCGTGCTGAGGTTCAGGGGTTTCCATAACGACGACAACTACGCCGTGCCGGACGACACGCACGGCCGGCTGATCAAGATCAGGAACTCCTTTGGGGGGCTGCACGGTTTCCACGGAGGGGGGGAGGAGGAAGAGAACGGTTTCGACAGGAAGTCCCAAGCTGGGCGGAGACCGTCAAAATACAAGCACCGCTCCAAGATCCTGTTCAGCAAGACCAAGGCGTACCAGAGGCGGTTCCACTCCGACAGCGACGGCGAGGAGTCTGGCCCCGCCACGCAGAAGAAGAAGAAGGGACGCGCCCACCGCGGCAGCGAGGAGGACCCCTTACTGTCCCCCGCCGACCCCTGGAAGGGGGGCATCGACAACCCGGCCATCACCTCCGACCCCGAGCAGGAAGACAAGAAGATGAAGAAGAAGAAGACGCCCAAGACGCCGAAGGAACCCAAAAAGGTGATTTCTGACGCCAAGTTGGTTTTTAATGGGACGCTGGTGGCAAACGAGGGTTTAAAGAATGACGGGAGACAGAAAGAAGCCGGACAGGCGAGATATTCTAGTCTCCAAGACGGCGGCCAAAGCTTTGCTTTCTCTTTTTTTTTCGCCGGCTGAAAGAGAACTTCAGTGCAGGAAGTGAATGAGGGCAGTGTACGGGGGGAACGCGTGGGCGTGACGCACAAGCATATTTTTTTCTCTCAATGGGCCGAGGAATAATAAGGGAGGATAAACTAATCCCGCAATTGATCGAAAAAAGTTCACGAGATGGAGACGACGCACCGTCGGAGTGAGTCTGTCCGTCCGTCTGAACACACGCACAGGAAACTCACACTCGTTCAGAGCAACAAACGCAAGCGTGCACCAGCACACGTATGCGTGCAAACATACACGATGGCTCAGATCAGATCAGGCGCTAATCGTTACAGCGTTAGCTAGCTAGCTAGCCAGCCGGCGGCGCCGCTCAGGTGTGAACGCAGGAGCACACCTGGAATCAGACGAGAACCTTCAGGTACAAAACGGAAGGTGTTGAGTCGGCCAGTTAGAGAGGAGCCTGAAGCACTGTCGGCATGACAACGCTTTGAAGAGCAAGGGAGTGTGGGAAATCAAAGCCGCCTCGTTACTCGCCCCGCTAAGCGTCCGTCTGAACGAGCGTTTCTGCTTCGTCCTCGTCTTCCTCCACGCCAACCTCCCTTTGCTGTCTTCGTTTCTGATCTATTCCCCCGTTTGCCTCCCGACGCCTCCTTCCTGTTCCGGCCCCCGCCCCCTCTCGTCCTCATCTCCGTTCCCTCGTTTATTACCCCCCCCCCACCCGCTTCAGTGTTCGTCCGCAGTCCACCAAATATCTTCACAGCCGTTACAGATGGATGGATCACTCCGGCAGCAAAGGGGATAACAATGAGATGACGACCTTGAGAAAACTGGGTCAAGGTCGAACTTCAAATATCTAACTCCATCTATCTCTCGCCTCTCAGCCCAAATCCTCCAAGCCCCCCAAGCCCCTGTACCCCCCCACCCGGAGGACGTGGGAGAGCAACTACTTTGGCGTTCCGCTGCAGAACCTGGTGACCCCGGATCGACCCATCCCGCTCTTCATCGAGAAGTGCGTGGACTACATCGAGCGCACAGGTGAGTCACGCCTCCAGTCTTTTGTGTGTCGCTCTTTTCTATTGATTCTTCTCCAGCCTGTGATTGATTGATCGTTGAATCGGAGAAACGTTATCAGGATAAAAGAATGGGACGTGACCGAAAAAGAGGAGTTACAAATGTCAGTCGGTTTTATTAATGCTGCAGAAAATCAGGATTCATCGCTCTGTAGACTAAAAGCTAGCGATAGCGTTAGCGCTTCGGACTCAGGCGGACTGATAGTTTTGCTGATTCATCATTAATTAAAGCCGTTAGTCGCATCCGCCCGAAATGCCACTGGATTAAAATTTATATAACGAGACAGGAAGCGTGCGGCGAACCCACACCCAGTGCATGCTGGTCCTGTTTCCAGCTGTGGTCTGATGATTTTATTTCTAAGCATCCTGAAGGTTTCTGAGTGGATGATAGGAGTGAGGTCGAGTCATGTGACCCGGCCTGTTCGATAGAGATCTGTCTGTCTTCCGCCAAACGAATCGCGCGTCCATTAGAGAAGGTATTTCCTGTCGTCTTCAGGAAGTCTTTGCTTCTCTTTTGAGCGTCTTGTTTCATTCCGGGGCCGTCTAATTCCTGTCCTGAAAATCCCTTCAGAATATGTTTTGATGTTCAAGCTGGATGTACGCGCGCCCGTCGGTGGCTGCCGCCCAGATTCAGGATTAATCCCAGCGCTGTATCTGTCTGGATTTGCGTGTGTGTGTGTGTGTGTGTGTGTGTGTGTGTGTGTGTGTGTGTGTGTGTGCAGGCCTGCCAGCCGACAGCAGTGTATTGTAGATTTCATGGCGAGCGTTGTGAAAGCGTCAGAGTCCAGACGGGTGGATTTAACAGCTTTTAGGCTCCCTCTTTTCAAACGGGCAGCGCGGAGGACGCCTTTGTCCCAGAACAGATGGAGCACCATTCAAATTGTTCCTTTTACACTGAAGAGTGTGTGTGTGTGTGTGTGTGTGCTCTGAATGCAGAGGGTTGTAAATGATTGTAGGTGTCGGTTGCAGAAACCTCTGACCTACTGGATCTACTCTATCTGACCTTTGACCTCTACAGAGAGCAAAGCATGTACGGCACAACCAGACTAATAATCCGGCGTGACGTGACGTCAGTCGGTTTTTTATAGGCGTGTGTGTGAAGCGGTGACTCGGCAGTAATGTTGAACGCTAATCGCCGCTCCCGCTAGCTGTTTCATTAGCTTAGCGCGCGGCGCTAACCCAGCTTAACCACATGCAGCGCGCCGCCAGCCGAGAGGCGCGTCCACAGCGAGGTGACGAGAGCCGCCTGTGGTTTCCAACCAGAAGGTCTGACGAGGAAAAGCTGTGAATGTGTGTGTGTGTGTGTGTGTGTGTGTGTGTGTGTGTGTGTGTGTGTGTGGCTGTTAATGCGAGAGAGTGTGTGAAGCCACGAGACTGTAATCCTGTGTGCAACCTTTATTTGACGTGTCGGTGTAAGTGATAAGACCGGTTTCACGCCAGCCGGCTGAATTTAACCCAGAATGCATTGCGGTTATTCCTCTGAAACGATCTGGTTCTGCGTCTTTGAGGCCTTTGGGGCAGATTTTACCAAACGGTTGTAACAGGAGACGATTTTTCTGCGTTACTTGAACAAATTTACTGAAGGTTTTCTCCGCAAACGAAGGTTGAACGCGTCAGACGTGCGTTGACACTCCTGCATCCACCGAACGCCACGCCACCAAACCGTCCTGACCGCGTTTACTACCCCGGTTTTTATCGTCTCCTTTAAACCGTAAAATAATTTCAGTTTTATTGCCCCCATAAAGCCTCGGCGGCCGGTGAAGGGCGGTAACAGAGGTCTTTATATTCTGGCTTTAAAATGAAAACGCTTTAATTGCGAGTGAAGAATTACCCGACGACGCTGGAACGGCCTTTAGGAACAAACAAATTGTTTCCTGTCGCCAGATGGGGAATATTTCTCCATTAATTGTGTTTGTCTTGATGGTGAAACGAGGCGTCGGATCGGGCGGCGCTCAGATGTGTTCTCGTAAAACCGCTGACGTCCAGGTGTGTAAAGTGGTGAAAACACACACACTCCAGGCTTCAATCTGCACCGGTTTAGATTTTAATCCAGGACACACGAGCCCCTTCTCAACATCCGGTAAACGAAATGTCGTTTTTAACCATCGAGCTCCCAGCAGGCTGCGGAAATGTTGTTCAGCCTCTGGGCTCCAAGCCAGAACGCTAAAAAGCACAACGGAGACGACGAACGTCAGGTTGGTTGGTTTGAGACCGGAGGAGCTCAGCGTGATGTGGATGAACCGGGCGGCGCTGAAAGAAGCAGGCAAGCAGACGTGGGGCAGGTGAGCAGACGTTGGGCAGGCGAGCAGACGTGGGGCAGGCGAGCAGACGTGGGGCAGGCGAGCAGACGTGGGGCAGTCGGCGGGTGGGCGAGCAGACGTCATGCGAGTGAGCAGACGTGGGGCGAGCGAGCAGACGTGGGGCGGGCGAGCAGACGTGGGGCGGGCGAGCAGACGTCATGCAAGTGAGCAGATGTGGGGCGGGTGAGCAGACATGGGGCAGGCGAGCAGACGTAGGGCAGGTGAGCAGACGTGGGGCAGACAAGCAGACAGCGTTTCAGCTGCGTGAGGGTGAGCAGACGGCTGCATGAGGGCAGATGTGACTGCGTGAGGGCGGCTGCGCCTGCGTGAGGCGGCCACACGGCTCTCTGCTGCCAAACTCCATTAGAGAGGTTTTATTAAATGCTTCCTGCTCCCCAGAGACAGGAAATGGAATTTGGCAGGGAGGCGGTGTGGGGGGGTGATTAAATAGCGTTCTGATGCTGACGTCCTGTCGCTTGTTGTCTCCCCCAGCACTTAGTTTAATACGAGGACGGACGAGTTTTTGTTCCACGTTTCAAAAGATCTTCTTTGGTTGTTTGCCTGAATAAAAAGCCTCAAACACTTGGCTTGTTTTCTGTTCTCTCTAAATACCCAGAATGCATCACATATTGGATCGATTTACCTTTTTTAAAAACTTTTGGCTCCCTCCTGAGCGTTTGATGGCGTCTGACTCCAAACCCGGAGAGAATCGTGTGGAATAATCCATTTAGCGACCGGCGGCGGCGTGGAGCGACAAGCTCACGTCACAGTCGCTTCACGGGCGTCGCCGTGTCAACCGACCCATGGACCGTCCGGCGGGCGGCGAATCCAGTGGCCGTCACCCAGAGCAGATTATTGTCTATTTTTAGCGTGTTTCCTGTGTCCTTAGCGTGTAGCGTGTGGCGCTGGGACGCTCTACATACACGTCTGTCCTCGTTCTGAGCTTCCTGTCTGCCAAACCGTCTTTACTGAACTTCTGGAGCGAACTTGAGTTTGGGCTCAGCTCGATTTAGCGCTGGGGTGGATTTAGTCACCCTGTGGTGAAAAAGCAACCCCCCCCCGCCCCCGCCGCCACCCCCCCCCACAGCTAAGGCGACAGCCGTGCGTTCATCCGACGCTCCTGGTTCCTCTGAGCGTCTCCATCGCAATCAGGCTCACAGAGGGGTTCACCACACACGCAGAGCGCCGCTGCCTCGCGCCGCTGCCTCGCGCCGCTGCCTCGCGCCGCTGCCTCGCGCACGCAGGAGACGAGGGGCGGGGCCCCCAAACAGGAAATGACATCGTCCTGATGTTCACTTCCTGTGAGGATGAGTCTCAGCTGGATTGGGATTAGAGTGACCCTCCTCCAGGATTTAGACACGTACAGTTTCTGGTGTTATTCCAACACACACACACACACACACACACACACACACACACACACACACACACACACACACACACACACACACACACACACACACACACGACAGTTTTGGTCCGTAGTTTTAATCTCTTTCCCTTTGGATTTCCTGGTCACTGACCCAGAGACACTGAGAGACTGGAGTGTGTGTGTGTGTGTGTGTGTGTGTGTGTGTGTGTGTGTGTGTGTGTGTGTGTGTGTGTGTGTGTGTGTGTGTGTGTGTGTGTCTCTCCTCCATTACTGTTTGCTCACCTCCCTCCCTTTGTGTCGATCGTCCCCGTGTAGAGAGAGAGAGAGAGAGGTCTCTGTCGTCCAGCCGATTGACGCTGATCGTCACGGCGACCGTCTCTCGGTCCACCTGCTAGCGGCTAGCAGCTAGCCCCTTTGTCCTCTGGGTTCTTATTTAGAGGAAACAGGAAGTGATCAGCTGTTTCCTGTCGCCCGTGTTCACCTTCCTTTTGTCCTGTTTGTTGTTTGTGACACAAACGGAGCAGCTGATTGGTTCCCAGTTTCCCACGAGTGGTTTGTGCTTTAAGAAGCTGTTGTGTTTATTGTCACGAGTGTTTGTCGCCTCCCTCGTCGGCGTGTCGGGTGAGGAAGACGAGGATGATGAGGACGAGGTGGTTTGTCCTCCTCGCTCCGGGCGGCGTGAAGCAAAGCCAGATTAAACCAATCGGCGAGCAGCACAGGGGCCACAGACGAGGCCAGTTTGAGCCGGGCCTGAGGGTGTGTGTGTGTGTGTGTGTGTGTGTGTGTGTGTGTGTGTGTGTCCATGCAGGCTGTGCAGTGAGAAAAAGGATAAAGGGTGAGAGAGAGGCTAGCGCTCGCCCAGCTAGCTCCCAGGCAGTCATCTGGTCTAATGGGGCTTATGTGTGTGTGTGTGTGTGTGTGTGTGTGTGTGTGTGTGTGTCCTCTGGCTTTATTTGAGCAGCCTGGTCTCCCATTAGTTTCCCTCCTCTCTCTCTGTTCCTCTGTCTTTTATTTTTATCTCTGTCTCTCATGCTTCCTGCCTTCATGCTGCCAGCGAACGTGTGTGTGTGTGTGTGTGTGTGTATGTGTGTGTGTGTGTGTGTGTGTGTGTGTGTGTGTGTGTGCGCGCTGAAAATACGACACGAGGGAAGTTGGAAGAGTAAATAACTGTGTTTGCACGGCTTCAACAGGAGCGATACGATGATAACAGACGAACCGGAACGCTGGAGGAGAGGGCGTGGCCTTTCCTCTGCCCGCCCCTTTATCTGGTGGTGATGTCATCAAAAACAGAAAATGCCGCGAGTGTTTTTAGCAATTTAGAACCAATCTTTCATGCCGCGAAGGAGCTGAGGGCGTGAGCCAATCAGGACGCAGAGAGGCGGTGTCGTCCAATAGCTGGACGTGGGTTTAGAACCCCTGGTGGTCAGGACACGTCAGTCAGCTGACCTCACCACCTTGCTGCAGGCTGAACACGTGTGTGTACACACGCTTCTGTGTACACACACACACACACACACACACACACACAGCTGCTGGTGTGTTTCTAAAACAAACACTTCTCTGCCGCTAAAAGCAGGACGCGTCCCGTCTTTTGTCTTCATTATCGTCGCGTTCAGACGAGCAGCAGGTACCAGGAAACGGGGGAGGGGGGTGGGGTGGGGGCGTCGGCGCCGAAGCGGAGGAAACGGGGAAGCGCCGCCGCCGCGAGGCAGACGAGATGTAAATGAGACATTTTAAACGTGGCATCAAACGCGGCGGCGAATCAGCTGCTCAGCAGTCCGCCTGCAGCGCCCGGCGGCGCCTCACCTTCTGCTGGCGTCTCCTCGGCATTAGCATTCCGCCGGCGTCACCAGAACATCTGCTGGTTCTGGGCCAATCGCAGCTCAGAACTGTCCATATTTCATCCGCACCTTCATTAAAAACCTTTTCATATACGCTGGACATCGCTCGTTGCTAACGCCAGTTAGCGATGGAGCTAGCAAGCCAAAAAACACTCTTACTCACATTTATGTCGCGTCTGCTAATCGCGTTAGCAGCTCATGTGCGTTATAATGATATAGCGACTCGTTTCTTGTGGTAATCTGTTCTCTTCGTCAGGAAAACCCCTCAGACCCATGACCTCTGACCCCGACCCTCCATAAAGCCCATGTGACGCGTGTCTTTAGCGATCATGAGACGTCAGACTTTCTTACCGCCCGACGTCGTTTCGTAGTTTCCTCTCTCGGATGCAAACGGGCCCGTCTGCGTTTTAGCGCCACCTTGTGGTGGCGTGATGTAAAGACAAGGAGAGAAAATGCTAATCCTGCGTACGAATGGATTCGTCACTCATTTAAATCCACTAATCCACATCCGTTTGGAGTCGTCATGGTGACAACACGTCCGTCAGCATCCGACGAGCATCCGACGAGCTCGGAAATGAGGTACAGACTGAAACCGACATTTAATGAAGCTGCAGTTCACGTCCCAACGGAGGGACTGGATGTGTGTGTGGATATGGATCTCATTACCCAACATGCCCACATGTTAAATCATAGTCACACACACACACACACACACACACACACACACACACACACACACACACAGCTCGATGCGTTTGTATTGATTTATATTGACCCCTGGTTGTGTGGAGGGTCAGTCATTAAATTAACACACCAGCAAAGAAACTGATGACTCCACCAGACACACACACACACACACACACACACACACACACACACACACAGAATGACTTCCAGACCAGAGAGCTCGGCTCGTTTCTCAGCCTGACGTCGGTGGGAATTGGCTGCGTTTGTCTCTCCTGTGGGGTGGGGGGGGCGTCCTTTACCTCCACATTCCTGTGTTTTCCTGGGGGAGTCGGGGGCCGCGTTCACCTCGCCACGTCCCATTTATAATGAGCGGCGTCAGACTTTCATGTCCCGGATGGGAGGAAGTGGATCTATTGATGTGAGGCGGGGGCGGGGGCAGCTGAGCGGCGCTAGCTGGTGCTAGCTAGCGTTCCATTAACAACCTACATAATAACAACAGGGGGGGTTATTTCCTGAAAATACCTCGATCAATAACATTCAAGATGAATGATCACGCATTCTAACGCCTGGACTTGAAACCGTCTGAAGGGACGACCGACAAACACAAGGAAGTGGTGGGTTGTTGGGACTATGTTCAGCGGCGGATGAATACACACGATGGATCTGTGGGGCGCAGAGGAGGAAGATTGATCAGAGAATCATTGATCAGGACGCGATAAACGTCGCCGAGCTGCCAGTAAGAAGCCCCTTAATCTCTAATCTGATAATCTGAGCGGGATTGAGCCGTCGTGTCGGCACCTTAAAGCCTTTATGCTAACGGGATGACGCGTCGATCTCACGTCCAGTTTAACGCCGTCGTTTGTTCAGCTTGGATCTGAATATCTGTGTGTGTGTGTGTGTGTGTGTGTGTCTCTGTGTCTGTGTGTGTGTGTGTGTTTGTGTGTGTGTTTGTGTGTGTGTGTGTGTGTGTCGTCTTTGTCATTACATCCTGTTACACATCAGATGACCTCACAAGGACACAGAGACGTTGGGGGCGGTGACATCTTAAGGGGCGGTGCTGGGTGGGCGGGTCATATAAAGGTCAGAGGTGATGCGTTCAAATGAGCTGGGAAAAATAATTAACTAGTAGAGAGCTACACGTGTGTATGTGTGTGTGTGTGTGTGTGTGTGTGTGTGTGTGTGTGTGTGTGTGTGTGTGTGTGTATGTGTGTGTGTGTGTGTGTGTGTGTGTGTGTGTGTGTGTGTGTGTGTGTGTGTGTGTGTGTGTGTGTGTGTGTGTGTGTGTGTGTGTGTGTGTGATGTTGTTCCTGCACTATAAACCCTTCCAGGCGTGCAGCGACAGTCGTTTCCTGCTGCTTTGGTTTCTGGTCGACGCCCCCTCGCCCCCCCCCCCCCCCCCCCCAGTTAACGCGCTCCGAGAACGAACTGCACCGCTGACACTCGAACGCATCACGATCGCATCACCAGCGTCTGAACAAAGCCTGGTTGTGCTGCGTGACTTATCTGTGGGTCACACACACACACACACACACACACACACACACACACACACACACACACACACACGTAGTTAACAGATGCTAGCGTGGCTAATGTGCTGATGAACTGTTGGTCGTGTTTCCATCTGGAGACTGAGATGTTCCCACGGCGACGCGTAGTGTTGTTGTTGTTGTTGTTGTGTTTCTAACTGGTCTGTCCCCCCCCAGGTCTGACCACTGAGGGTCTGTATCGCGTCAGCGGGAACAAGACGGACCAGGACAACATCCAGAAGCAGTTTGATCAGGGTGAGACCTTCCTGCAGAACCTGACCCGTTACCCACAATCCTCAGCGCGCAGCCTCCTCTGTCGTGTTCACAAAAATGCATCTGGCGTCAGGAACTCGACGCGCCGACGCCAGATTTAGCTCCGCCTCCACACGGATGATATCACCTGTCACGCTTTTCCCTTTCTTACGCGCGAAGAAACGCTTCTCATGTGTTTCTCTAAACCGAGGCGTCGGCGCCGTAGCCGGTGTGTCCCCCCCACACCCTGACAGGAACAGGGACGCGTGTCCTCCTGCCCCGGCGGGGGGGGGACACACACTGGGCCTCTGTGCGTGCAGACGGGCGGGGCTGCCATCAGAGAGCAGCTCTGTTCTCCTGCAGACACACAGCATCAGCTGTGATCCCCATCGAAGCCCCGCCCCCCTACCGGCGGATCAAACGGCGTGATCACACCCTCGGAATGCGTGCGAAACAAATCCGATCAGAGTTGCCCCCCCCGTCCAATCGATCGCCGGTTTATTGATCGTGGGTCGACTCTCCTCCCTTCCAGATCACGGCGTGGACTTCCTGGCGATGGACGTGGCGGTGAACGCCGCCGCCGGGGCGCTCAAGGCGTTCTTCGCCGACCTGCCGGATCCGCTGATCCCCTACAGCCTGCACCCGGAGCTGGTGGAGGCCGCCAGTGAGAACACACACACACACACACACACACACACACACACACACACACACACACACACACACGTTTGTGGTTTAACTCCTGCTCCGTCAGTCGACTCCACCCCCTCTCCTTTCCGATCTATATTTCATTTCTCCGCAGCGGCGGCAGAGGAATCATTAAATTTTCATCTAAACTCATCCTTTGTAGTTTCAGCGCTCCGTCGAGCCCGTTGCATTGTGGGTACTCAGTGTGGAAGGTGAGGACAGCTCCGTCTCTACACACGCGTGTGATGAAGCGATGGAGTCGTGTTCCTCCCGCTCAGACTCGTAATATTTCTACTCTGAGCGGAGAATCGACGGCGAGGGTCGCTGACCTTTGACCCCCGGGCGGCGTTAGCGGGTCGGAGCCTCCCATTGGCTCCTCGTTTAGATGATGGATGAGGCGCGGGATGAATAAATCGAGGTGCTGCGAGGCGCGCGGCTTTAAATTTCCACCTAGCGATATAAAAGCTTCCCCCGCTGGTCCTGGAATGTCCTGGAATGTCCTGGAGGGTATTCCAGGCGGGGGCAGGAAGCGGGGGCTCGCGTCAGCAGCTTTGTTGTGGCGCGTGGAGGTGAAGCCGGTGTGTTACATCTGCTCTGTAAATGTTTAATGAGCAGCGCCGACGGCTCGGCGCCCCCCAGAGGAGCTTCAGACGGTTTCGCTGCAGAAGAAGAAAACACGACTTCTTATTTTTGATTCTTTTCTGGTCCTGAATTCACATCCGATGGTTTTTACCGACGGTCGGATCCGCATCCGTCTGGAGGATCTGGAAGGAACTGTATCTTATTCCCAACTTCTTTCACTTTCGAGACGCTGAAGAAACGTAAAAGTTTGGAC
The DNA here is from genome assembly GCA_013358685.1 of Antennarius maculatus. Lineage (NCBI taxonomy): Eukaryota > Metazoa > Chordata > Actinopteri > Lophiiformes > Antennariidae > Antennarius > Antennarius maculatus. The sequence goes on along the minus strand of CM023621.1, from coordinate 19,937,395 downwards.
TTTTTTGTTTTATTCTTTTAAAAACTGGCGTTTTGCTCATGAATACAATGAAAAAATAAAGCATTTATAGGAAGTCCTCAACATACGAACACAAATGCTTCCAACAGGTTGTTCATAAGTTGAATTTTTTCATAAGTCGTTATTAATTAAATTTCAATCTCTAATATCCATTTAAAGTAATGTCATTACTACTGTAAATACTAAAGTAATCTCATTACTATAGTACTAAAGTAATGTCATTACTACTGTAAATACTAAAGTCATGTCATTACTACTGTAAATACTAAAGTAATCTCATTACTATAGTACTAAAGTAATGTCATTACTACTGTAAATACTAAAGTCATGTCATTACTACTGTAAATACTAAAGTAATCTCATTACTATAGTACTAAAGTAATGTCATTACTACTGTAAATACTAAAGTAATGTCATTACTACTGTAAATACTAAAGTAATGTCATTACTACTGTAAATACTAAAGTAATCTCATTACTATAGTACTAAAGTAATGTCATTACTACTGTAAATACTAAAGTCATGTCATTACTACTGTAAATACTAAAGTAATGTCATTACTACTGTAAATAATAAAGTAATCTCATTACTATAGTACTAAAGTAATGTCATTACTACTGTAAATACTAAAGTAATGTCATTACTACTGTAAATACTAAAGTAATCTCATTACTATAGTACTAAAGTAATGTCATTACTACTGTAAATACTAAAGTCATGTCATTACTACTGTAAATACTAAAGTAATCTCATTACTATAGTACTAAAGTAATGTCATTACTACTGTAAATACTAAAGTCATGTCATTACTACTGTAAATACTAAAGTAATCTCATTACTATAGTACTAAAGTAATGTCATTACTACTGTAAATACTAAAGTAATGTCATTACTACTGTAAATACTAAAGTAATGTCATTACTACTGTAAATACTAAAGTAATCTCATTACTATAGTACTAAAGTAATGTCATTACTACTGTAAATACTAAAGTAATGTCATTACTACTGTAAATACTAAAGTAATGTCATTACTATAGTACTAAAGTAATGTCATTACTACTGTAAATACTAAAGTAATGTCATTACTACTGTAAATACTAAAGTAATCTCATTACTATAGTACTAAAGTAATGTCATTACTACTGTAAATACTAAAGTAATGTCATTACTACTGTAAATACTAAAGTAATGTCATTACTACTGTAAATACTAAAGTAATGTCATTACTATAGTACTAAAGTAATGTCATTACTACTGTAAATACTAAAGTAATCTCATTACTATAGTACTAAAGTAATGTCATTACTACTCTAAATACTAAAGTAATGTCATTACTATAGTACTAAAGTAATATCATTACTACTCTAAATACTAAAGTAATGTCATTACTATAGTACTAGTACTAAAGTAATGTCATTACTACTGTAAATACTAAAGTAATCTCATTACTATAGTACTAAAGTAATGTCATTACTACTGTAAATACTAAAGTAATCTCATTACTGTAGTACTAAAGTAATGTCATTACTACTCTAAATACTAAAGTAATCTCATTACTGTAGTACTAAAGTAATGTCATTACTCTATATTCTAAAGTAATCTCATTATATACTAGAGTAATGTCATTACTCTATGTACTAGAGTAATCAGATTACTCTCTGTACTAGAGTAATCAGATTACTCTAGTACAGAGAGTAATCTGATTACTCAGACTGACAAACATTTCCAGGACATTAAAACGACACAGAATAAATAAAATACAGGTTCAGGTTGGCGTTGATGATCCACTGTAGCACGTAGCATGTAGCTTAGCTTTCAGGTCACGTCTGACACGCCCCCCCCCCCCCTGCGTTCCAGAAATCGTGGACTATCTGGAGCGTCTGCAGGTCTTGAGGGAGATTGTGAAGAAGTTTCCTCCCGTCAACTACCAGGTGTTCAAATACATCATCACACACCTGAACAGGTGAGACACACACACGTCTGCAGATGTTGGTCCTCCTTCCTGCAGGTGTTTACTGCCCTCTAGTGGCGGCAGCGCTGCATTGCAGGCGGTCAAAAGCCAGCGCAGCTGTTTCTAACCGCCGTGTCCTGGTGTTTGTGGTGTTTGTGGTGCTTCAGGGTGAGCCAGCACTGTAAGACCACCCTGATGACGGCCGACAACCTGTCCATCTGCTTCTGGCCCACGCTGATGCGCCCCGACTTTGAGAACAAGGACACGCTGTCCACCACCAAGCTGAACCAGGCGGTGGTGGAGTCGTTCATCCTGCAGAGCGACTACTTCTTCCACGGCGGCGAGGTGGCCGAGAGCTCCGGCAGCGAGGGCACGCCGCCGCCGCACTGCCACAACATGGTGGAGGCGCTGCTGCCGCTGCAGCTGCCCCCGCCCCTGCAGCCGCAGCAGATCCAGCACCCCCTGCACCCCGACCCGCTCATCTGAGGGCATGCTGGGTAATCGCTGACGGCCCGATCGGTCGTCGAACAGTTGAGATTAACGACGCGCCGGGGAACTTTTCAGGCGTCCGAAGCCGCCGCCCCCGCCCAGGTGGGCGTGGCTTAGGTTTAGAGACGCGCGGTCGATTGGTGGGATCATGGGGCGTGGCACATAAAATAATCACTGAACAGGGTTTGACTCACGCCGAGGATTCTGGGATATATTCTGGCCCAAAGAAGATCCGCCTCCCTTACCTGATGGAATAGCACACCTTAGCCCCGCCCCCTCTCCTCTCATTCAACACAAAGGGAAGTCCCCCCCTCCTCAGGCACCTGAAACCACTCCCCCTGCCCCGCCTCCTTCGGTCTGTCGGAGGAGGCGGGGTCTGGTTTACTTCTAGTCTTAGAGAGGCGGGGCCACCACTCTGAAATACTGATGAATGCATCGTGACCTTTGACCCTCTTAAGCAGCACATGTGCAATCCATGTCAAAGGTCGCCATGAGGTCACTTCCTGTTTCCTGTTAAACACTTTTTTAAAATCAGACTCTTTTGTTTTATATTTTTTTGGTGTCATCGAACGTTTTGTTTTCAATGTGTGTGACCCCACGTGTGACCCCACGTGTGACCCCACGTGTGACCTGTCCTACAGCCAGTTTAACCCCCTTCCTGGGGGGTTTTGTGGGGGGGTAACAGGAGGATAAAAGGAATTTAACCCACGGAGCGACGGACTCGTCACTCCCCGGTTTCTGGGATTCGTTCCCGCCCCATCCGTCGGGACGGATTCCTGATCCGTCGAGTCGCGGTGGGGAGTGGGGGGGCGGCGGGGGGCGTGTTCCATGTGGGCGGGGCTTCCTCCGCTCTGGGACTTTGTGGTTTCTACTTCTGTTGTTTGTTGCAAACTGAATCTGCATGTCTCTGTTTTTTTGCCACTTAGTGAAAGAAGAACTTTAAAAAAAAAGAAAATGAAATGAAACTCATTCAAATCTGCATAACTTTATTGGAATCTTTTGGGTTTCAGGGGAACGTTTCCACAGAGGAACCTTCTAATAGGGGGTGGGAGGGGTTTCATTTGTCGCATTTTCTGTCATGAATGAAATCAACTCTTAATATCATATTTTTGGTTATTCAATAGATTTTCCTACAGAGGAAAGAAGTATATAAAAGTATATATATATATAAATATATATATATATCAGCAGCAGAGGGCGCTGATGTCATTGAATACCACGGGGTACTCTGTGTGTGTGTGTGTGTGTGTGTGTGTGTGTGTGTGTGTGTGTGTGTGTGTGTGTCGGCAGGTGTGTGCTTTTATTCTGAAAGATAATCGTCTGATGCTCTAATCCCAGTTTTATTAAACCCACAGAAAAAATGAGATAAGATAAACTTAAACTAGAACATGGAGCTTTTATTTTGAAAGGATTTTATTTTCTCCTTCATTTTGCAGGGAATGTTAAAAAAACAACAACTTTGCAAACATAATAATTGTTTCCAACAACAGTAATGTTTTAGTCAGTATTAATGTTCACATTTATTTTACGGGTTCAAAGCAGAACCACGACAGGAAGTGTCAGAGTCTTTTCAGTCTTTAAAAATGAACATTTCCTGTTTCTAGTAACAAATGAAAAGCATATTTGGATCAGAGGTTAACAAAATAAAAGCTGAGGAGGGGTCGAAGGTTCCATCAGGATTTATCTTTCAGAACCCGAGGGGCTGCGTTCCCTTTCGCTCTCGGGTTCCTGTCTGCAGTGACATTTCATTCAACACTGATCAGCTGGATCGCTTAAAGGTGGGGGGGGGGGGGGCGTGGCACCCACAATGCATTGCTCCTCCAGTGGAGATGTGTGTCGTCCTGTAATGTCAGGGTCGTGTTGACCTATGACCTCTGAATCGTCCCGTTGGCACTGACGCTCGTAAAAGTGGGAAGTTTGTTGTTTTAAATGTGAATTTTTAATCCAAAATTGAAGCGTTTCAGCTTTTTTTTTTTTTTATTTTTTGTTTTTTTTTGTAGTTTGTAGTTTGATTTATTTCCAGGTAAATTCTGTGGATTGAATTTAAAGACGTTTGAATGAATTATGAAATAACTTCCAGTCGACCCAACAGGAATTTAAATTCATGCATTTGAGGAAAGGTTGATCTAATTTAGTGGACTTAGTGGGGGAGGAACCGAGGGCACAGTGAAGGAGGCGAATGGCCGGAATGGAACACAGCCAAGAGCACCTTGATCTCCATGTGTCTGTTTGGGGTGGGGGGGTCAGCAGCTGCTAGATAATAGAATACTAAGCTGTAGTTTGTCATCAATCTGTTGTTGTTTCTCTCATCAGTCACACCGGTGTACAAACCACCCGACTCTAACGTCTCCGCTCTGTATTATAGTAAATAAAATGATTTTCAGAAAAACTCTAAAACAATTTTTTTTTCTTTTCGCTCCATAACGTTTTAAATAAAGTTTCTTTTTTTTCCAAAGCGCATGAGAGTCTTTTGAGTTTTCCTCTGAAGTTTATCCCTGAATGCTTCCTGTAGCTCGCATCGGTCAGAGGAGCAGCAGCGACACCCGGTGGTTGACCTGTGAACTGCAGGCAGCGGTTCAGGCGCCCCCTGGAGGGCAGAGCGGGTACTAAAAACCTGGATTGGGAACCTTCACCAAACGTGTCCTACAGTCAACTGCAGTCAATTTGAAGCCAGAAAAGGTTTTCTAACAGCATTAAAACTCCACGGAATGAATTTCTTTTGAGTGTTTTATTTCATAGCTGCTATTTCCATGTTTGAACTTTCTGGTTTTGCTGCTTTGTGAAATATTTAAAGTATTTCTTGAGTTCTTTCAGGTTCACCGTTAGAACACGCCGGCCGACTGTCACAGGTCAGTCAGCAGGTGAGTTATAAATTTATTATATCTACAGGTAAAAATACTATCTTTTTTAAAATCCCAGACGAAATTGAATTTGATAAACGGCAAAAATAATTTTCATTGTGAAGTATGAAATATCAAGTCAAACCTTTTTGGAATTTTTATTACAAATTAAAGTGTTTATGATTTTCATTAAAAATATGAATCTGTGATCCTTTCTACTGAAAATGCAATCAACATTTTAAAAATATTTCTTGTCAGTTTTAAGAGAAATAAATTAGAACTCTTCAGGAACCTGAAGATAAATCAATTTATTTTTTTTTGGATTCCAGCATTTTCCCAGAATTCCCAGCGGGTAAGTCAAAGCGATTCAAACGTGGGTGGGGTTTAACGCGTCTGAGGAAGCTGAACGTTTCCTCCTCTTCCTCTGCCCTTCCAGGAGCCGCCAGCCGGGGGCGACGGCTACTTCCTGTGCAGCGTTTCCTCCCGGCACAGAAGAAGAGACAGCAGCTGGTCCTCACCCCCAACCCCCAGCGTTTGCTCTGTCATCCCCCCTCCCACTGCCACACCCTGTCAGCCAATCAGAGCACAGCTCCACCCTCTCCATCACATCATCTGAGTTTCCAAGGTAACTGGGCTCCCCCCCCCCTCTCTCTCCTTATGTTTCCGTCCTGAAAGGTGCCGCATCATCATTATCCCTCCCATCCGTCCATCCCATCATCCCACACGAGCTAGCGTTAGCCTCTGCTGATAGCATCCTTCCCTCTCCGCCCCCATTCTGCAGCTGAATTGCCCCTCCCTCCCCCCCTCCCTCAGCATCCTCAAACATTCGACACTCAGGAATAGAAGGACGAGGAGAAGAGATGTGGTACGTACCGCTGAACGTGTGTGTGTGTGTGTGTGTGTGTGTGTGTGTGTGTGTGTGTGTGTGTGTGTGTGTGTGTGTGTGTAATGCTGATTTAATGAGCCGTCTGACGCCGTCGCTCCCAGAATGATGCAGGAAAAGACGGGATGGAGGGAGGGGGGAGGGAGGTGACTCCCGGTGCGTCTCTCTCTCTCTCACCTTTTGTTGTGGGGGGGCTGGAGCTCGCTCGCCCTGCTCTGCTGCACCGGGACCGGGCCTCCACCCCCCCCCCCCCGGCTCCCCAAGTTCATGCTGGTTCTGGTTTTGGGGTGGCTGTCATCGGGGTGGGGGTGTGTTTGTGACCCCGTGATGTGGTGGCTTGGCTCGGAGGTTAGGAAGGAAAGGGTTAACGGGAGAAGCTCAGACGCTGGGAGCGTTCCATTTAGCTTGGATGAGAAGTTTGGAACCTTTCCCTTCACCTTCACTCACCGACCAATAGGCTCCTCCCATCGGTTCCATTAATAGTGACCCATGCTGGTTAGCGTCTTGCTAAGCTAGGCTAGCTAGAGACATCGGAACGTCATCCCAACTCAAGCTGGTGACATCATTCCAGATGAAGGCGGGGCTTAAGGCCTGATGCACTCTGACAACACTACGCTAATGCTAGCATCAAGCTAAACCCATGATTCCAGGAAGCTAACGTTCACAAGCGCTCGTGCCGTTCCCAGAATTCCACAGGCCATGTGTGGAACATCCGGTTTGGGATTGGATGATTCATTCACTAACGTGGTGATGACATCATCACGTAGAGACGTCTTCATCGCGTGGCGATGACATCATCACGTGGCTATGACATCACGTTTCCTGTTTGGTCTAAACGTCAGTCAGGATCCCGATGATTCACGACATCAAAGCAGATCAGTTTCACTTTGATGTCACAAATCATCATCAGTCGCACAGGACGACAGGAAGTGACCTGTGATGTCACAGCCCTCTGGAGTCGGCTATCACGTTAGCGCTAGGTGGCTACTTCCTGTTTACCTCAAACAAACCGCAGCGTGTTCGTCTGAAGGATTTTCTCATCCATCAGAATCGACAATAAAAGCTTTGATGTCAGGATACGTACGGAGCGATATGATTGGTCGGTGCAGCTCAGCCCACTGTCTGCGTGTTCCGCTCCACAGGATGTGATGTCAGACACGAGTGAGGTTAAACTGGGTGTCGACCAATGGTTGATGAGATTAAACCTGAGGAATGTATTCTCATACATGGATGAGAAGGTCACGGGGTCGCGACCCCGTTTTTGGATTTAAATCAAACACAGGTGACCCTAATTAGGGCGGGGCAAAGCGTCCTGATGAGGAGGAAGCAGGAAGTTAGAACCCCCTGATCACTTAACCCTAACCCCGACTCCTAACTCCTAATCCCTTAATCCTAATCCCTAACCCTTAATCCTAACCCCCTAACCCTTAATCCTAATCCCTAACCCTTAATCCTAACCCCCTAACCCTTAATCC